>JAVJIX010000022.1:0-305000 GCA_036785185.1 Paratrypauchen microcephalus | reverse complement strand
TTAAACGAGAGACAAATGTGAGAAAAGTTTAAATCCAGTCTGAGAAAAGCGTATAATGTGTGTGACTGAGCGCGCATTATTTGAATTTTTGAGATTTCGCGTTTCGTAACTTGAATTTTCTTTCGTATCTAGAGACCAAAATTACCGTGAAGGCGTTTCGTAACTTGAAATTTTCGTTTGTTGGGTCATTCGTAAGGTGAGGTACCACTGTATATGATTTTCTAGGTATTTTTAAGCTATAAACCCACCTGTAATTAAATAAATGTAAGGTAGAGCTGTTTAATGCCACACTGTGGAACATTCCAGGCAAAACAATCACATATAAAGTGGTCCCTCGTTTATCGCGGGGGTCACGTTCTAAAAATAACCCACAATAGGCGAAATCAGCGAAGTCGTCATCTTTATATTTTATAATTATTATTAATTATTACATGTTTTAAGGCTGTAAACGCCTCTCCACACACATTCTACACTTTTCTCTCTTGTTTAAACACTCAAACTTTCGTAGATTTTCAACAAAAGAGCACAGTATTATAGAATGAAACCAAAGATCCAAACCTGTTTTCAGGCTCTAAACATATTTGTTTGAGAAATCAAAACATAAATGTTTTCCTATCTAAAAAATAATTAGGGCTGCAAATTAACGCGTTATAAAAATTAACGCAATTAATTATGAGCAGCAATTCAATGCAGATTTTAAATTTGGCGTGCGGCGAGCAAATCGCTGCCAGGGCCTTTGAACGGCGAGTTTATTTATAAAAAGAACAAAGACGGGACGATCAACAAGAACGCCGTGATTTGGAGCTTTTGTCAAAAAGAATTCCGATCACCGAAGCTGCTCCAGCCTGACGGATCATTTGAACATTTGTCAAATATGTCCGGACAAGTTCCATTGTTACTGGTGATAGTGTGAGCGTGAGCGAACTTCAACAAACCACCAAACCAACAAACTACGCTTGCAGAGTTTGAGAAACGAACAAAGCGACCACAGAAAAACTGATGAACTCAATCGCAAAGTGGGTTGCCTTTCTCTCTCTCACGAGATTAAAATGTGATTAATTAGATTAATTACAAATCCTGTAATTAATTAGATTAATTTGTTTTTAATCACCTGACAGCACTAAAAATAATATGATAGCTTTTAGAAATAACAAATTAAATTTTAATGATCAACCTACAAGCATGGACACATAAGAAGTTATTAACGTGTATTTCACAGTTCCTCTGACCGGGCCTCTTTGTCCTGGCACCACTCCACTGTCGTGTCTTTTTCCACTTTTCCACTTTTCCACTTCCGTCTTTTTCTGGAGTTTGTCAGGGACAAAACTTGCAAACATACAGCACTTCAGAGTCACTGTTAGCGATCGAACATTTATATAAATTTGGCTGAAACATTCTGTACTGGAGACACGGAGGAGAATGACTGATGAATCGGCAAAGGTCTATACAGTCCCTTAGCCAATCAGGACGCAGGACTGAATGCACGTTGATACACTATAAAAAATCTGAGAAGTGAACCGTGTTATAGTGAGGGACCACTGTGTATCCATAGAAACAAGCAGTTTGATTTTAAAAGTTTGCATTGGTCCAAAGCCGTTCCAAACTTACCTTGTGCATTCTAAGCATCCCGACTATTCAAAAAGATGAGTTTAAAAGTGCTTTTCTCAACTTTCAGACCTAAAGCTAACAACAACTAGCACGCTAACTGCACATACTGATTATCGGACATTAAAATGCTTTCTGATGAGGAGGAGACCACACACAGCAGTCTTTTTATTTTAATCTCAGGATCTGCTTATAATTTCTCTTTCCTCGCTTCCTTTTCCTTGATTCGTCTCCTCGATCCTACATTTTTCAAACGTGTCATATTAAAGAAAACCACGGAAGGAAGGAGTAAACCGGAGGGAGGCTTCAGGAGCAGACGTCAGATAAAATAATCAAACTTTATTGGTCTCGGTGAGGAGTTTATATCCTCTCTCCTCGCTGTGTCTCCTCTGTGGGCGGGACTTCCTCACCCGTTTCCTGCAGAATCGAGGAGACGAATCAAGAAAGAGAAATGAGATACGGCCAATATATTTGTAATGGAGTAAGACAAATACATAGGGAAAAAATTTAAAAAATCAGACGTTTAAACAGAGCTAACGAGAAGCCTGTGAGTTTAGAGCAATGCGCGGTTGGTTTGATTATGTTAACACTAAAGCAGGTCGTTACGGCCATCCCGAGAATGCTCCGTCTCATCTAATTTCAGAAACTAATCTGGGTTTGGTGTGGGATAGGGGACCACAGGGAATACCAGGAGTTGTACTGGAGCAGCAGTGGGTCCGTATCACAGCAGCAAGCAGTGGGTTTTAAATTATTTTTGTTTTTATTGTGGAAAATGAGCCATTTCTTTTTCTTTTTTTTAAATAATTGCAAGTGTGTACAAAAAAGTAGGCAGAGACAGGGAGTAGGTGAAAACACAAATGTGACCGAGCGCGGCCAAATAAGACACAAGTCGTCCCCGGGGCATTTTGAGTTATTCACAGATTCTGAAAGTATAGATTCTAAGCTTTCCAATGATGCCTTACACATGAGCATCTGACCATATTTGAAGAAGTTGTCGCTATTTGAAAGCATGCACATCAGATTTTTCTAGCTCGTAAACCTTTCTCACTATAGCCCCTGCTTACCTTATTTGCATGACATTAAGCTAAGCCCTCCCCCATTTATTTGTCATATTCAGGATCAACACAAGGTCAATAATGCAATGAAATACTTAGGATCAGAAGAACCCGTTGACTCGCCAAGATAGTCAGGAAGTACTAATAGCATAGCAAAGTAACCAATATAAATTTTAAAAAATGTAATAAAATACCAAGGTACAGGTAGGATTAAATAAGGTATTTAAGGAGTAAGGAGTATTTCACAGGAGGTAATACTGCTCAAATGAATTTCATATTGCACATAATATAGCAGTATAATATACTATGCTTTATTAAAAAGTCCATATAATCATTCAATAATTCAATAATACACAGGACATGTTAAGTTAAAAATCACCTGTATTGTCAATTTAATACAGTATAAAATAGTATAGTATTTAGTCCTAGTTTAGTCCTGGTTTAGTCCTGTTTTAGTCCCGGTTTAGTCCGGTTTTTGTCCAATTTTAGTTCTAGGTGTTTGCGCAGCTAGCCGCTAGCTAGCTAGCGTTTAGTCCCGGTTTTAGTCTCAGTTTAGTCCTGGTTTAATCCTGGTTTAGTCCCAGTTTAGTCCTGGGTTTAGTCCTAGTTCAGTCCTGGTTTAGTCCTGGTTTAGTCTTGGTTTAGTCCTGGTTTTAGTCCTGGTTTTAGTCCTGGTTTAGTCCTGGTTTAGTCCTGGTTTAGTCCTGGTTTAGTCCTGGTTTAGTCCTGGTTTAGTCCTGGTTTAGTCCTGTACACACAGGCTAATGTTGAAACAAGGCCGCTGCTTTCACCTAATATCTCCGTTTGATGCAGAAATATGATAATAATGTGACTCACCCCGTGTCACTGTGTTGTCAGCCGTGTATACGTGTATCGAGTATATCCACGGTCTTTCGGTGCCAAATCGCACTCTGTACACGAGCTCCGGCGAAACGGACGTGTCCTGAACCTGTCCCGAAGGTCTCCCGAACGTGTCATGTGTCCAAGTAGAAGTTTAAAAGTCCATTTTCAAGTCCTTATTGTCTCGCAGTGCCGAGAACATATTCAGTAGCTCCTCACAGCTGATAGGTGAACAGGGGAAACCCCTTCGGCACTTCTCGAAACGGGATTGGCGGGCGCGTGAGCGTGGGAAAATATGTAATATTTTTTCTTTTCGAAAAACAAGCCAATTTGAAATTAAAAATGTATGTTTTTAGCGTCACTAATGCTGTTATCTGAAACATGGAGAGGCTTCTTCAAGATCTCAACTTGCACATTCTGCAACAAAACGAAAATCACAAATTTAAAAAAAAAAAAAAAAACCTTGGTCAAAGGAGAAGTTCAATTTGTCAACTGGGCAAAGTTTGTTTGGTTGAAAACGTTTCGCCGCTCATCCGAGAGGCTTCGTCAGCTCTGGCCCTCATGCTGGTTAGACCCTGTTTATATCTAGCTGCAAGGGAGGAGCTAACTACCCTGAACAAAGCTCTGAACCTATCCCTGCTACTCTCTTTTGTTTTACGAATTCCTCTGGCGATAAACCTTGTTTATCTCAGATTCCCTAATCGTGAGTTGTAGACTAATTTGCCGTGGTGGGACACAATTGTGACCACTCAAAATCTCAGATGCATAGGCCTGTGAAATATTCAAGACAATATAGACAATAAAAAATAATATACTCAAACCACAAAGCAGAAATACCCCGCAAAACTCAAAAACTTCTAAATTAGACTTAGACAAACTTTATTGATCCACAAGGGAAATTGTTTGGATACAGTAGCTCACTCAAATATAATATATAACAGAGGGTAACAAAAATAGATGGAACAGCAAACAAATGTCATTATTGCATTGTATTTTATTGTCTTTTATGGATGCAAGTGTTGTGTTCTTACTTACGCTTGTGCTCTAGTCTGTCTCCTCCTGATTTGATCTGAAGCAATATTACAGTGATTATAAACGATATATCTTCAGTGTTTATTGGCTCTGTTCTGTTTACTATAAACTTGTGATCACGCAGTTACTGATTTTACATCATCTAAGTAACACACACAATATTACCAGCCCTTCAGGTACATGGTGCATTCTGAGCATCCTTATTATTCACCAAGATGAGTTTAAAAGTCTCTGGTCATGTACAGATCGCCAAAAAACTTCTCTTGTGATGAGTCTTCTCAGTAAAAGTAAACAGATAGTAGTAGTAAAAGTAGTATTATCAACAGTACTGTAGACTCAGCAGGAGCAGTAAAAGTATTAGCAGTATTAGATTAGTAGTAGAAGGACTAGTCTTAGTAGTAGTAGTATGTCTAATAGTAGTAGTAGTTGTAGTAATAGTAGTATGTCTAGTATTATTAGTATGTCTAGTATTAGTAGTATGTCTAGTATTAGTAGTAGTAGTAGTAGTATATCTAGTATTATTAGTAGTAGTATGTCTAGTATTATTAGTAGTAGTATGTCTAGTATTATTAGTAGTAGTATGTCTAGTATTAGTAGTAGTTGTAGTAGTAGTATGTCTAGTATTAGTAGTAGTTGTAGTAGTAGTAGTAGGTCTAGTATTAGTAATAGTTGTAGTAGTAGTAGTAGTAGTAGTATGTTTAGTATTAGTAGTATTAGTAGCAGTAGCATGTCTAGTATTAGTATTAGTAGTATTAGTAGTAGTTGTAGTAGTAGTAGTAGGTCTAGTATTAGTAATAGTTGTAGTAGTAGTAGTAGTAGTATGTCTAGTATTAGTAGTATTAGTAGCAGTAGCATGTCTAGTATTAGTATTAGTAGTATTAGTAATAGTTGTAGTAGTAGTAGTAGTAGTATGTCTAGTATTAGTAGTATTAGTAGCAGTAGCATGTCTAGTATTAGTATTAGTAGTATTAGTAGTAGTTGTAGTAGTAGTAGTATGTCTAGTATTAGTAGTAGTAGTAGTAGTCAGTGTTGGGCACGTTACTTTGAAAAAGTAATTAGTTACAGTTACTACACTATAAAAGTAACTAGTTACCTAGGAAAGTAACTAATGCGTTACTTTTTTTTTAGTTAAAAAATGTCAAATAATTTAGATTTTTTTACAGTACATTATACAGCTTTTGCTGCTTGGCTGGCGTGGCTCTGTCACCGTGGACTTCATTGCTAACGGCACCGAGCATGAGATTATCATCATGGAGCCTGCTTCTTCTGCCCCTTCCTCTCCTCCTCCTCTCCTTTCCTCTTCCTCCTCTCCTCCTCCTCCTCTCTCCTTCATTGTTAACGACACCGAGCATGCGATTATCATCATGGGGCCTGCTGGTGGCCACTAGTTTAACAGAAGCGCGCGCCGTCCAGAGATGCTTCATTAAATTCGAGTTGCTTATATTGGACGTGGACAAAGTCTTTGGTCTTTGACACAATGTGCTTGCCTGGAAGAATCCATGACTCATCGCTGTACCAGCGGTATCGCACTGTATAGGAAATACAGAGAGATATCATTTGGCTGGCCAGGTAAACAATGTGCACGTAACATGTACGTTTTTACCTTTTACCTCGACGAGGTTAAAATACTGCCTATACTTCTGTCTTCGACTCGGGACTCGCCATCTGACACGGGGTGCGTGTATTGTGTGTGCGCGCTACTACTGTGTGCTGGGATTGTGTGTAGAACCCGCCCACCGCCCACTGGGTGTCTCTGATTGGCTCAACATGAAATCTTATTCTGCTTTAGCCAATCATCATTACTTATCCCGACCTTAGCAAAGGGAGAAAAAAACTTCCCCTGTGCCTGTGCGAGTCGCGCACATGATGCCAGTTTCAAAATGAGCAGGTTCAGTAACGCGGTAACGCGCCGTTTAGTAACGGTAACTGAGTTCCTTTATTTAAAAAGTAACGCGTTACAGTATTAGTTACTGTCAATAGTAACGGCGTTACAGTAACGCGTTATTAGTAACGCGTTACTGCACAACACTGGTAGTAGTAGTAGTATGTCTAGTATTAGTAGTATTAGTAGCAGTAGCATGTCTAGTATTAGTATTCGTAGTATTAGTAGTAGTTATAGTAGTAGTAGTATGTCTAGTATTAGTAGTAGTTGTAGTAGTAGTAGTATGTTTAGTATTAGTAGTAGTTGTAGTAGTAGTAGGAGTATGTCTAGTAGTAGTAGTAGTTGTAGTAGCATGTCTAGTATTAGTAGTAGTAGGTCTAGTATTAGTAATAGTTGTAGTAGTAGTATGTTTAGTATTAGTATTAGTAGTAATAGGTCTAGTATTAGTAGTATTAGTAGCAGTAGCATGTCTAGTATTAGTAGTAGTTGCAGTAGTAGTAGTATGTCTAGTATTCAGGTACAGTACAGTAACAGGTTTCATAATTTGATTAATTAGTGAAAACCTGCCATAAAGGTGCACTGTGTAACTTTTCTGGTGGAGAGTCTGTCAAATGCTTTTCACCATGGTGATGGTTAGTGCTTTGTCTACACAGAAAGCTCAGGTCTTTTAATGTGTGCAGTTCCTGGAGAACTACCAGTCTGTGGAGGCCAGCGCCCTGGACTTCGCTGTGGTCTGCTGGGGGAGCAGCACCAGTAAAAGGGACATTGGGCAGACTGACAAACTGATCCGTAAAGCTGGTCACGTGATCGTCTTTGAGCTGGAGACATTTGTCACAGTGAGGGACAGGAGGACACTGGACAAACTGCTCTCCATCATGGACACTCCTGGTCACCCACTGCACCAGACCATAGACCAGACCATTTGGCCCCCGGGCATTTCAAGGCCCAGGGGCCAAATGGTCTGGCCGACTCTGACCGGCCCGCGAAAGGTTGCTTGGAATTAAGAAAATAAAACCTACTTTCAAAATTGTACATAATGCATTTGTACTGATGATCATCTGTCAGACGTGCTTCACATCTCCACCTCAAACATGAAACCTGACTTTGATGCACTTGTTAAAGGGATAGTGCGTTTTTTATTTTATTTTAATTTTTTTATGTTAATCTGTCTGGGTTTCCTTCTAAAAGTTACGTGTGTTGACACCGGCTTACCTCTGACACTCTCAGCTGATCCCGGTTCAGCTCGCTTTCTGGAGCCCACGTAAGTAGGTCCGGTAACTTCCCTGGAACATGAAATAAAGCTTGTTTTTCTTCTCAAAACAAAACATTTGTCCGAAAGGTGATATATTTGCGTCCCAAACAGTTGTCAACGAAACATCCAGCAGCGTAGTTAGCATATTGTCTCTCTCGATTCATATCACTGCACCCAAGTTATGTCTATCAGCCTGTTCACTTATAAACTTTGGCTTGCGGCGGACCGCATCCGCCGTACACTTCCGCTAAAGAGGGACAGAGGAGATAATACTCCCTACAACTTAGCATGTGCGAAGAATCTCTCAGTCGTCCAGGTAGAATCCATTTGTTTTCAGTTTCTGTGTGGGGTCTTGTTACACAGAAACTGAAAACAAATAGGTGAGATTTCACTGTAGTTAGCGCCTCCCTGCAGCTAGTTATAAGCAGTGTCCACCAGCACTCTAGCCAGAACTGAAGAAGCAGCTTGGATGAGCTGCGAAACGTATTTGACCAAATAAACTTTGTACAGTTGACAAATTGAATTTCTCCTTTTGCCATCTCCCTACAACTGTACAACAACTCACCCACTGTACCACACCATAGACAGAGGAGCTCATTCTCCAACAGGCTCCTACAGCTCCACTCAAACTGTGAGAGATACAGGACTACATTCATACTATAATACTCCCTACAACTGTACAACAACTCACCCTTATGTAACAGATAAGCCTGTGTTTCTGTCAATCATTGTCTTCACACTGTTCACTCACGACCCCTTTTATATAACTGTGATATACTGTATTAATATTGCAATATTTGTGTTTTACTTACTGTACATACATTTATTTAATTTATGTCTTATTTACTTACTTATTTAGAAGTTTATTTACTCTGTTATTGTAGTATACAGATGTTCCTCAGCCTACGAACGAGTTACGTTCTTAACGGCCGTCGTTATAGGGCATTACTTAGAAGGGAATGTATGTTTAAGGCTTGTATAAGTAATCTATATGGATTTGTACTGCATTTAAATAACACTAAATAGTAACAAAACAATATGCTTTTTAAAAATATGGAAAACTGATGAGATAAAAAGAAGAGAGACACAGAGGCAGACGCAGTAGACACAGCTGAGAGAGAGAGAGCGTGTGTGTGTGTGTGAATGTACGTGTGATCATACCGATCGTCGAACGGTTCATGTTGTACGCGCGTGCCACATTCACCATCTTCTCACCAGCATCAAGTTTCTTTATTATTGCCACCTTTTCAAATGAGATGGCTTGCCGCTTTTTCACATTTCCACTTTCACTAGAAGCTTTTCGCTTTTCACCAACCATATTGGATTACGGATGCAAGATAAAACAACAAAGATAAAAGAAGAAATTCAATTTGTCAACTGGACAGTTTGTTTGGTCGAAAACGTTTCGCCGCTCATCCAAGAGGCTTCGTCAGTTCGGGTTAGAGTGCTGGTTAGACACTTGCTTATATCTCGCTGCAGGGAGGAGCTAACTAGCTAACTACTTTCCGAAACTCTCTCGCCTATTGGTTTCTGTCTTTTGTTTCTCTGGCGTCTAGATTAGCATCCCTATTCATCCCTACATGACTGTTTTTCACACCTCTGGCCCTGACCTGGCTTATCAACAGGCGAGATAGTTTCGGAAAGTAGTTAGCTAGTTAGCTCCTCCCTGCAGCGAGATATAAGCAAGTGTCTAACCAGCACTCTAACCAGAACTGACGAAGCCTCTCGGATGAGCGGCGAAACGTTTTCGACCAAACAAACTTTGTCCAGTTGACAAATTGAATTTCTTCTTTTATCATGGATTCTACCTGGACGACTGAGGGACTCTTCACGCATAAAACAACAAAGTTCGTAACACCGCAAGTTCGTCTGAACACTTGGGTAGTTTCAACTGAGTGGGCAGAGGAGAGAGTGTGATGCTTGGGGGATGCTGGGCACACGATCGCAGCGCCCTGCCTGTGCATCAGCAGCGGAAATACGCAACACGTACTGTACTCGGAAGTCAGAATAGGCGCTAAATACAAAAACTCACTTACGTACATGTACAGCTCTTTTGCCCAAACATTTAACATTTTTTTCACATGTTCGCAAATCGAATGTTCGTATGTGGAGGAGCGTCTGTAATGTGATATGTGAGCTTACTGCCCAAGTAATTTCCCTTGTGGATCAATAAAGTTTGTCTTAGTCTAAATCTAAGTCTGGAATGTTTCACAGTATGGCATTAAACTTTTCTATCTTCATGGAGACCAAACCAGACCAAGTTATAGGTCAGATCTGTGGAGAGGTGACCCTGTTCAATTAAAATGACTGTTTTTAAAGGTATTTTTGAGTTATAAAACCACCTGTAATTGAATACATGCAAGATACATTAAAAGTCAAAACAACCCCCCAAAGAAGATCGATATGGTTGAAACGTGTAGGCGTCCTGTTTTGCAATAAAGGACTTTTAAGGTGATTTGTCTGAAGAAATTACAACTGACAAGACTGCTTCACAAATAGGAAAAATTTTAATAACATGAACTGCACTCGAACTATCGAATGCAGGGCTCCCACGCACCACGCTGTAGCGGTTCCACTCCCCTATGAAAACATACTTTTAAAAACTCAACATTCAGCTTTGTTATAGAACTTAACTTGCACATTAAGCGGTCATCGATCTTCTGCCACGCCATGTCTCTTGCCTTGGTTATTGCAAGTGTATTTCCCTTCTTTGTAATTGTGGTTTTATATTCCTTATACAGTTCCATAAGTAATGTTTTGTTCTGAACCGCTGAAATAATCTGCCCGAATCTTTGACATGATCGCGTTTTCGACAATCGCTTGTTCTGGGCTTCTTATGTACCTCGTGTACACGTCTAATGCAAGATTGGATAAGCCTGGTTGAAGTTAAAGGAGAATTAACGTTTTTTACAATCCCTATTTCGGTAATAAAACAAGTTGTTTTACTCACCCATAGCACTTTGGTGTCATTTGGAGCATTTCCGGAGATGTTTTAGATTAGCGATATCCTTTAACATGAGTGCTCGGGGCGCGACGTTGCAGTCACCAAAATAACACAAACTTTAGCACTTTTCAAATCATAGAACCTCAATGTCTTAGTCTACACTTTCGTTTCAGTCAAAAGTGGCCTGTAATCCAAGATTTAGCCATAGTTTCGAGTAGATGAGAAGGACAGTGTGCATGCGCTCATTCACAGCTTATTTCGCTCTCAGCTCTCGGGACCCAAACATGAAAGGCAAAGCTGTAAGACGTTTGGACCATCGTGTTTGCAGTACCCACTTCAGTCAGGACGATTTTTTACCAGCAAAGGAAAAGAAAAAAGGCCAGCGGATTCAGCGCACGATTCTGAGAAGTAATGTGAAACCGATGGCTGTTGTCTGCACTGCTCCTAAAACTGTCTCCGCTTCATTCTTTCCGTATCCATTCTGTCTCCTCACCCGTATACTCGGGCACAAAACGATAGGGACGGCCATCATACTCAAATAAGTCCTCTTCAGTCTCAAAGTCCGAATCTTCTGCCATGTGTCGCTCGCAACAGAAAAGTTATTAGCGTCTTCTAACTGCAAAACAGCTGTGACTGAGCGCATGCGCACTGTCCTCCTCATCTACTCGAAACTATGGCTAAATCTCGGATTAGAGGCCACTTTTGACTAAAACGAAAGTGTAGACTAAGACATTGAGCTTCTATGATTTGAAAAGTGATAAAGTTTGTGTTATTTGGTGACTGCAATCGCCTGCCCCGAGCACTCACGTTAACAGATATCGCTAAACTACAACATCTCCGGAAATGCTCCAAATGACACCAAAGTGCTATGGGTGAGTAAAACAACTTGTTTTATTACCGAAATAAGGCTCAGATAGTAAAAAAATGTTAAATCTACTTCAACTCCGATAAGGCGTGGGTGAACTGGGTTAGTGGAATGGCTTCAGCCTTAAGTTAAAGCTGACGCTCCTTCAAACGAGGCTTAATCACTTAAGCGCTGCGATGTTTAGCGACATTGATGGAAAACCCCCGTGGAATTGTTCCATTCACACGTGTTTAACATGCAAATCCTCAATATTTACGCTTCTCTCAAACAGAAAACAAGCTGTTCAATCTTGTGTCTTGTGGTAATAAAGGGAGTGATCCACTGTTTTTAAACTCCATACACCTTCACTAGAGTCAATGGGAGAATTTCAGAGCTGTAATTGTCAATCTCTATTAAGTTTCTAAGTAGTTTTCTCAGTAGCTGTCAACTTGAAAACTACTGCTTCACAACATCACAAGGTGTTTTTGTTTTTTAATCTCATTTTGAGCTTTGGAGATGTAGACAGACGAATGATAAAGGGTTACTTATGTGTGAATCATGCTCAGAGAATTTGGACCGCAAACGAGTTACGCAATGCAAGATGCGTTTTTTTACACGTGAGAGTGTTTCCAGGCTCGGATGTCCTTTATCCGAGCCTCCGAACCTCAGAAACAGCAGTAGCTTAATTTTATTTTCTGTGTTAAATGTGTTTTTTTTTAAATGGAAAGTATCTCATATCTTCCTTCGCGCTTAAAACACGGAAGTGGGTGACAGCGCACATCACACCGCTAATCCAGGAAACACCCACTGCACTGGCCTGTCTCTGTCCTCCTCATTTGCATTCAAGCAACAACGCCCAGAATAATGTGTTTCAGAGACATATTTATGACTCTGACTGTCTTCATGGGGCTATCTCATGCACTGAGGCTTGATTTTGAAGAAGGATTCATTTACAGTATTAGGGGAACATTAAGGCGCCATATAAAAGCATCAAGAAGTACCATGTCATGGGATCTTTAAAGCCCACACGAGTTAATGTTGTGTAATATGGGAGCATTAAGGCTGTAAATATTCACACCCTTGAAGCGCACCTGACCTTTTTCCAGTCTTCTTGACATACTTTTGACCCATCTTCAGCAAGTGTAGATGTTTTCTAATTATTTGGACTTGCCTTTTTTAGCATACTAACGAAACAGTCCCTGAAACGACCCTGCGCTCTTACATCACGGTTGTATCATTTATAACAGACACTGAGATGTATTTTGTGCCCTGCTCTCCACGCTCATATCAGTGTCTGTGACTGGGTCTAAATATAGCCGAGGATGCAGCAGATGTGACACATGTGTACATAAAGTCTGCTCCTCTGCTCCAAAACCTCACAGTCCTTTAAATGTGCTGTTCACAGTAAATATAGAGACTGGAGATCATGTTCCAGATGGGAGGGAGAAGAGGAGGACGGACAGGTAAACAAGCCTGACTAATGAAATCATCTACTAGTGCGGCAAACACTGCACTACAACCACAACCCGGTTATTAAAGTTGCGTTGTGTAACTTTTCTGCCGGAGGGTACGCCGTATTTCTTTTGCTTGGGAAGAAGGTATGGCTTTGCTTGGTAATGGACATTAGCTGCTGCGTTCCATAGGAAGTTTGCATGCTGGCACTTCCGGCTTCTGTGGACCCTGGCTCCCATTGACTTGCGTTGGAATATTGTCGTCTCTTAAAAAAATAGCCAATATTTCCCAGGGATTTGTTTTCAGATTCACTGGGATGTTATTCTCCCAGATGGGGCAAGAGCCAGATGTCCCTCTTGTAATGTCCTTTGGAATATCTAAGAGGAATTCACAAATGTTGAACCTGCTCAGTTCTATTAGTGATTAGAATCTATACAGGAAAAACAAAAATGTGGCTGTTTGCTGTCAATGTTCCAGTGTGTTCAGTGATTAAAGGGAGAGGGTGCTGTTGGAAAAAGGATCAAAACTTTAGACACAACGAAATCCAGGCACTCCAAAATAGTTAAAGTCGCACGGCGAATTAGGATTAAGGATATTTAAAGGCCTTTATTTAAACATGTTTCGACCAGGGTTTACTTGCTTAGTTTAGTATCTTAGGCTATGTTTACAATTAGCCGGTTATGCCGAGAAATGAATATTTATCTCCCTCCGTTTTCCAAAATAAGGCCCCATTTACACATACACTGGTATTTTTAAAAAGAGACATTTCCCTTCGTTTGTACCCATCTTTTACGCGCAAATGGTGAATTCGCCTCTGAAAACGAAGGAGAACGCTCTGCAAGCCAATCAGAATCACTGCGTGTACATGGTAGGATCGGATTGAGTTCTCCAAATCCGATCCCGTTAATCGGCGGGTGGTCTGTCCTTAGATCCCAGTGCACATGAAACTCGTGTAATCGGATAATGGTCAGCGACCTGGCCGGCTCTGCTACGCTATGTGGCGCTGTAGTCCAACTACTTCTGGGTGATGGCTACTCAATAAAAACACAACAAACTATGTGGCGGTATACAAAGATGGCGCTCGTGGAGTTTGACAGAGCAGCATTGGTGTACGTGTTGTGCATTCTTTCTTCGCAGCCATGATTTCGTCTGACTTTTCCGGCAACAATCGCTACTTATGACGGCGTCGGCGCCTCCTGCCACTTCCGGGTGAAATCCCTGGCGAAAATTCCCACGCATGCGCAGTACGCCAATCCAATCCGATATTGTGCACAAGGCGGCACCAAGCGGATTACTATCGGCCTAAACCAGGGTTTCCAATCAAATTCGGGAAACCAATCCCTATATGATCCTTAGCCTATGCACATGAATTCGATATGATCCCAAACCGTTTGCAATCGGATTACACTCACCTTACACTCAAATGCGAAACCGTAGTTTTCCAGAATCTCCACTCTAGCCAGAGCTTTTAGAAAGATTCGTTTTCAGTGGTGAATTTGCCGTTTGCGTGTAAAAGATGGGTACAAACGAAGGGAAATGTCTCCGTTTTTAAAAATACCAGTGTATGTGTAAACGGGGCCTTAGTTGCTTGACTAGAATCTATAATTCACAAATTACAGCAACATTATTACGCTTTATTGGTCTAGAGAATGTACATTGTCAATTGAAACAATAAGATCTGCTCTGGCCAAAACGCCTCTGAACACTCTACAAAGCCATATGTCTCACCTCACTGCGCTGCCATTGTCTGAATAACACTGCGGACTGCATTAGTGCCCACACATGCACATACCTCACCCATCACACGACAAAGGCTGACAGGGCGCGCTCTGTTGCAAAGATGGCACCCTTGGGACCCCTCCTGTCTGCGGCGTGAGAAGAGCCGAGCCATCACAGCCACTCGCGTCGGAGTTATTTACCACCTCCTCTCGCCGATCCCCCTCCTCACCCTCCCGGTCTGCCTCTATGTGGGCGAATGCACCTTTTCACAGGCTTCACTTGCACTTCCAGAGGGTTTAGATCCAAAACTCATGTATAAGAGTCCTTGGGCAAACCTTGAGACAATTGGAGGAGCTACTAAAAGCTAATCTCAGAAGAAAGCAACAGTCTGTAACACAGTCTGTAACAGTCTGTTGTGTTGTGATGTGTGTGATTGTCCTGTGAAATGGCTTTCCCTGTACAAATAAAAAACAAAATTCCCTGAGAGGACAACAAAGTAAAAATAGATGCTCCAATATTCTTATAATAAATTAGGAGGGATTTTGATTTTTAGGCATCTCCTTCTCTATTTTCTTGCCAGTGTTGTACCTCAGAGCCATAAGTATTGCATTTTGCTTTTGTGTCCTTGGGCAAAGCATTTCAACAACCTTGAGCTGGAAGTTATTGGGGTAGTGATGCTCAATTTGACTGGAGGTTGAGGCTTACAGCTCCTCAAGTTTTAAAATGATGGTTTGAAGTTTAAAGGTTATCTAAATCAATGAGAATCCACAATAACTCCCGAGAGCACAGCTATAGACTATGACTTGGACTTGGAAAAATAAGGAGAAAACAGCCATATGAGACCACTACAAGAGGAAAACTCACATCTAGGACAAGAACAAAGCCAAAGGAACCTGAAAGTGAACTAAAACTGGTAAACTGAAAGCACAAACACCACTATTAGATCAGAAGCCACAAACCAGGTCCAAGGAGCATGGATCCAGACGAGGGGGCATACACCTTATCGCACAAATGGGATGCAGTCCTGGAGTAAGTGTAACCGCGCTGGACTTGGCCGTGCAAAAGCCCAGCTTGGTTGCAGGAAAAATCCCGTCTGTGTTCGTCTTGGATCGTCGTATGATTTATCTGTGTTGTTTTGTGTTGTGAACAAATGGTCAGGACACGGTGCGGTCTTTTGTGGTTTTAATGTGCATGAAACAAAATATGTACTGGTCAGGACGCCACAGTTCAAAATGGCGAGCAGCACTCTACAGCAGGGGTGGGCAATTATTTTTCCCCAGGGGCCAAATGAGAAGCAGAAAATCTTATGGAGGGCCGGGCCAAAGGTTTGAAGTCTACTCTGGTTATTAATTTTATTTCTACATTTAAATCAGTAAATGGCATTGTTTACAGAAGCTGGTAAGTTCTGTGTTATTATTAAGTAATAAGAGAGTGAGGTTTTACAAAAACTGAATTTATTCAGTAAAATAATTCCAAAACAATGGTAAATACGGAAGTCAACAGCGTCCATATTCATAAGGAATATTTTTTCTTCCTTGTTATCCCGAGATAACGAGATAATTAATTCGAGATCTCGAGAAAACAAAACATTTATTCTGTGATCTCAAGAAAACAACTGAAACGTCTACCTCCACGTTGTGACAGGCTGACTTTGGGGCTATTTCTCATTCTGAATAGACACGTTTTTGGTCATTAGAATGTCTGGAATAATAATCGATCAGCTGATAAGGCAATATTTTGATCAGGAGTTGACACAGGGGGAGATTGCATTACATCTTTTAATTCGGGATCATTTCAAGATTAGTCCGCGGCACCTCCGCAGAAGACTGGCCCGGCTTCGTCTTTACCGACGTAGATACAGTGTTTGTTTTCTTGAGATCACAAATGAATTGTGTCGTTTTCTCAAGATCTCGAGTTAATTTTCCTCATTATTAAGGTGGAAAATAATCATTACGAACATGGCCTCTGTCGGCTTCCGTAGATAAACGTGAAACATTTGTAACTCTTTTTCAGTCATATTAACCCCACAATGCCTGAGTTTAACTTTCTTAAATTTCTATTAAGCCACCGCAATGTCTTTGTTTGCCAAACAATATAATACAGGATATGTCAGAGGTGTGAAAAACAGCCGTAGGGATGAATAGGGATCGTTATCCAGACGCCAGAGAAACAAAAGACGGAAAGAGAAACAAAAGACGGAAACCAATGAGATAGTTTCGGAAAGTAGTTAGCTAGTTAGCTCCTCCCTGCAGCAAGATATAAGCAAGTGTCTTACCAGCATTCTAATTAGAGCTGACGAAGCCTCTCGGATGAGCGGCGAAACGTTTTCAACCAAACATACTTTGTCCAGTTGACAAATTGAACTTCTCCTTTTATCATGGATTCTACCTGGACGACTGAGGGACTTTTCACGCTTCATACAGGATATGTCACCATTTTTTTTGTCCAACTGCCAAACTGTGTAGAAAAAAAGTCAAAGTTAGTATGTTTAGTGTTTTTTTTTTCCTTGATCAGTGAGAGAAATCTCGCCTCTGTTGAGCTTTAACAAGTGCATCAAAGGTTCATGTTTGAGGTGGAGATGTGAAGCACGTCCGACAGATGATCATCAGTACAAATGCATGATGTACAATTTTGAAAGTAGGTTTTATTTTCTTAATTCCAAGCAACCTTTCACGGGCCGGTCAGAGTCTGACAGTGCAGGCTGTATTTGGCCCCCAGGCCTTGAAATGCCCGGGTCGGCTCTACAGGGATAGCAAGTCACACTAGCATCTAAAAGTTAGCTTCTGTCACAATATATGCAATAGTCCATTACATAAACATCCAAATTACATAAACAGGGTGTACAATTAGGCAGGAATCATGTCATGAATAATTAAACAGCAATAAACAGCTCCAGGGGCACTTATCACTACCGGTCATCACAAAGAGGGCGCTACTCAACCAAAATGCATTAGCACAAAAAGAGTAATGACAAGTGGAATCCAATAACATGTAATCTCTGTTACATAAGCATCAGACAGTAGGGGGCGAATACTTCTACTGCCTACCAAAGACAAGTCACTGATGCTTGTGGGGAAGATACAGGAAGAATCGTGATTTCTAACTTCAAAGAGTCTGTATTTCTCTGTTTCCTTATCTATGTTATGCTGTTTCATCAACAAAAATAAACCTGGAGTTGTTTTGATTCACTGACACATTTAACACACAAACCCTGCGTATTTAAGTTGGGATCTTCTCTCAAACAGAAAATACTGTGTTCCACCTTGTGATGTCATGCTCCACTGTATTTTTAAACTCCGTACACCTTCACTAGAATTATTAAAAGGAGAGGGGTGGAAGTCAAATCACGATTTTTTTGAGTCATAGTTACACTCAAGTTTTTCAAGCTTTGATAATTTTATTTTATTTTTTATTTTGATAAGATATCCTTTATTCGTCCCCGTGGGGAAATTATTTCTCTATATTTGACCCATCCTTCAGGGGAGGAGCAGAGGGCAGATCATCTTTCAGGCGCCCGGGGGGCAGTACCATGAAGGGTCTTGCCCAAGGACCCACACTAGCTTGCTCATTGCCGGGGGGGATTCGAACCCAGGTCCCCCGCGTGAAAGTCAAGTGACTTTACCGAGACTTCCCGAGTGCAATGGACGAGCCTCGCCCTGGGTGAACCACCTTAGTGATCACAGTATCGCCCCTGCCAGGTAAAGGTATATTTTGTCTTCCATTGTCATTCCCAAGGTCCTATATTACGCTAAATGGATTCTCGTCAGCTTTTAGCCATGTTATAATCCTGTTACCTGGGCGGCAGTAGCTCAGTTGGTAGAGCATTTGTCCACTGGCGGTTCAAATCCCGCTCTTGACATAAGAAACATCAGTGGTTGAGCGGTCAGATCCACTGACCCACAGGTTGGTTGGTACGATTCCAGCTCCCACAGATGAATGCTGCCGTTGTGTCCTTGGGCAAGACACTTAACCCACCTCGCCCCCAGTGTCTGCGTACACTGGTGTGTGAATGTGTGTGTGAATGGGTGAGTGGTTCCTTGTTGTAAAGCGCTTTGGGTGCCTTGAAGGTGGAAAAGCGCTATATAAAGATGTGACCATTTACCTCCTCAAAAACATACGTGGAGCTGTGTTTTGTTTCATTCACACATGTTTGTGTGAAACCTTTCAGCCCTGGAAGTGACACTCTTTACTGAACAAAAGGTAAAAGGTAGCTGTTAACTTGAAAACTACTGCTTCATGACAGCTTCACAAAGTGGAAGCAATTGGAGCTTTTGAGAAGTAGACAACCCAATAATGACAGAGTTAAAAACAACTAAATGAGTTAACACGAGAGCATTGACTAGAGGAGACTGGAACATACAGAGACGCAGGACCAAATTTGGTGACGAAAATGGTGACGTCTATCAGAGGATCACAGTCGTGGAACACATGACCTGCTCATGTCAGGAACTGTGGGTCCTTGAACTTCAAGAACACTCTGGAACATCGGTTGAAAAATAATCAAACATGCTCTCACAGGTAGATATTCTTGTTAAACTCAGAGAATGGTCTGTTGTGGTGAACTTGCCGTCACGTCGATGTGCACTTCTGTCTCTTCTGTGTGTTCCTCTAAATGTTCTGACCTGCCTTAGGATAAAGTAGCTATTGTGCTAATTCCGGCATATTTACATTGATGCTCTTTGTTGACATGTTGATTAATAGGCATTGTCCTAATTAAAATAAATAACTAAATAAAAAATAATAATGCAGGAGTATTCAAGCATGTGTGAATTTAAAAAAACACAACTCCAGGTATGTTTTTGCGGAGGTATCAACATTAAAACATGGCTAAAAGCTGGCGGGAATCCATTTTGCGTAATATAGAACCTTTGGAATGACAAAGGAAGACAATATACCTTGACCAAAGCTTGAAAAACTTAAAGGGACAGTGTGTAAGATTTTTACCCGTTAATTACTGAAATTGAAGATACCCATTCAAAAATACATTGTTTTCCAAGCCTTTTCACTTCCATCATGAAATCAAAGTATTCTTTTGGACTTAGATATAGTCACATAAAAGGGGGATCTTCCCCATGTAGAGGCAGCCATTTTGAATACGAGAGCCGCAGAAGGACATTTGGGCTCCGCCTTCGGCAAGGCTCGTGGTTTTGGGTAAACAACACAAGCATGCTGCCGGATCAGACGACGTAATGGATCTAACACGTGTTTTGGACTAAATTGTTTTACTGGATTTTATTTGCTGGATCCTTACGGACAGATTGAGAGCAAGTTTATGGTGAAATACAGAGTTTGACCTGTGCAAAGCATTCTAAGGTAAGCTAACCTCATTTTGTGCTTTTCCGTATAAAAGCCCCATGTGCTCGGGGAGTGATTGTTGTGCATGGAAATGAATTGCATAGTCAAAAAGAGGAGACTGTAAGGTTTCATTTGATGTGTAGAGTGTCATGGTACATGATCGGGAATGTGTGTTTTCATGAGAAAAAAAACAAAAAACAAAAAACAGGACCGCGCTTTATTTATACAGTAGCGGCGCGCGGCTCGAGGTCTGCCGTAGCTAAAACAGAAAGTGCAATAGCACCATCCACCTATGCACCACGAATCCTACACACTGGGGCTTTAAGAGTAACTATGACTCAAAAACAAAATTGTGATTGGACTTCAACTAAATAAGGCCCAAACACACCCACACCTCTCCTTTTAATAATACAATCAGTTCATGTATTTTTCATGTGTTAAACAACCGGTGCTGGGAGTCAAATGCACTTCTGAAGTCTGGAGGAGAAGATCTTTTCACCTTGTTTGAAGCAGATCTCAACAATATCAGAAAGCCCGCGTTTGGTTTACTTATTTATCCCCTCCGCGCTCTTAGCTCCAGCTCGCACAACAAGAAGTGGAGAGCGAGGCCTTTTGGGTAAAGATCTTTCATAAACTCGCATCAATTATTTGTACCTTGGTAACTTCTCCGCTATATTCAGAGCGCAGTTGGGGACTTGAGCCATTTTCCTGTCCTATTGAAATTTGACTGGCAGGAGCTCTCAGCCATACGTATATCGCTCAAGGAGTAATGACTTAACTTTCTCCAACTGTGAGAAGTTTGGGAGTGGGTGACAATAAAAAATGAGACACACTTTCCACAACCGCATGGCATATATCCTTATTCTACTGTGAATACTGTATGTGTAGTAAAATATACCTTGGCCCAGTACAGATATATTGTAAAAACAGGTCTTGATGTGAAAATAATTCTGCCGAGTACTGTCTGCATCTTATTATAAAGCACTGTTATTGTCCGCAAACCAGGAAGTAATACTCCTGCACTGTTAGAATGCAAATTGTTGTGAGCATTGCTCTCTAAAAGTCGTCAAAGGCACTTTTAAACTCATCGTGGTGAATAATTTGAATGCCTGGAATACATAAGGTAAGTCTGGAATACTGCAAACCATTTAAAATGATCTATTTCTGTTTTTCACATTTTAAGATGAGTTAAAAGGAGAATTAATGTTTTTTACAATCCTTATTTCGGTAATAAAACAAGTTGTTTTACTCACCCATAGCACTTTGGTGTCATTTGGAGCACTTCCGGAGAGGTTTTAGATTTGCGATATCCGTAACGTGAGTTCTCGGGGCATATGTTTGCAGTCTCCAAATAACACAAACTTTAGCAAATCATAGAAGCTCAATGTCTTAGTGTACATTTTCGTTTGAGTCAAAAGTGGCCTCTAATCCGAGATTTAGCCATAGTTTCGAGTAGAAGAGGACAGTGCACATGCGCTCATTCAACATCTTATTTCGCAGATAAGAAGACGCAACTTTTCTGTTGCGACACATGGCAGAAGATTCGGACTTTGAGGCTGAAGAGGACTTATGGAGGGCTGAGGACTGAAGAGGAGTATACGGATGAGGAGACAGAATGGATACGGAAAGAATGAAGCAGAGACAGTTTTAGGAGCAGCAGAGAACAGCCATCGGTTTCACATTACTTCTCAGAATCGTGCGCTGAATCCACTGGCCTTCTTTCTTTTCCTTTGCTGGTAAAAAAATCGTCCTGACTGAAGTGGGTACTGCAAACACGATGGTCCAAACGTCTTACAGCTTTGCCTTTCATGTTTGGGTCCCGAGAGCTGAGAGCGAAATCAGCTGTGAATGAGCACATGCGCACTAGTCTCCTCATCTACTCGAAACTATGGCTAAATCTCGGATTAGAGGCCACTTTTGACTCAAACGAAAGTGTAGACTAAGACATTGAGCTTCTATGATTTGAAAAGTGCTAAAGTTTGTGTTATTTGGAGACCGCAAACATATGCCCCAAGAACTCACGTTACTGATATCGCTGAACTAAAACATCTCCGGAAATGCTCCAAATGACACCAAAGTGCTATGGGTGAGTAAAACAACTTGTTTTATTACTGAAATAAGGCTCAGATTGTAAAAACGTTAATTCTCCTTTAATGACCTGGGACAATCTTATTAGATTTAAAAATATCTGTCTAATGTACAAGATTAAACATGGCTTGGCTCCCCCTTCGCTGAATGACTTTGTTAATTTTCGATCCAGTGAGGGCAGAGTGACCAGAGGAGCAGTGAGGGAAGACTGCATTATTCCTCACCGAAAAACTGGATTTGGTCAGTCTGTTTTCTCCGTCAGAGCGTCCCATCAGTGGAACTCCATCTCCCTCATTCTCTGCTTTTAAAAAGAATGCTAAAAAGTGGCTTTTAGAAACGCAAATGTGTGAACACTAAAACTTTTATTGTATTTCTGTAATGTTATTGTACATTTGTGTGACTTTTTAAGTGTATTTTCTTTTTAGGATGCCTTTTTGACGTCTGGCAAAGAGACTACCGATGCAAATGAGCTTTTATCAGCTAACTCGGGCACATTTACATTGTTTTGATGTTGATTAATGTGCATTGTCCCTTTTCAGATAAATAAATAAACAAACAAATAAGTAAATAAATAAATAAAACATATGATTACGCATGGTTAAAAAAGCCAGAATTAGCCAGAAGGCGAGTTTTCATCTGTAGTCCCCTGGCCATGATGTAAAAAGGCAAAGAGTACACAATACATATACAATATCATCCAAAATACATATACAGACACAAGTCCAGTTGTGAAATTTCCTCGCTCCTAAATATTCCACAGTCAACTCTCTGTGGTGTTATAACAAAGTGGAAGCGATTGGGAACGACAGCAACTCAGCCAAGCGGTTGGCCACGTAAACTGACAAGGCGGGGTCAGCGGTTCCCCTTATAAACCTTGTGGACAGCCTTCCCAGAAGAACTGAAGCTGTTATAGCTGCAAAGGGTGGACTGACGTCATATCCTCCTGATGACCCATAGTTCATATTTGTCCTCTCTAGTGGACATTTATTTACTAAAATATTTCCAGCCCCCTGCACATTACCTAAGCAACTCCTTCTGTGATTTAAAGAGGACATTCAGAACTTCAAATGATACCAAACTTATAAGGGTGGAGCTTTGAAAAGACCCTCCCCCTCTTCAAGGAAAATGGCTGCCATCAACACAACCACATTTTATGGAAAAAAGAACAGTAAGTGGTATACCTTTTTTATTAAGCAAATTTTGGATCAAAGTTGCATTGTTATATTTTTAGGAACGTCTAATGAACACATTAAAACCATTTTTGAAGTACAGTGGTCCCTTGCTTTATCGCGGTTTACTTTTCGCGGCCTCGCTGTTTTGCTGATTTTTTTTATTTTTTTATTTCAATGTTTTTTTTATAGTGCATCAACATTGTGTTCTGCGTCCTGATTTTCTTCTCCTCCGTGTCTCCTGTACAGTACAGAATGTGTTTAGTTTGACACATTTATATAGATGTTATAGGGGGGGCCCGGGGGGCTCCGGGAGTCCCGCTGGATGCACGAGGAGCCGAGACATGAGTCACTGGATCCATAGGAAGTCCAGACCGGGACTAAGACATGAGGACCAGACTGGGACCAGACTGGAACTAGACCGAAACTAGACCAGGACTAGACCAGGTCTAAACCTGGACTAAACCAGGTCTAGATCAGGTCTAAACCTGGACTAGACCAGGACTAGACCAGGTCTACACCAGGATTAAACCACAGCATGCGGCTCTTTGCCTTGTTTCGTGACCACGCCACGTGATCCCCGCACTTCAGTATGAATACATTTTGTTGAAAATCTACGAAAGTTTGAGTGTTTAAACAAGAGAGAAATGTGAGAAAATGTTAATTCCAGTCTGAGAAAAGTGTAGAATGTGTGTCGTGAGGCGTTTACAGCCTTAAAACATGTATAATAATTGTAAAATGTAATGTTGTCCTACTTCGCGGATTTCACTTATTACGGGTTATTTCTGGAACCTAACCCCCGCGATAAACGAGGGATTACTGTAAAGTAACAATATTTTACAATGAAATTTGAGTGTTTAACAAATGTCCTCCGAAGTGGACATTTGGAGTCATTAATTAATTAATTTTTTTCCAATTTGAAGGAATTGGTTGAAGGTCAGAGTACAAATTGTGGGAGAAAACTCAGATATAAACCCTTTGGATTAAGAATAGGAGTTCATATGCGAGTCAAGTCAGGAAAGCGAATACTTTTGGCAGAATAGTGTATGTGTAGAGTTCTGTGTTGTGAAATGACTCATGGAAATAGCTACATGTAATATATGATGGAAAGTACTGCTTTAAGTTATATATATATACTTCACTTTGGCAAATCTAAGGCAAAAAAGCATTTCTAAAGTGGAAAACGTCTGCCACAACATCCGTTATAACTGGACGATTCAGAAATGCTGTAGCTTAATTTTAGCACTGCATGTACAATTTGAAATCTTTCGGAAATGATGTCTCCAGTCATCACCCAGATTTAACTACATGTCACCTCTTAGTTTGACAAAAGCCCTTCACGCCTCATTCCCAGCAGCAGCTCCAAATCCACGTCCCATTCAGCCCCATGTACCGATTTTACCTGCGGCAAAATCGCCAAGAGTACAGAAAACGTATGAATTCAAATGGAAAACAGAATATCTCCCCGAGTTAAAATGATGCGAGTTTCTAACTGGCATCACATGTGAGAAATGCTCTGACACAAGTCTGAACCAATTAAACTAAGTAACCCCAATATGTATTTAAAAGGTGCACTTTGCCAACTTTTCTGGAGGAGGATCTGTCACCAGCTTGTCACAGACTGTAAAAATGGACATAGTTAACTCAGTCGCTGCGTTTCAAAAAGGGAAGTGAGCGTCGAGTCTGGCTCCAAAAATCCACAAATTGGCACCGCTCTCTCTGCATCCGCTGCTGTGAGCCTGTCATTTTGGCCTTAAAATGTTCACATTAACCCTCTTTATATGATCCTGGTGGGTTTATTTTGCTGGATTGTCCTTAAATAAATTCCTCAGGCATGAAAACGGGTCAGGGGTGAAAAAGTGAGAAGGGTGCGCTAACCCCCTCCCCTCGAGTTATTCACAGATTCTGAAAGTGTAGATTATAAGATTTCCAACAACGCCTAACACATGGAAATATGAAAACATTTGAAGAATTCAATAACACACAGGATAATATGTTATCAGACACAAACACACACACACACACACACCTTAGTCCTGGTTTAGTCTTGGTTTAGACCTGGTTTAGTCCTGGTTTAGTTCTGGTTTAGACCTGTCTTAGTCTGGGTTTAGTCCTGGTTTATTCCCGGTTTAGTCCCGGTTTAGACCTGGTTTAGTCTTGGTTTAGACCTGGTTTAAACCTGGTTTAGTCCTGGTTTAGTCCCGGTTTAGACCCGGTTTAGTTCCGGTTTAGTCCTGGTTTAGTTCTGGTTTAGACCTGGCTTAGTCTGGGTTTAGTCCTGGTTTATTCCCGGTTTAGTCCCAGTTTAGACCTGGTTCAGACCTGGTTTAGACCCGGTTTAAACCTGGTTTAGACCTGGTTTAGTTCTGGTTTAGACCTGGCTTAGTCTGGGTTTAAACCTGGTTTAGTCCTGGTTTAGTCCTGGTTTAGACCCTGTTTAGTCTTGGTTTAGACCTGGTTTAAACCTGGTTTAGTCCTGGTTTAGTCCCGGTTTAGACCCGGTTTAGTTCCGGTTTAGTCCTGGTTTAGTTCTGGTTTAGACCTGGCTTAGTCTGGGTTTAGTCCTGGTTTATTCCCGGTTTAGACCCGGTTTAGTCTTGGTTTAAACCTGGTTTAGACCTGGGTTAGTCCTGGTTTAGTCTTGGTTTAGACCCGGCTTAAACCTGGTTTAGTCCTGGTTTAGGCCTGGCTTAGTCTGGGTTTAGTCCTGGTTTATTCCCGGTTTAGTTCTGGTTTAGACCCGGTTTAGTCTTGGTTTAAACCTGGTTTAGTCCTGGTTTAGTCCCGGTTTAGACCCGGTTTAGTCTTGGCTTAAACCTGGTTTAGTCCTGGTTTAGTCCTGGTTTAGACCGGGTTTAGTCTTGGTTTAAACCTGGTTTAGACCCGGTTTAGACCCGGTTTAGTCTTGGTTTAAACCTGGTTTAGTCCTGGTTTAGTCCCGGCTTCGACCCAGTTTAGTCTTGGTTTAAACCTGGTTTAGTCCTGGTTTAGTCCTGGTTTAGTCCCGGTTTAGACCCGGCTTAGTCTTGGTTTAAACCTGGTTTAAACCTGGTTTAGTCCTGGTTTAGTCCCGGTTTAGACCCAGTTTAGTCCTGGTTTAGACCTGAGAGTTCCTTCTTACGTAGCATTAACGTAAGTTAAGGATTTTCTCCAGTTTCATGAAATGCCGCGTATATATTTTTTATCTTTTATTATTTAAGTTACATATTTCAAACCATAATAACATTCATGGGGCTCGCTCACAGCTGATCGGCGAACAGGCGCAAACACAACAGCGCTAATCGTCATGATTGGCCAGAGCGCGATCGGTGGGTAATTATGCTGTAACATGATTGGAAGCTGGAGCGCAGTTCGGCCCTTCAAAGATGCGGGGATTTTGCTGAGTCAATTAATATTTTGTCTCCAGGAAAACCGATTAGATTCATGCTATACCATGGAACAATTCAGGTAAATCAATCTTCATGGATCCAAACAAACACTTTTCTAACACTGACAACCTATTCCTGGTTTAGTCCTGGTTTAGTCCTGGTCTATTCCTGGTCTAGTCCAGGTTTAGTCCTGGGGGGGTCTGACATGACTGTGGTGTGGAGATTCAGAGCAGGTTTAGTCCTGGTTTAGTCCTGGTCTAGTCCTGGTCTAGTCCTGGTCTAGTCCAGGTTTAGTCCTGGGGGGGTCTGACATGACTGTGGTGTGGAGATTCAGAGCAGGTTTAGTCCTGGCTTAGTCCTGGTTTAGTCCTGGCTTAGTCCTAGTCTAGTCCTGGTCTAGTCCTCGTCTAGTCCTCGTCTAGTCCTCGTCTAGTCCAGGTTTAGTCCTGGTCTAGTCCAGGTCTATTCCTGGTCTAGTCCAGGTTTATTCCTGGTCTAGTCCTGGTCTAGTCCTGGTCTAGTCCTGGTCTAGTCCTGGTCTAGTCCTTCACTGAATTAAAAATGAACAAAGTAAGAGAATTAAGGAATTAAAAAAAGTAAGAAAATGCACAGAAAAACTCCAAAAATGGAAAATAAAATATCCAATAACATTTATATAACAGAGTAAAGTGTAAAGCTCTCCTTGCTAAACCTGTTGACGGCGTTTCTGGGTTTGGACTCAGATATACTGGTTGAATAAATCTATCCCGACTGCACAATCCTCTGAATAGATTTAGGATTTTCAGCACTTTTTCCCTCCCCTCAGAGCTCTACAATCAATATTTGATCAAGGCTTTAGTAATTAGCGTTGTTGCATTCCAATTTCTGCCCGAATCCCCACTTTTCCCCATGTGCAATCAGATCAGACCAAGATGGCAGCTCCAGCCAATATTTGATTTTCCTTAACACCATCTGTGAACTTTGAACTGTATAATTTCAGGCCTGGGTAGCTCCTCCGTAATGAGACGGACTCTGAGTTAAGATGAATGAAATCAAGTGTGTTAAATCACTGTTTTAATCAATGAATGCAAATGTAGGCAGTGTAATTTCGCTGGAAGACGTGGACCAGACACGAACCGAAATGAAAATTTACGGAGCTCAAGTTATGAAAAATGGGAAACGTAACCAGATTTAATTAACCAGATTTAACCAGTGATGCCAATTCGGGTCAATTCATAATCAGTGATCTGATAAGATGGTTTAGAGAAAATGTTTTGAAGCACAATAGCTTAAAGGACCAATATTACGCTATTTTCTGATCTACAGCTCTGGAAAAAAAAAAGAGACTGCTGCATTTTTTTCTGAAATCAGCATCTCTACATGAATTCCAACACAAACACAAAGCTGAGCTACTTCAGTTCTTGCACCAGGAGTGGAATAAAGTCACCCAAGAACAATGTGAAAGACTTGTGGAGAGCATGCCAAGACGCTCTCCAGCTTGCTCAAGCTGTGATTAAAAATAAGGGTTATTGCACCAAATATTGATTTCTGAACTCTTCGTAAGTGTAAACATTAGTATTATGTTGTTTTAGGGGGTATTCACACCTGCCTTGTTTGGTTTGTTTAAAACGAACCAGAGTTCGTTTGCTCCTTTGATTCGGACCTTTTGGGCTGGTGTGAATAAAAACCAAAAATCTCGATCCGGAGCAAACAAGCGAACTGAGACCACCTAAAAAGCTCGGTCTCGGCACGGTTCCATTCGAATCCTGGAGCGGTTCGTTTGAGGTGAAAATGCAGACCGGACTCGATCCGACACAACGAGCTCCCGTCGTATGTCGAGCATTATGGGAAACCGAGCCTTACGAAACTTACGAGGCTTACTTACATTTTGCGTGAAGAGCAAGAGTCAGAACTTGATGCGCACATGAGCGTGGTCCTCCGTAGTCGTCTCGCCCTGTGTCTTCGTCGTTTGGAAATTGATTGTAAAATAGTGTAAACCTCATGATGCTGCTCAAACATTTGTGCGAACTTTAAAAACTGAGCAAACCATATCGCTATGATGACATTGAAAACAGCATAACACCATGATTCTCCTCCTTCACGTGTTTGGACACGGCGTTTTGACACAGCTCATTTCCAATGGCTGAGCGACCTCAGCACATGTGGTTTTGTTTATAGATGTTGGTTCACTTAGAAAAAAAAGTGCAGTGTGAAAGTGAACCGCACCAAAATAAAAAAATATGTATAAAAATTTGGTCTGGCTCAAAGCAAGTGAACGGTGAATCGGACTTTCCTGGTGTGAATACGCCCTTAAAATGAATTTGATTTAAGCTCCACTGTGTTTTTAAACTCCATACAACCTCACTAGAATCATTTGGAAGATTTCAGCTGTGAAATTGCCAATCTCTACTGAACAAAAGGGAAAAGGAGCTGTTCACTTGAAAATGATCAATACATGGTATAAAGTGGAACAGAACATGTTGAGCTTTGGAGACTAATAATGCAGGGTTACTCAAACATGTTTGAATTAGGGCTGTCAGTTTAACGCGTTAATTAGATGAATTAATTATACTGCGTGCGGCGAGCAAATCTCTGCCAGTGCCTTTGAACAGCAAGTTTATTTATAAAAAGAATGAAGACGGGACGATCAACAAGAACGCCGTGATCTGGAGCTTTTGTCAAAAAGAATTTTCCGATCACCGAAGCTGCTCCAGCCTGACGGATCATTTGAACGATAAACATGCCCGGACAAGTTCCATTGCTACTGGTGATAGAGCGAGCGTGAGCGCACTTCACCAAACCACCAAACCAACAAAACACTAAACCACCAAACCAACAAATCATAAACAAACAAACCACCAAACCACAAAACCAACAAAACACTAAACCACCAAACCAACAAATCATAAACAAACAAACCAACAAACCACTAAATCACCAAACCAATAAACCAACAAACCAAAAAAACATGCTCGCAGAATTTGGGAAATGAATGAGCAAAGTGGCCACAGAAAAACTGACAAACTCAATCACAAAGTGGGTTTGTTCGCTCTCTCAGTCACAATCTCTCTCTTTCACTCTTAAAATGCGATTAATTAGATTAATTAATTACAAATCCAGTAATTAATACGATTTTTTTTTTAATCACCTGACAGCACTAGTTTGACTTTGTCAGTGCGCGATGAGAGGGGCGGGGGGGAGCGGGACATTTTTAACGGATTCATGTAAGAGTCTGGTTAATGCACCGGGCCCGCGTCTCACCGCGTCTCACCGCGGCTCACCATGGGCAGTTCGGCTCTGGGCCGCGCGTATTCCGCGCGTAAGCCATCGGGGGGGACACGTTACGCACAGACGGAGACACCGGGACCGGAGTCGGTGCGTCTCAGAGGAGACGTGGCACCGGGACTGAGGCTCAGGACGTGCCCGGGGGACGGCGCGTCTGCTCCGGCCTCCGCTCGGACCGTGCGCCCGGAGCAGGGGGAGTTTTTTTCGCTGAAAACGCGCAGAGCCTGCATAAACTAAGCCACACAGACCGATTTTCTGGGCCCAAAAAAAAAGAGAAATCAGCGTGAGAAATGCCATGTGTGGCGTGTGAGCGTGTGAACACGTCGAATTGCGTGTGTCACACTCTCAATGCGTGAGACTTGAGAGCCCTGCGTTAGCGTATTAGCCTGTTCACCTTTAGCGGAAGTGTACGGCAGATGCGGTCCGCCGCAAGGGGAAGTTTACAAGTGAACAGGCTAATACGCTAACGTTAGCGCAGTGATACGAGTCGGCAGACACAATATGCGATCGCTAAGTTCGCTGCTGGATGTTTCGTTGACAACTGTTTGGGACGCAAATATATCACCTTTCGGACAAATGTTTTGTTTTGAGAAGAAAAACAAGCTTTATTTAACGTGGGCTTGTGAAAGCGAGCCGAACCGGGATCAGCTGAGACTATCAGAGGTAAGCCGGTGTCAACACACGTAACTTTTAGAAGGAAACCCATACAGATTAACATTTTTAAAAAAACGCACTATCCCTTTATGAGTCAAATTTGCATAACATAGGAGCTTTAAAATGGAGGATATGCCCGTTTTTATATTAGAAATGTACTATTTAACTGTCAGATTGCAGGTTTGTTGACCTGATTATTGGTGAATATCTCAAAACAATTAGCTTATCTATATGGAAAAGAAAATTGCAGCATGATAAAATAAAATTGACCCACTCTACATGATGCTGGTGTTTTTATTTCGCCATTTTGTCTGTAAATCCAGATATGAACATTAATAACAGACAAATCAGGCGCCTTCTTTGCGCCGAGGTTAGATTTGATTGACAGCTATCGCGCCTTGTTGCCAACCAGTAGAGCAGGCGGCCGAGAGCCCAGAGCATCGACCTTTAACAACTTCACTCCTGTTTGGCTCTTGAATCGCACTTGGCTCCAAATTAGCCACTATAGCTGCTTCATTTGGTTGGAGCCAAAAGCTAAGGGTGAGTCGACTTCTACATACAGTACAGTCTTTGCAGTAGCTTCTGAAAGTAGTGTCATTTTTCAAACACAAACACAAGGTTGTTGTCAGTTTACAGTTGCTTTGTGTAACTTTTCTGGTGGAGGGGCCGTCAAATGCTTTTCTCCATGGAGATGTTGCTTTGTCTGGAATATTTCACAATATGGTAATAAACCTTTCTATGTTCATGGAGACCAAACAAGACCAAGTTACAGGTCAGATTTTTCTAGGTATTTTTGAGCTATAAAACCACGTTTAATTGAATAAATGTAAGATAGAGCTGTTTAATGTCATACTGTGGAATATTCCAAGTAAAACAATTAGGCTACGTCCAGACTGCAGCCTGAAGTGACCCAAATCAGATTTTTTCGCCCCTATCTGATCTTCTAACGACAGTCTGGTGAGCCGTTTCCCAATTTAGCGAGTGTACGGTTCGGAGCGTGCTTGGAGGGGGATGTGCGTCATATCCACCGCGACAACTGCTGTTCCATTTCATTTTTGTTCCATGCACAGTTAACATGCGGTCCGAACGCCGCAGTCGTTTCCATGGAAATCGGGGCGTGGACCAAGCGTGCAAAAATGCACGCTTCGCACGCTTAAAAGCCCCAGCATGCACAGCGCGGCAGGATATATGACTACAAAGATGGACTTGACAGCAACATCGACATGTGACAGTTGCGACTTCACTATAAAATGTGTGTACTGGTTCACCTCACCTACAACTATGCTACATGAAACTCTTCATAAACTACGCTAAACATGTGTGACGGTAGCCGTAACGGCATAGTTCACAGCACCTGTATTACCGTTCACATACTTTTTCCCTTACACTTCTATATTTCCTTTGCTGTTGTAATGCTGGATATTCTACAGTACAGCCATGTCCCAATTCGAAGTATTACTAGTCACAATAGAATAATATTTTTGTCTTTAGGGAACAAGGAGCAGACCACTCGGCTCATTGAGGGGAGGCGGGACCTGTTCCATTTCGCAGACGCCCATGCGATCCACGGACTGCACTCAGGGCTGAGCGAGTATGCACCGCTTCGACTGCAGGCTGAGACCACGCTCCAAACTGTGCACTCTCTGAATTGGGAAACAGCTAATGACACAGATCTGATTTTTTTCAAATGCGACCTAGGCCACTTGGATACGTTTTCCTAAAACCGATACATATCCGATCTTTTGACATGTGACTTCAGTCTGACGGCCAGGTCGCATTCATCTGACCTACACGTCATCAACAAGCGAAACTGGTAAAGGTAGGTGCTCACAAATGTACACAAACGTTCTTTTCATCATACGAAAAATGTGTGTGAACTTCATGTCAGTGAAGCAGCGAAGCACATGGCAATCCCACCACTCTCCAAAAAAAACTTGTTCTTCTTCCACTTTTGGGGTGTTTAAAGTTCACACTGGAGATCGCATACAAGTCGCATTTAATTGGAAATGCGAATGATGTCGCAAAAAAATCGGATTTCACAGAAAAATCAGTGCAGTCTGAATGTAACCTTATATATCCATTAGAGCTGTCAGTTTAATGCATTAATTAGATTAATTAATTATACTGCAAATTAACGCATTATAAAAATTAACAGAATTAATTATGAGTGGCAAGTCAATGCTCGCGCATTTTAAATTTGGCGTGCGGCGAGCAAAACGCTGCTCGGGCCTTTAAACGGCAAGTTTATTTATAAAAAGAAAGAAGACGGGATGATCAACAAGAATGCCGCGATTTGTAGGTTTTGTTGATTTGATTTTGTCAAAAAGAATTTTCTGATCACCGAAGCTGCTCCAGCCTGATCATTTGAACGCGAAACACGTCCGGACATTTTCCATTGTTATCGGTGATAGAGCGAGCGTGAGCGCACTTCAACAAACCACCAAATCACGCTCGCAGAATTTGGGAAACGACTGAGCAAAGCGACCAGAGAAAAACTGACAAACTCAATCGCAAAGTGGGTTCGTTTGTTCACTTGATCGCTCGCTCACTCACATTCTCTCTCTCAATCTCACACTCTTAAAATGCGATTAATTAGATTAATTCATTACAAATCCTGTAATTAATTAGATTATTTTTTTTGTGCCCAGAAAATCGGTCTGTGTGGCTTAGTTTATGCAGGCTCCGCGCGTTTTCAGCGAAAAAAAAACTCCCCCTGCTCCGGGCGCACGGTCCGAGCGGAGGCCGGAGCAGACGCGCCGTCCCCCGGGCACATCCTGAGCCTCAGTCCCGGTGCCACGTCTCCTCTGAGACGCACCGACTCCAGTCCCGGTGTCTCCGTCTGTGCGTAACGTGTCCCCCCCGACGGTGAGACGCGCAGCCCAGAGCCGAACTGCCCATGGTGAGCCGCGGTTCGCCGCGGGCCCGGTGCATTAACCAGACTCTTAAACGAATCCGTTAAAAATGTCCCGTTAAAAAATATTAATCTGTATGGGTTCCCCTCTAATAGTGTCGTGGATTAACACTGACTTACCACTCACCGTCGTCGAGCTCGTGAACGTAGTTCCGGTAAGTTAGCCAGGACAGTTAATAAAGTTTGTTTTTCTTCTCAAAACAACATTTGTCCAAAAAGTGATATATTTGCATCACAAACAGTTGTCCGCTAAAAATTCAGCAGCGTAATTCGCATTTGCATATTTTCTCTCGATTCGTATCACTGCGTGCTTATTATCTGTATTAGCCTTTTAACTTCAAGCAGATGTTTACAAGTGACCGGGCTAATAGAGCTAACCTGATATGAATCGAGAGAAAATATGCAAATGCGAATTACGCTGCTGAATTTTTGGGACACAAATATATCACTTGTTGGACAAATGTTGTTTTGAGAAGAAAAACAAGCTTTATTAAATGTCCTGGCTAACTTACCGAACCTACGTTCCCGAGGTCCAGAACCGGCGCAGAACCTGGGTCATACGATGTGGTCAGCAGTAAACCAGCGTTAATCCGCGACATTATTAGAGGGGAACCCATACAGATTAACATAAAAAAACAACAACAACAAAAAACGCACTATCCCTTTAAAAGACGTTTAAAACAAAAGATTCGTATGGCGAGATCCACTTTCCAGCAAATAAGGTTCAGCATTTCTGGCTCATAAGTTTTCAAAAATATTTCAACAGTGAATTTCCCATAGAGTTACACAGATCACTGCCCTTCATCTGAAATTAGAAAACTACACGACCTGAATGCAACCTACTCATGAGTTAGATTCAAAATTGAAATGACTCTTCCGCCATTAAAAAGCTATAATATTTAGGTTTTAATTGTAATCGCTATGACAACTGTCCTAATTTGCCCTCATTCTGCACCCACGGATACAAACTTCACAAACGTTCAAGTTAATTTCCTCCTCTTGGACTTCTGTAAATCCCCATTCAGTGGAAATAATTGAGTTGATTATTATTATTTATTTAAGTTTCCTCGTTTAATTGGATAAAATTGGAGGTTAGGAATAACTGTGGATTTGAACGATGCCCTCCCTCTCAGAGAACCGCTTTGACGACTGAAAACGGGCCAGTAATTAAAACTGTATTTGCATAATGTGCCTGGACAGCAAATTTAATCACATCTACTTATAAAGCGTGCCCTTGGAGTTACTTAACAATAAATGCCAGTTATGGTACTCTTCAAAGGTATGCTAATGATGTCAAGCAAAGGATTTCACGCTGTACCATCCGTAGTAACCCGGTGGTCACGCGAAACGGTATGGCACGTTAAAATACGAACTGTAATTAGGGCAATTAAACCTCTTCGCGGGAGTTATTAAGAAGATATCGCAAGGAAAGTACAGGATTAGCGGCGTAAAACGTCTCTGGACAGGACTTAAAAGCGCAGACATATTGGACGTAGGGGGAATCTCGTGAAATGGGACATTATTTGCGATTCTGTCACGGAAAGCGAGGCAAAAGTAGACAAGTTCATCCGGGAAAGTTTGAACCCGAGCAGACAGTAAGCGCGGGGACAATGACGAGTGTTTGAGGATTAAAGTCAGATTTGGGGACTTTCCATGTGACAGATTAATATGAAAATAGCTGTGCGCACGGTGGACTTTATTCGCATTGGGGGGAGTATAGTTTTACTCGAGAGAAAAATGGTGCGTTTCAGATTCGAGGATGCAATGCTGTGCTCACAGATGACGCAGATTTCCCTATGGATTACATTGTACTTTGAAATATCTAAAAAGTAAATTCACAAATGTTAAACCTGATCATTTCTAATAGCGGCTATACAATGGGTGTCAACCATGTGGTCCTGTGGCTGATTTTTAAAGGGATAGTGCGTTTTTTTTTATGTTAATCTGTATGGGTTTCCTTCTAAAAGTTACGTGCGGTAACACCGGCTTACCTCTGACAGTTTGCGCTCAGCCTGGTTCTGCTCGCGTTCTGGAGCTCAGGTAATTAGGTCCGCTAACTTCGCGGGGACTCGTAATAAAGCTTGTTTCTCTTCTCAAAACAAAACATTTGTCCGAAAGGTGATATATTTGCGTCCCAAACAGTTGTCAACGAAAAATCCAGCAGCGTATTTTCGCATTCGCATATCTCATCTCGATTCGTATCACTGCGCGCCTATTACTTATTATTAGCCTGTTAACCTTTAGCGGAAGTGAACGACGGATGCGGTCCGCCGTAAGGGGAAGTTTACGAGTGAACAGGCAACAGGCAGCTAATGTGAGCGCAGTGATGCGAATCGAGACGAGATATGCGAATGCGAACTACGCTGCTGGAAAATATAAAAAATACAAAATACAAATATATCACCTTTCGGACAAATGTTTTGTTTTGAGAAGAAAAACAAGCTTCATTACGAGTCCCCGCGAACTTACCGGACCTAATTACCTGAGCTCCAGAACATGAGCAGAACCAGGCTGAGTGTGCGGTGTTACCGCACGTAACTTTTAAAAGGAAATCCATACAGATTAACATAAAAAAAACGCACTATCCCTTTAATTTTCTATTAAAATATTAGTAATTTTCTAATAATAATAATAATGCATTTTATTTAAAAGCGCCTTTCAGAACACCCAAGGACACTGCACAAGGTTAAAAATGAATAAAAAGCACAAACAAACAATACAATAAAACATATAAAACAAAATAAAAACAAAATCAGAGTGGAGTGATTGGCTATGAGAGGTAGGACAGTCTGAACAGGTGGGTTTTGAGTCTGGATTTAAAGAGTGGGAGAGAGTCTATATTCCGGAGGTCAGGAGGGAGAGAGTTCCAGAGCTGAGGAGCAGAGCGGCTGAAGGCTCTGCTCCCCACGGTGACGAGACGGGCAGAGGGGACAGAGAACTGAAGAGAGGAGGAAGAGCGGAGGGTGCGGGATGGAGTGGCGATGTGGACGAGGTCAGATATGTATGGTGGGGCGAGGTTGTGTAATGCTTTGAATGTGGTAATGAGTATTTTGAAGTGAATTTGCTGTTTTATGGGGAGCCAGTGGAGTTGTTGTAGTACGGGGGTGATGTGATGGATAGTGGGGGTCCGAGTGATGATCCGGGCTGCAGAGTTCTGTAGGAGCTGCAGTTTCTGAAGGGATTTGTTGGGGAGACCAAAAAGAAGAGAGTTACAGTAATCGATGCGGGAGGTGACAAGGCTGCGCCTCTTTTCTGTGCAGTTTAGCATAGCAGCGTCTCCAGCACTTCTGTGCGAGGCCCCTCCCACCAGAGCAGCACAAATGAAGACTCTCCTCTTTCCAAATGATCTTAAAGGTCCCATGGCATGAAATTTTCACTTTCTGAGGTTTTTGAACGTTAATGTGAGCTCCCCTACCCTGTTTAGGCCCCCCCCCCATGGTTAAAAGTTGCGAAATGTCTAACCTGAGCATTTGCGATCCTTTTCTGCGTTACAAAAAATCGGAGCTCAAACGGGCGATTTTTAACAAGGCACCTTATTGACGTCAGATTGAAAAAAGAAATGCAAATGCAGTTCCACCCCCGTCTGTCTGTACTCAGCGTCTCTGTAAATCACGCCCAGAGAGTTTGGACTGCGAATGCGCTAGGCAATGCAAAATGCGTTTTTTTATTTGCCTGGAGGCACGTCCGAGTGTTTCTAGGCTCGGAAGTCCTTTATCTGAGCCTCTGGACCTTTGAACAGCAGTGGTTTAATTTTATTTTATGTGGAAATGTGTTTATTTTTCAATGGAACGCTTCAAATCTCTCCCCCCGTGCAAAAACAAGGAAATGGATCAGCTGAGAGCCAAGAGCGGAGAGTTTGGCCACGCCCCCACCCTCTACTATTGGCCATCTCTTTTCTCCTCATTTGCATTCAAGCAACAACGCCCATTATGGAGTGTTCCAGAGAGAGAAAAAAATACTCTTTCTCATCTTATCTCTGTTTCTCATGCACTGAGTGTTGATTTTGAAGAAGGATTCATTTACAGTATTAGGGAACCATTAAGGAGCCATATAAAAGCATCAAGAAGTACCATGTCATGGGATCTTTAAAGGACCATCGTTTTGACTGTTGACCGTGACACCCTCCTCGCAAAATGACACTACTGATGCACTTGTGCAGCTAAAAGATGCCAAGTTTCAGGAGCAAAAAGAAACCATGACTAAATTCTGTGAAATGTATACAAGTTAATGTTAAAACATGTTGAAATTGCATTTTTCTTAAAGTTCCAGGTTGTTCATAATATTTTGTAAAAGAAAGACTTCTGTAATAGATTTGCGTTTCTCTGCACAAATATTTGGACTTATTGCTATTTTTGGGGTATATTTGCCATGAGTTTTCTGATCCGGCCCTTTTTGGGATCAAAGTGGGTTGGATACGGCCCCCGGACCAAAATGAGTTTGACACCCCTGGACTAGACTCTAAGACTCAATACAATATTTATTTTAGCTGCCACCATCTGTGTTAAATTAACCTGGAGCTAATTCTGTTTCTCATTGATTGGTCAAAACTTCACAACAGTGGAACAAAAATCAAACTTAAATCCAGAAAGAGAAAAGCGCATTAGTTTTACTCATCCACAAATGCATAAAGGCCAAAGTTTGTTTGTTTTGGTTTGTTCGCCACTGGCTTCCCCCCAAACCACAAACCTGCCCTGTAATTGGTCAGTCTCAGACCTTTCACAAGCAATTATTCAGCCGGAGCCAAACAAGAAGGATTCTCAAAGAGTTTGTGAACCCACTAAAATTATGGTGATGGGCTCTATTCACACTTACGTCACAAAACCGAAACGTGCGGATAACGACTTCCTTTGGGCTCTGTTGGTGATAGTAACTCTGCCTGGTTTTCTTCATCTAGATGTCAATGTATTCTTTCTTTTTTTCCTTATATAAATTGCCTATTTGTGTATTATAATTTGTCTAACTTAAAGATCCCATGACATGGTACTTCTTGATGCTTTTATATGGCTCCTTAATGGTTCCCTAATAGTGTAAATGAATCCTTCTTCAAAATCAACACTCAGTGCATGAGAAACAGAGATAAGATGAGAAAGAGTATTTTTTTTCTCTCTGAACAGGCCATAATGGGCATTGTTGCTTGAATGCAAATGAGGAGAAAAGAGATGGCCAATAGTAGAGGGTGGGGGCGTGGCCAAACTCTCCGCTCTGAGCTCTCAGCTGATCCATTTCCGTGTTTTTGCAAGGGGGGAGAGATTTGAAGCGTTCCATTGAAAAATAAACACATTTCCACAAAAAATAAAATTAAACCACTGCTGTTCAAAGGTCCAGAGGCTCAGATAAAGGACTTCCGAGCCTAGAAACACTCGGACGTGCCTCCAGGCAAATAAAAAAACGCATTTCGCATTGCCTAGCGCATTCGCAGTCCAAACTCTCTGGGCGTGATTTACAGAGACGCTGAGTACAGACAGACGGGGGTGGAACTGCATTTGCATTTCTTTTTTCGATCTGACGTCAATCAGGTGCCTTGTTCAAAATCGCCCGTTTGAGCTCTGATTTTTTGTAAAGCAGAAAAGGATCGCAAATGCTCAGTTTAGACATTTCGCAACTTTTAACCATGGGGGGGCCTAAACAGGGTAGGGGAGCTCACATTAACGTTCAAAAACCTCAGAAAGTGAAAATTTCATGCCATGGGACCTTTAAAAAAAATAAAAAAAATAAAAGATGTAGTACAGTGTCAAATTGGGTCAAAATGAGACCGATTTGTACTGAAATAATGCTGGTGTGATGTTAGCATGCTAGTTGTTGTGAACATTACAATGGGCTATATTCATGCTTAAATTTGTAAGCATGTGGATGACGACTGGCAGGTTTTTTTTTCCTTTATTCATTTTTATTTTCTCATCGTGACCCAGTGTAAAACATAATTACAAATAATAATAACTTAACTTTATCCTAATATATTTTCATGTCCATACCTATAGTTTTCTTTCTCAGAATATTTTATTTTTACTATATTTTCTTGACTCAATTTTTATTCTTTTGATCAGGCATAGTTCTTAAATCTTTCCTTTTTTTTTTTTTTTTATCATATTCATTCAACACATTTAGTTTTATTGGTTTAAATTTCATTATTTACCATACTATTTTCTGTTATATCAATTTAGCAGTTTTATATTATTAATTATTAATAGATTTTTTTATTAAAGGGACAGTGTGTAAGATTTTTACCTGTTAATTACTGAAATTGAAGATACCCATTCAAAAATATATTGTTTTCCAAGCCTTTTCACTTCCATCATGAAATCAAAGTATTCTTTTGGACTTAGATATAGTCACATAAAAGGGGGATCTTCCCCATGCAGAGGCAGCCATTTTGAATACGAGAGCCGCAGAAGGACATTTGGGCTCCGCCTTTGCCTTCAGCAAGGCTCGTAGTTTTGGGTAAACAACACAAGCATGCTGCCGGATCAGACGTCGTAATGGATCTAACACGTGTTTTGGACTAAATTGTTTTACTGGATTTTATTCGCTGGATCCTTACGGACAAATTGAGAGCAAGTTTATGGTGAAATACAGAGTTTGACCTGTGCAAAGCATTCTAAGGTAAGCTAACCTCGTTTTGTGCTTTTCCGTATAAAAGCCCCATGTGCTCGGGGAGTGATTATTGTGCAGGGAAATGAATTGCATAGTCAAAAAGAGGAGACTGTAAGGTTTCATTTGATGTGTAGAGTGTCATGGTACATGATCGGGAATGTGTGTTTTCATGAGAAAAAAAACAACAACAAAAAACGGGACAGCGTTTTATTTATACAGTAGCGGCGCGTGGCTCGTGCGCGGGTACGAGAGCTGTCCGCGTTACGGCGCGCCCGGGTGACCCTCGAGGTCTGCCGTAGCTAAAACAGAAAGTGCAATAGCACCATCCACCTATGCGCCACGAATCCTACACATTGGGGCTTTAAAGTTCCTGAACATAATTTTGAGAGGATATATAAGCACAAAAAAAAAGAACAAAAAATACAATAATGTATAATGACTAGTGGGTTCTGCTGGCTGTAGTAAATCATAGAATATAAAGTAAATATGACAAAATCTGGGAAAACCGCCCCCATTTTCCTCATCTGGATGTCATTGTATTCTTTTCTCTTTTTTTCCCATTTCATAAATTGCCTGTTAATTTGTGTATTATAATTTGTCTAACTTAATTTTTAAAAATATCATCAGCGTTCCGTTATGTTCGGCAGATCAACAGTTCTGACCAGCTGCCTGTAAGTGACATCGAAAACACGATTAGAGTCCCGTCCCCCGTGGAAAAACTTTGGCAGGTTTGCTGGCATTAAATATTATTAGACTATACAATCTTGTGATGTCATCTGAAATCCAGCTATGGTTCTAATCCAAAAGTGCAACAAAATTTGCTTGTTTCTTTGCGGTGAATGACAAAATTCTCATCCAAATAATGGGTGATTCTCCAACTACAGTCAAATTTGGTCATGATATTTTTCAGAAAATCTAACAGATATTTTTAGAAATATTTTGATTTGTTCTACTTCATCACAATGTGTAGAAACATTAACTGAGAGTGGTTGTGATGAAATGACATAAATATTAAATAAATAATAAACAATAACAATAAATAAAGTGATGGAAATGACAATGTTTAGCATTTCTTTTAAAATCTCATGACATATTAGCATGCTAATCTCTGTTTTAGAGTTAGCATAAAATATACTCAAAATACAGAATATAAAATGGTATTTTTCTCATTATTTGTACATTCAAAGGAAATATGAGGTGTTTGAAAATGACGACCAATAAACCTGCTCTTGGTTTTGCAAAACTTGACCTTGATTTTTTTGTTCTTGTTTTCCTTCCTTCCATGGAGCTAACGCTGCTATGCTAACATGAGCTCCTGTCACATCACAACTGATGTGGTTCAAGTAGACGGGGACAGGTGTTCTTTTTATGAAAAATAAATAAAATACTAATATATCTTTCAAGCACATGATATTTTTCATTAAAATAAGGAATTTCTGTGCCGTTTGTCAATGAAGTTACTGTTGAATCAAATTTAATTTCAGTCTTATGAGGGACTGAGAGTCCAAAACCTGGACAAGGGACAAAGGACATATAGCAAAAACACTCAATATAAAACCATATTTTATATCATAAAAATAGTAATTTATCTATCATACATTTTTTGTAAGTTCGTCTTTGTGTCGAGTAAGTGCAGCATAAATAAAAAAATGACAAACGTGTTTTTGCTTCTCTTATTTCTGCCTGGGACACAAATTCTTTGATAGTTGGAGAATCACCGTAGACTGAAGTGCCCTCAACACTCACTTTAAAGTACCCTATTTGAGAAGCAAGGTTATTTTGAAAAGGTCTGAACATAATCTCACATTTGGTGTCGACCCTCTTCCTTAGCCATGCTAGCTCGCAACAGGCTAAATATTACTTCAACTATTAGTCAGCTTTTCTGTTCTTACTGTTGCATATTATATATATATATTATATTTTCACTGACAATAACCAAACGGCTTACAGTAAATGCGCTATATACTGTGATCTGAGGTGGCTCATTCATAGTAAAAAAAATAAAAAATAAAAACTGTCAAAGTTTGAAAGATGAATAAAAGCAGGGACTAAACAAAACTTAAGGAAAAGAACATTCGACAAAACGCTAATATGTGAGGACACTTACCTAAACCAAAAAGAGTGTGAAAAGTGCAGTGAGTGATGCAGACGTGATGCAGACGTGATGCAGACGTGATGCAGACGTGATGCAGACGTCTTGAAGAGGTCTTGAAGAGGTCTTGAAGAGGTCTTGAAGAGGTCTTGAAGAGGTCTTGAAGAGGTCTTGAAGAGGTCTTGAAGAGGTCTTGAAGAGGACTGGACGGACTTACAGAACCCTCGGTGTTTGAGCTTTTATACTCTGGAGCCTGATTGGTCCTCGGGTCAGAGGTCAAACGTGGACTGGATCCTGGAGAAACTGGAATTGGAGTACTGCAACAGACACTGAACTTTGGCCATTCTTCTACGTGTTGTTTAATTAATAATTTTAATTGAAGTACTAATAAATAATAAAAATAATATCTTTTGACTGTATGAGGGGTAAAAATGTGGAATGTTCTGGATTTACAGCAAAAACTCTGCCAAAATATTCACAAATTTAAGTTCTTGTATAAAGACATGGTCTGGTTTGAACACAGAGAGACGAGTTTGAATGAATCGCACAAATAGCACATTTCTGTATCAGTTTTGTGCTTTGGTATCTGCTGTTGTCTTATCGTTGGTTTTATGTATGTGTGTTATTGTAGTTGTGTTACCATTGTTGGTATTTTTTGTGCTTACCGTTGCTGGTATGTTTACTTATTGCGGTATTTAAAAGTTCCTGATAAGAACACCTTATGTGTAATTTATTGTCCCTGATCAAAATTTGTTTTTTTGTTTTGTACAAGAATTTTTTTGTTTTTTGTTTTTGTTTTTTGTTGAAAATCTACGAATGTTTGACTGTTTAAACGAGAGAGAAATGTGAGAAAACGTCAATTCCAGTCTGAGAAAAGTGTATAATGTGTGTAGTGAGGCGTTTACAACCTTAAAACATGTATAATCATTGTAAAATATAAAGTTGTTCTACTTCACGGATTTTGCTTATCGTGGGTTATTTTTAGAACGTAACCCCCGCGATAAACAAGGGACCGCTGTATAACAGAAAGTAATAAAAATAGATGGAATAGCAACCAAAGAGCAGTAAACCAGTGTCAGATGAGACACGATTATAAAAATAAAAGTCAAGTAAGAGTAATACTACAGTGTGAAATATATTACTCTACAACAAGTTTCTCAATGACTCGATTAAGGCATCAGAAAATGGCATAGGCTGGAATTGAACTTATTAGGCACTTTAATCTTGACTTAAGCGGAATACATGGTTACACATCTTGCTTGTTTTCACCATCGTGTCACCTCCTCCTCACACCGAACTGAAGCACAGGCAGCTACATATATACAGGAGACTGGTATGCTGACACATATTTGCAGTACTCGAGTTGAGGGGAGATGGGAGGGGGAAGGGTGGCATCCGCCCTGGGGGAAAAAAATAGTCAAAATCATCCCTCTTCTAAAACAGGCATCCCTTCTTCCATCCCTTGTGGCATTTTATCAATCAGGCATGAAAATCCCTCACCTTTTGGGGAAATTCACCGTTTTGAAGTCAAAATAGGTGACCTACATGAATCGTGGCCAGTGCCAAGAGCCAATCATAGGCCAAACTGCACTCCGGCTTCGATCACTCCGATCATGTTGCAGCATACCCACCAATCGCGCTCCCGCCAATCATGACGATTAGCGTTGTTGTGTTTGCGCCTGTTCGCCGATCAGCTGTGAGCGAGCCCCGTTAATATGTACACTACGTTAATGCTATGTTAATGGGGTGAGTTATATTATCAAATTATTTCTGCTTCAAAGGGACATATTAGCTGACAGCAGGGGCCCGGGACTAAACCGGGACTAAACCAGGACTAAACCAGGTCTAAACCAAGATTAAGGTGTGTGACTACTGCATATTTGGACATGCAGCCTCTAAGTTTAACATATAGTTTCACTGCCTTTTAAAGGATCAACTGTGTAGCACCCAAAGTTAGCCAATAGTAGAAGGATAGGAGCGGGTGGATGTAACAAACAAAGCCTATGGAAATGTATACAGTTACGCTTAGGTTGCTAAACACAGTTTCCACAGAATACTTAAATACAGAGATATGAGAATACACATGTATATCAAAGAATGAATGTATAACTGAGTGTTACCGCTGAAAAGTACTAAACAAAAAGCTTGTTGATCTGTAGTTTATTTTCAGTCTTCAGTAATAGTCAGTGCTGCTAGCTTCTCTGCCAGATGTGTTGTAAAATACAATTTGCTGTATGAAAAAGTGCGTTTACCCGCTCCCATTTCCACGCTCCCACCTCAGAGGAGTGTATGTGTGTGTCCGTGGATAATCTGGTCTACTCCGGAGCCTCTCGAAAAAGCTCACACCACTCCAAGAAGCGTGGAATCAATTTCAAATAATTATGTTGTGGCCTGAATTTGGAAAAGCTTGCTGCATCTTTGAAAAATAAATCACTGCCAGGACTCTTCAACAAAAGACCTACAAGTGCTGCTAGTGATATGTTTCTGGACGCCAAGCTGTTCTTAGTGAGATATTCCCAGTTGTAATTGGCAGAGCAGCAGTCATTGAAATAAGAAAACAAACATGTCTGCCGGCGTTGCCAAATGCTTTTGACGAAGTGCAGCGTCAGCTCGCAGCGCTGCTCGTGGCTGTGGTCTCTGTGGTAAAACTGCACTTTTCTAATCAGGACTTTTCTTATTCAGCGTTTACACTAAGAGGGATATGGGAAGTTTGAGGAGGAGTTTAAACACTAACTTTTGAACCTTATATGGGTAATTTACCCCACAGGTGTTTGAAAAAGCATTTTTTTTATATAATTGGTATGATTGTCCTGCCAGAAACAGGCTTGGAAATAAATTAAAGGTCCTGTTTTACACACATTTGACTCATGTCAGCTTTAAGTTTGGTCCATGTCAGGTCCAGGTTTAGTTCCAGCCTGGTCCAGGTTTAGTTCTGGTCTAGTCCAGGTCTAGATCTGGCATAGTCCAGGTTTTGTTCTAGTCTAGTTCTGATTTTATAGCTCCAGTTTGGTCCCAGGTTTGATGGGACTTGAGGCTGCTTTTTCTGGTTTGGTTTGGTCCATGTCAGGTCCAGGTTTAGTTCCAGCCTGGTCCAGGTTTAGTTCTGGTCTAGTCCAGGTTTAGTGCTGGTCTAGTCCAGGTTTCGTTCTGGTCTAGTCCAGGTTTAGTTCTGGTCTAGTTCTGATTTTATAGCTCCAGTTTGGTCCCAGTTTTGATAGGACGTGGGGTTGCTTTTTCTGGTTTGGTTTGGTCCATGTCAAGTCCAGGTTTAGTTCTGGTCTAGTCCAGGTTTAGTTCTGGTCTGGTCCAGGTTTAGTGCTGGTCTAGTCCAGATTTAGTTCTGGTTTAGTTCTGACTTTATAGCTCCAGTTTGGTCCCAGTTTTGATGGGACGTGAGGCTGCATTCTCTGACTTGGTTTGGTCAATGTCAGGTCCATGTTTAGTTCTGGTCTAGTCCAGGTCTAGTTCTGGTCTAGTCCAGGTTTAGTTCTGGTCTAGTCCAGGTCTAGTTCTGGTCTAATCCAGGTTTAGTTCTGGTCTAGTTCTGATTTTATAGCTCCAGTTTGATCCCAGTTTTGATTGGACGTGAGGCTGCTTTTTCTGGTTTGGTTTGGTCCATGTCAAGTCCAGGTTTATTTCTGGTCTAGTTCAGGAAGAGATCCCCCCACACAATCAGTGAATAAATGATCTCATGAGTTTCTTGCACATTGAGAAGATGAGGTGTACACTTGCAGGTTCAACCACAAAATTAAAATAAAATAACATGGCAACCATTTTTGAAATACATAGGCACCTTACCGGTGCAACACATGGTTGTGTTGTTTTTTTCTTTTTTGTCACTATGTATTTATCTGTCCTTGAATTATCTGCTGCTGAAAAAATGTGCAAATCTGAAGTTTGGTACACATACTTTGTAATTTGCTATTCAAATGTATAAATAAAATTATAAAAATAAATACTGTTATACAATTTCTCTTATTTCTTTAAACTCAAAAGCTTGGCCATTTATTTAAAATTCTCTTTGTGAAAACGAGATTTGAATTCACCTGAAGAGTTCCTCACCTGAGTTGAAGCCGTCCTCTCAGCTCTGTTCTGTAATTGGTCCTCTGAGCATCTTATTAAAACATGAAACCCAAGGACGGGCACTTTAAAAGACTTTATCTGGATAGACAGATGCTGTAATGATGTAAAGAGGGGGAAAGAGAGAACGACTGCTCTGCTAGTTCGATAATTATGGTGGTATCGTGGTTTAGTGGTTAAACTTACCACCCAGCAAGAAGGTTCTGGGTTTGATTCCTACATCTGACAGGTTTCTCCAGTTGCACCAAAGGATGGCTCAAATTGGATACATACGGCTCTGGAAAAAAATAAGAGACCACTGCATTTTTTTTTTCTGAAATCAGCATCTCTACATGTATTCCAGCCATTCCATTCCAGCGTCTGTTGAATTCCAACACAAACACAAAGCTGAGCTACTTCAGTTCATGCACCAGGAGTGGAATAAAGAACAATAAACCCAAGAAAAACCCAAGAACAATAGCTGTGTCTCAATTCCCAGTGTGCACAGATCGGAGTGTGGTTTTAAGGGCTCATACATCACTTCCGGTGCAGCAGCTGCTGTCCCATTTTTGTCCCATGCACACTTAAAATGCAACCTGAAAACCGCAGTCGTTTCCATGGGAATTGGGGGGTGAACCAACTGTGCATCCATCCACTACTCATATATCCCAGCATGCACCACGCGCTACTTCTTCTACGGGAGAAAATGGAGTCAGCAACTGCATCTGGTAGTTGCGGGACCTGTCCCATTTCGCCGACGCCCATGCGGTCCGCGGAGTGCCCTTAAAACCACACTCCGAACTGTGCACACTGCGAATGGAGACACGGCTACTGTAAAAGACTGTGATTAAAAATAAGGGTTATTGCACCAAATATTGATTTCTGAACTCTTCTTAAGTGTAAACATTAGTATTATGTTGCTTTAAAATGAATTTGATCTTGTTTCTTTGCATTGTTTGAGGTCTGAAAACATGTATCTTTTTTGTTATTTTTGACCATTTGTCATTTTTTTGCAAATAAATGCTCTAAATGATAATATTTTTATTTGGAATTTGGGGGAAATGTTGTCAGTAGTTTATAGACTCAAACAAAAATGTTCCTTTTGCCCAAACACATACCTATAAGTAGTAAAATCAGAAAAACTGATAATTTTGCAGTGGTCTCTTTATTTTTTCCAGAGCTGTATATACAATTCATAAGAACTTTTGTAAAATAAAAAATAAAATACCTGAAAAATGAACTTTCTGGTGGAGGGACTGTCACCTGCTTGTTTCCATGGAGATGCTATTGCTTTGCCTGAAATTGTTCTCGGTGCGGCATTAAACACCAGACTTGTGATGTGCTGAGTTATAGATCAGATTTGTGGAGAGGCAACCCTGCACAAAGCAAGAGTGTGTGTTTGTTTGTAAAGATATCATTGTAATGCCATACTGTGGAATAGAGCTGGGCAGTATGACCAAAAATTGATATCACATTATTTTTCAAAATTATATCGGTGTCACGGTATTTGACGGTATTTTTTTTCATGTTCTAAGTGGTTCCATGTCTTTGGCGAAGTGGACAGTAATAGCGTTGGTAATATCGTTCCACCGTTTGCTTTTCTTGTCGTAGGCGGTCCCCTGAGCAAATGCGTCTTTGAGTGACGTCTGAGTGGTGTTTTGTGTCACGGCGCCAACTTGAACGTTCCCCGCAGACGTGGAAGAGGATGCAGATCTTAGTTTCGTGCGTTCTTCATATTCCATGACATGTTTGCGACGGAGGCGGTGAAGCAGATCGCTCGTGTCGCCTCCTGCGGCTACAGCTTTAGCCCGACGACATTTACAGAATACGGTTGTTTGATCGGCGTCAGATTTTTTAAAGCCTTAAAGTTCTTCCTCACGACTGACACGGCTCCTCTTTTCGGTATAAGTTCCTCTGTGTCTGTAACATTTTCTCCGTCTATGTTGTTCACCGCTCGACACACACTGAGCTTCCACCGCTCTCACGCCGCTGCAAAACAGTCCCCCTCTCAAACAATGTCCTGCGGCGCCACGTTCCGCCGTTCTATGTTCCCGACATTTTGTACGCGCACACTCACCGAGATTGGGATATATGAAAAATTCATATCATAAAAAAAACAAAACAAAACACCGGTATTTGGTATGAAGCAGTATACCACACATCCCTACTGTGGAACATCTCAGACAAATCAAACACATTTCCATGGAAACATGCAGATGGCCAATTTTGATGGGGCATGAGGCTACATTCTCTGGTTTGGCTTGGTCCATGACAAGTCCAGGTTTAGTTCCAGTCTGGTCCAGGTTTAGTTCTGGTCTAGTCCAGGTTTTTCTGGTCTAATTCTGATTTTATAGCTCCAGTTTGGTCCCAGTTTTGATGGGACGTAAGGCTGCATTTTCTGATTTGGTTTGGTCCATGTCAAGTCCAGGTTTAGTTCTAGTCTAGTTCTGACTTTATAGCTCCAGTTTGGTGTGGCATGTTTAAGAAGTCACTTGCACACTTCGATGTGTAACCTTGGCTGCACGTCCATATGTACAGTACTTCTCAGCTTGAAACCTCTTTGTAGTAATTATATACTGTATAATAACTGCCCTGTCTCCAATCCTAGAACATATCAGAAATCTTCTAAGACCACTTACATCTTCAGACAAAGGCATTATGGGTAATTTGCTCTATGCACTCTACTGTACTTCTGGAAGGTATCTCCATGTGGCCTTGAAGGGTGGCTCAACTGGACATTAAATTCTTAAGGAGAATTGTTAGAGGAAAAATAAGTATATTCTGAATTGTGCCGTTCTGGCCGTGGTGTGTTGCATGAAATGCTCCACAGTATGGCATTAAACAATGGGATGTGACACAGGCCAAGTGAAAGATCTGTGGAGTCTGTATTTTTCTTCTGTTGTTTTTTTGTTGTCTGTTTTTTTTTCTTTTTTGTTTAATTGAATGTTTAATTAATGCTAAACAGTGGAACATTTCAGAGAAACATTTCCACAGAGACCAAGGAGTTCAAGGTGGAAGTCCCTACCATAAATGTCCCAACTTTGCCGATTATCTAAGGCTACGTTTATACGGCGACGATCAAAACAGAAGATGCAAAAGTGGCGTCTCGTCTTCAATTTTTTATCCCCGTTTAGACAAGCGTTCTCAACAGGAAATGTTTGTTTATACAAAGACGCAAAAGTGGGCGAATTCGATTGAATATGCATGCCAGGCCTCCAATATAATGTCAGAGCTACCTTTTTCAGGACACCGACAGGGGCTCTCATTACGGTTGTTTCGTCCTCGATGTAGGGTCGGAGCTCTTCGCTTAATGCAACAAGAGTTTGTTTAGTCATTCTGAAGTTTTCCACCCAAGCACAGTCATCAACTAATCCATTCTCAAAATTGTCCCACCACTGACTGGTTCTGCCCGGTCTTGTCCAAACTCGCCTCTGTCGCCTGCGACGTATTGTTATTGTTTTTACCGGCTTGGCGCATCCAGTGTGACGTCAGGTGTATACGACGTGAACATGTTTTGCGCTTCTTGCCATTTAGACGGAGACGCGACCCGGGCCGTCTTCAGAACTCCACACTCTGGAAGGAGTCTTCAGATTTTTGCGGTTTCAGAGCCCGACGGCGTAAACGAAAGACACTTTAGATAGAATATTTTGTCGTTTTCAGTCGCAATCATCCTCGTCTAAACGGCCCCTAAGACTGCGTTCTGTGACTTGTTTTGGTCTATCTCAAGTCCAGCTTCAGCTCTGGTCTAGTCGTGGTTTAGTTCTGGTGTAGTCCAGGTCTAGTCAAGTTTAGTCCCTGTTTAGTCTCAAGTTTAACATAACATGTGATGTAAGTGTGAACACAGCCTCCGCGGACAATACTCCTGTATGGCGGTTCATATAATTAGTTTCTTACCCACTCATACGTCACAAAACTTTGAACAAGGAGAAATGGCCTGACCAATTTGAACCGTCTTGTGTCCATATATGCTGCTCAGCTTGAAGCCTCTTTGCACTAATTATATGCAATGGCTGCGCTCTGTCTGCACTCTTTGTACATGGGATCGGACACTTCTAACACCGCTCATGTCTTCAGACAAAGGCATCATGGGTAATTAGCTCTCTGCACCCTGCTGGCTTCAGTTCAACCACGGCTCGTACGAGAACAATGCGTCAAATCAGCTCGTATGGATTATTTCGCCATATGTGAGCCCCATGAAAAGAGAAATTAGCCATCTTAAGTTGCTTTATTCACCACACTACTGCATAACATCGTTAAGACTTATGATTCTGTGACCGTTTTCATGGCTTTGTGAGTTAAATATAAGAGGCTCTTTTATTTGTGATCAGTGGGTTTGAGCGCATCTATCCGCCACAGCAGCGCTCAGAGCCGCTGCACAGTCTGTGGGACTTTCTCTGTTCTGTTTTAAAGGACAAATGCAGTGTTTTGATGAAGCAGGTCTATGCAGATGAGTAAATTAATCGCTAAACTAAAGAAAACAAAAAGTAGCCTTGAAGGAGAAAGCAGGAGGAGTTTTCAGTACGGCGTAAGATATGTTTTTAACCTTAAAGGAAAATTAACGTTTTTTTTTACAATCTGAGCCTTCTTTCGGCAATAAAACAAGTAGTTTTACTCACCCATAGCACTTTGGTGTCACTTGGAGCAGTTTCTTAGAAGTTATGTTGAGCCGTTCTGTTCTACTAATGATCCCGTATCCGTTAGCGTGAGTACTCGGGGCATTACTTTGCGGTCTCCAAATAACACAAACTTTAGCACTTTTCAAATCACAGAAGATCGCTGTGTCAGGGTAGACTTTTAGTGGATTCCAAAACGGCCTGAAACCCGATATGCAGCTATAGTTTCATTTGATGACGTCATCAGAGAGGACAGTGCGCATGCGTGAACTCAGCTGTTTTGTAAACACCGCTAGTCCGAAAGAAGCTAACACCGCTCTGAACTTTACTTTTCTGTTGCGATATCGGGTTTCAGGCCATTTTGGAATCTACTAAAAGTCTACCCTGACACAGCGATCTTCTGTGATTTGAAAAGTGCTAAAGTTTGTGTTATTTGGACACCGCAAATCAGTGCCCCGAGCACTCACGCTAACGGATACGGGATCATTAGTAGAACAGAACGGCTACAACATAACTTCTACAAAACTGCTCCAAGTGACACCAAAGTGCTATGGGTGAGTAAAACTACTTGTTTTATTGCCGAAAGAAGGCTCAGATTGTAAAAAAAAAAAAAATTCCTTTAACTATTAAAAATGTCTGGTACGAATTGAATTAGTATGTAAAGATAGCCTGTACTCTTGCTAATTTAAAAATAAAATGAACTGAAACTCAACCTGGGTTGTCAGACTGCACTTCGGGTCAGACTGCACGCGGTGTAGCTCTGGTCCAGTGGCCCAAATGTTCAGAATAATTCAAAGTACCTACAGGAGCTCAGACGCTCCAGATTCTTTCTGCTGGGAGTCTATTTTTGCTGGACACTGGAATCGACTATAAATGGATAGTTAAACATGTGTTCCTGTAGCTTCCAAGGCTGTGACAAAAACAGCAAAGAACAGCACGAACAAAAAAACAACAAAACCCTCTCCCACACTGGAGTCACAGCTGGACCTGGTGCAGACTGGGTGAGGCGTCCACCTGCAGATACAGGACACAAACAAATTTATCTCATTATACGGACAGACATTGGCTCACGTGAAAGCTCAGAACCTCCAGAATTCTCTCTCTGCACTAGCACTGATTCATGATTGGCTGCAGGCGCTGGGGTTGAGGTAGTGACCGTTCATGTCAGAGAAAATTATTTTTGGTTTAAACCAACTGTGGCAAAAGGAGAAATTCAATTTGTTAACTGGACAAAATTTTATTTGGTGGATTACGTTTCACAGCTCATCCAAGCTGCTTCTTCAGTTCTGGTCAGACGCTGGTGGACACTGCCTATATCTGCCTGAAGAGAGGAGCTAAATACAATTAAATTACTCTGAAACTACCACACCTACTTGTTTACAGTTTTTGTTAGTTAGGTGGGCATATTAAATATGCAGTGGGAGTGGAGTGTGGGGTCTTGTTAGCAGAACCATTCAGGGCCATAATATTGTTTTATTTATTTATTTATTTATTTATTTATTTATCTGAAAAGGGACAGTGCACATTAATCAATATCAAAACAATGTAAATGTGCCCGAGTTAGCTGATAATAATTAAAGGTATTAAAATTAACAAAGTCATTCAGCGAAGGGGGAGCCAAGCCATGTTTAATCTTGTACATTAGACAGATATTTTTAAATCTAATAAGATTGTCCCAGGTCATTAATTTGTATTTCTGCAAAATGTGACAATGGTGGTATCTGTAGTGTTTTTAACACCTCTGGACCTGCCCTGACTGCCCTATTTTTTGTTTGTTTGTTTGTTTTAATTTAGGTTTGAGGATAGGTTTCCCTTCAGGCAGATAAAGGCAGTGTCCACCAGCATCTGACCAGAACTGAAGAAGCAGCTTGGATGAGCTGAGAAATGTGTTCAACCAAATAAAATATTGTCCAGTTGACAAATTTACTTTCTCCTTTTGCCCTGGATTCTACTGGACGACTGAGGGATTCTACACACATCTTAAGTTTAAACCAACTGGATTGCAGCACTGAAACTGGGAACCCAAATGCGACTCACGTGACACACATTCTGCTTTCTGACTGGATAATTGTCTTAAAGATCCCATGACATGGTACTTCTTGATGCTTTTATATGGCTCCTTAATGGTTCCCTAATACTGTAAATGAATCCTTCTTCAAAATCAACACTCAGTGCATGAGAAACAGAGATAAGATGAGAAAGAGTAATTTTTCTCTCTCTGAACACTCCATAATGGGCGTTGTTGCTTGAATGCAAATGAGGAGAAAAGAGCTGGCCTATAGTAGAGGGTGGGGGCGTGGCCAAACTCTCCGCTCTCCGCTCTCAGCTATGCTCTCTGATCCATTTCCGCGTTTTTGCGTGGAGAAGAGATTAGAAGCGTTCCATTGAAAAATACACACATTTCCACAGAAAATAAAATTAAACCACTCCTGTTCAAAGGTCCAGAGGCTCAGATAAAGGACTTCCGAGCCTAGAAACACTCGGACGTGCCTCCAGGCAAATAAAAAAACGCATTTCGCATTGCCTAGCGCATTCGCAGTCCAAACTCTCTGGGCGTGATTTACAGAGACGCTGAGTACAGACAGACGGGGGTGGAACTGCATTTGCATTTCTTTTTTCGATCTGACGTCAATAAGGTGCCTTGTTCAAAATCGCCCGTTTGAGCTCCGAAAAGGATCGCAAATGCTCAGTTTAGACATTTCGCAACTTTTAACCAAACAGGGTAGGGGAGCTCACATTAACGTTCAAAAACCTCAGAAAGTGAAAATTTCATGCCATGGGACCTTTAAGAATCCAAACACCAAATGAATTAGCAATAAGAGCTATATCTGATTTAAACATGTTTAAACATTCCTCAGCTTTAAAATTTGCCAAAGCTCGACGAATAATCTAAAGCACAACCAAACACCAACCTTATGTCTCTCCGGCTCATATCTGCCATAGATACAGTGCATGCGGTGCTGAGGCGTTTCCAGGCACAACTCTTTCCCCTCTTATCCTGCAAATATATGACTGTAGCACGCTCAACTTTTCAGACATCCATAATTGAGGAGCCTATGATGAATAGCTCAGGCTGTTCCATTTTAGGCTGCCTGGAAACTGCAATGAGCCAGCGCGGTCTTCCAGCTATCAGGGCCCATAACTCACCAGGCTCAGACAGTCCGCAGCAGTCAGGATACCGGCAAAAAAAAAAAGAAAAAAAAAGGACATTTCCACTTCTGGCACTGAGAAATGTCGCGTCGAGGTAATACACTGTCAAACATTAATAGGAATTTTAATGATATATATAAATTGTGGTAGTGGCTGTAACAGGGTGTAGGGGGGGAAGGTGTAAAACGAAAATGAAGAGGGGAAATTTGCGCAGATTCAACTCATTACGCAAAGTATTAAGACACGCAATTATGGCTAATGTGTTTGACTTTGAAATCATCTTTGTCAAGTTCGCTGATGTGGTTTTAATTGAGTTATGACAGAAAGGCTGCTATGGAGTGAGCACTTGTCGTCATTCATACTGTTGACTGTTGAGATTTCAAGTAAGACAAATAAAACGAAAAACAAAATCAATAAAAATCAGTTAGGATAATGATGTAATAATATGAAATTTATTAAAATATCATTGGTCCTGCACAGATTCAACAGATTGCAATTGCAAAGTTATAACATTTTAACATTTTTAATTGGTTTAAACCACTAGTCGAGTTGTAAAATGGGACACACACACACACACACACACCTTAGTCCTGGTTCAGACCTGGTTCAGACCTGGTTTAGACCTGGTTTAGACCTGGTTTAATCCTGGTTTAGTCCTGATTTAGACCTGGTTTAATCCTGGTTTAGTCCTGGTTTAGTCCCGGGCCCCTGCTGTCAGCTAATATATCCCTTTGATGCAGAAATAATATGATAATATAACTCACCTCATAAGAACACGGTCAGCTCCGTAGTTTGCAGTGTTGTTTGATAATTCGCGGGTCCACGTGTATGCGGGTGGATACCGACATAATTATCCCGAGTCCCGAGGCGAGAGTTCCTTCTTACGTAGCATTAACGTAGCGTACATATTAACGGGGCTCGCTCACAGCTGATCGGCGAACAGGCGCAAACACAACAACACTAATCCTCATGATTGGCGGGAGCGCGATTGGTGGGTATGCTGCAACGTGATTGGAAGCTGGAGCGCAGTTTGGCCTATGATTGGCTCTTGGAACGGGCCACGATTCATGTAGGTCACCTATTTTGACTTCAAAACGGTGAATTTCGCCAAAAGGTGAGGGATTTTTATGCCTGATTGATTAAATGTCACAAGGGATAGAAGAAGGGATGCCCGTTTTAGAAGAGGGATGATTTTGACTATTTTTGCCATCACCCCCTATCCCCCCTCAACTCGAGTACTGGTTTAAACTAAATGTCCACAATGTGATTTTTCCACACTCCTGAAAATGTTATATCTTTTGTTTGGAATGTTCCACAGTATGGCTTTATTTAATTAAAGCATAGATATATTGAAAAACTATTTCTTCAACATGCAAACTACATAAAAAAAACTAAACAAACAAACAACAATTTAGACTTTTTTGTCATGTAGAAACAGGGAGGACCCAAAATGCAGAGAACAAGAGATCTGAAAACAGTCAGAATGGTCTGGGGTCACAAAGGCAAGGGCAGTTCGAGGGGTCAGGTGGCCATGGAGGCAGCCCGGGGAAATTCAGTGGCTGTAGAGGCATATTAGCAGGTCCTGGAAGCCAATGGAGATGGCAGTGAACTTAGAGGAGATGTCTGGAGCCAAACTTGGACGAGGTGCAGGGCTGAGATCTGGAGGCAAGCTCCCTGGACGGAGAACTGTGTCCAGCGAAGATGCAGCAGGGACATAGGAAAATGACCACGCCGGACCCAGAGATGTGTCCAGCAGTGGCTCAGGAACAGAAGCAGGCGGGTCGAGGTCAGGAAGCTCCAAAAATGGCTCCAGCGGAATAGAATTCAGGGGTGGTGGGCAGTCTGTAACGGCACTGGGCACCAGTGGCTCTTGTGAAGGAGGTGGGAGTAGAAGTGGAGGATGGAGGGCTGAACAAGCAGGCCTGGACTGCCACCTGCAAGCTCCATGTCTCCTCCTTGTGATTCTTCTGGAGGTGGCAGACTCATTGCAGGCATAGTCCTGGGCCTGTTGCAGAGCAGCTCAGGAGACAATCCACTTCCCAAACATTAAAGGGATAGTAAGTTTTTTTTTTTTTTTTTTTTATGTTAATCTGTATGGCTTTCCCTTCAACAATGTCCTGAGATTAACACAGACTTACCCATGACAGCGTGATCTGGTCCCGGTTCTACTTCAGTAACGTAGTCTGTAAACGTAGTTCCGGTAAGTTAGCCGGGACAGTTAATAAAGCTTGTTTTCCTTCTTAAAACAACATTTGTCCGAAAAGTGATATATTTGCGTCACAAACAGTTGTCCGCTAAAAATTCAGCAGCGTATTTCGCATTCGCATATTTTCACTAGATTCGTATCACTGCGCCTACGCTAGCTCTATTAGCTTGTTCACTTTAAGCAGATGTGTACAGTGGATGCGGATACGAATCTAGAGAAAATATGCAAATGCGAAATACGATGCAGAATTTTTAGCTGACAACTGTTTGTGACGCAAATATATCACTTTTCAGACAAATGTTGTTTTGAGAAGGAAAACAAGCTTTATTAACTGTCCCGGCTAACTTTCCGGAACTACGTTTACGAGCTACGTTACCGGAGGAGAACCGGGACCAGATCACGCTGTCATGGGTAAGTCGGTGTTAATCTCAGGACACTGTTGAAGGGGAAGCCATACAGATTAACATTAAAAAAATGCACTATCCCTTTAACAAAAAATAAAAAAGGAGAGCAGTCTGCTTGGGTTTGATCTGGTTGGTCTGCTCTGTCATGCAGAAACAGAGGGAGGACCCAAAATGCAGGACTGCTGTTTAAGTTCTTTAATAACAAACAAAGAATGACCAAAATAAAATAAAAAATCAAAACTGGCATGACATGACGAGACACTGATAATGACAATGGACCAACAAAGAGCAGAGGAGAACACGGGGTATAAACGCACAGACACAGGTGTAACAGACAGGAAGTAAAACTAAAAGACTAGACTTTAGACTTAGACTTTAGACTTTATTGTCTCCAAGGGGAAATTCATTTTCACGCACACAGAGCCTGTTTGACACACACAGCAACAACACAACAAACACAAACACATACAATAAGCGTTACAGCACACTCAGCGGGGCCTGTTGTTCAAAAATGTGATGGCTGAAGGGATCAGGCTTCTGCCAAAGCAAGCTGAAAGGACAAATGTCAAAATAAAACACTAAGGGCACGCTGCACTAAAGGAGTAAGATGCACCAAAATATGCAACAACAATAACAACAAATCATGAACCATGACATTTTTAGTATTCACCTGCTGTCTCACCTTTAAAGGTCCCATGACATGGTACTTCCTGATGCTTTTATATGGCTCCTTAATGGTTCCCTAATACTGTAAATGAATCCTTCTTCAAAATCAACACTCAGTGCATGAGAAAGAGAGATAAGATGAGAAAGAGTCATAAATGTCACTCTGGAACACTCCATTATGGGCGTTGTTGCTTGAATGCAAATGAGGAGGACAGAGATGGCCTATAGTAGCGGGTGGGGGCGTGGCCAAACTCTCCAGTCTTTCCTTTTCAGCTGTGCCCTGTGCGCTCTGACCCACTTCCGTGTTTTTGCGCGGAGGGAGAGATGAGAAAAATAAACACATTTCCACAGAAAATAAAATTAAACCACTGCTGTTTCAGATATCCACAGGCTCAGATAAAGGACTTCCGAGCCTAGAAACACTCGCAAGTTCCTCCAGGCAAATCAAAAAACGTATTTCGCATTGCGTAGCTCCTCCGCAGTCCAAACTCTCTGGGCGTGATTTACAGAGACGCTGAGTACAGACAGACGGGGGTGGAACTGCATTTGCATTTCTTTTTTCGAGCTGACGTCAATAAGTTTCCTTGTTCAAAATCGCCCGTTTGAGCTCTAATTTTTTCTAATGCAGAAAAGGATCGCAAATGCTCAGTTTAGACATTTCGCAACTTTTAACCATGGGGGGGCTAAACAGGGTAGGGGAGCTCACATTAACGTTCAAAAACCTCAGAAAGTGAAAATTTCATGCCATGGGACCTTTAAAGGGATATGCCACCCCCAGGGCAAATTTGGGCATCTCCCCACAGTCCAGAGACTAAAATAAGTGGTGGAAAGCGTTTTCCTGCTCACCCAGCCATTGTCCGAGTCTGTCGCCACTGACCGCCGCGGTATCTGCAGCTACTCCGCCTTAGACTGGAGTCTAACGTCGCCAGAGAAAGATTTCGGCCAAAAGGAATTAATTTGCTCGATGCGTTTCCCAATTACTTTCTGTGTAGTGCACATTCATATCGAGTGCAAATAAATGTGCAAATCAACACGGAGAGCTTGCCTTGGTCATTTTGGGTGGGAACTATTTTCCAGTGCGGAAGAATACAGCCGAATCACGCAGTACGCTGCCAGGGGAATCCCAGTTACGCACCGGGAAGGGAGTTCCCCTGTTGCACAACGTGGTGCGTGATTCGACAGGTGACAGGCTCGGACAATGGCTGGGTGAGCAGGAAAACGCTTTCCACCACTTATTTTAGTCTCTGGACTGTGGGGAGATGCCCAAATTTGACCTGGGGGTGGCATATCCCTTTAAAGGGTCATATTTCTCTATTTTCTGATCTGCGTTATAACATCACAAACAGACCTGGAGTTGTGTTTTGTTTCATTCACATGTTTAACACACAAACCTGCATATTTAGCCTACGTTCTTCTCTCAAATGGAAAAGAAAGTGCTTCATTGTGTTTTTAAACTCCACACACCTTCACTAGAATCACTTGGATGATTTCAACACTGGAATTGTCAGTCTCTATTAAACTAAAGGTAAACGGAACCTATTAACTTTAAAACTACCACTACATGACATCACAAGGTGGAACAGAGCATTGTGAGCTTTGGAGATGAGGGCAAATTAATAATAAAGGATTCCTTAAACACCTGTGAATGAAACAAAATACGATAACAACATTATAACATGGCTTTAAGCTCATTAGGGTCAATTTTGCGTAATATAGGACCTTTAAAATGTGTCATATGAGAAGTTTGTTGGATAAAGATAGGACAATGGGGACATATTTGACTTGAGAAAGTTTTAAAGTTACATTTACATGCAACATACAGGACTTTAGGGCTGTTCGGCGAAGACCTATTCACTTGGCAAACAAATCAGAGTCTGTTTGCGTCAGGGGTTTTCCAGATTTAGACCAGGTTAGAACGTGTTCATATGACAGACAGTGAATTCAACTGGAATTGTCATACTCCACCATGCTGCCTCGGCTGTGCAGCGGACCAGAAACCACTCGCTCTAAGTGGAGTCCCACCTGCTGAGAAAACTGTAGGAAGCCTGCCAGGCCAGTAGGGGTGCTGCGATCCCTGCAAGTCTAACTTCACAGTCAGGGCACACTATCAGCGGTAGCGCGAAAGAAGAAGTCCAGTCTAAAAGAGATAGTCAAAAATCACGATAAAGTTTCACTCAAACCAAAACATGATATTATAAACTTTGTGGGGTTTGTGTGTTCACTGTGTCTAGAAAAATAATAAGACGTTTCTGAACATATACAGGTGATCTGCAACACAATTTTATTTAAACATGCACTCATTAAGATCCTTAATTAAGATATTACAGTGGTCCCTCACTCTATCGCGGTTCACTTTTCGCGGCCTCGCTGTTTCGCAGATTTTTATTTTTATTTTTATAGTGTATCAACATTGTGTTGTGCGTCCTGATTGTCTTCTCCTCCGTGTCTCCTGTACAGTACAGAATGTGTTCAGTTTGACACATTTATATAGATGTTATAGGGGGGGGGGGGGGGGGGGCGGCTCCGGGAGTCCCGCTGGATACACGAGGAGCCGAGACATGAGTCACTGGATCTGTAGGAAGTCCAGACCGGGACTAAGACATGAGGACCAGACTGGGACTAGACCGGGACTAGACTAGAACTAGACCAGGTCTAAACCAGGACTAAACCAGGTCTAAACCTGGACTAAACCAGGACTAGACCAGGTCTAAACCAGGATTAAATCACCGCATGTTTCGTGCGGCTCTTGTGCGTTTTCACTTCGTGGCTTGGACTGCGTTGGCCGTGGACGTGGTCCCGAGGGGGAGGCACGGTCCGGACACTGCCTCGGTCTTGTGCTCGCTGCCCCGGGTGGGACGCCGGTCATGTTGCGCTATGGATTTGACAACGATCAGCGGGTGCACGTGTCCGTGCGCACACTTCTACGCCCCCCCCCACACACACACACACACACACACACGCTTCACTATTAATACATTTTGTTGAAACTACGAAAGTTTGAATGTTTAAAGAAGAGAGAAATGTGAGAAAATGTTAATTCCAGTCTGAGAAAAGTGTATAATGTGTGTGGTGAGGCGTTTACAGCCTTAAAGCATGTATAATAATTGTAAAATATAAAGTTGTCCAACTTCGCGGATTTCACTTATTACGGGTTATTTCTGGAACCTAACCCCCGCGATAAACGAGGGAGCACTGTACTGTTCTGTGCAGAATGTTCAACAATATGGCATTAAACCTATCTATTTCCACAAAGACATGCAGATGATACCACTTGGCTAAGTTAATCAGATCTGTGGAGAAGCGAGCCCATTCTTGTTATTTCCAAAGTAAGGCACCTGTATATTGAGGAATAGAAAATAGACCATATTACTCTATTTTCTGATCTGTTCTAATGTTGTTTCCTCATCACAAACAGACTGAGAGTTGTGATTTGTTGTGTTTTTGTTTTCACTAGAATCAACGAATCAATACTGAGATAAAAGGTCTCTGTTGAAGCTTGCTATTGCTTCATGGCATCACAAGGTGGAACAGAGCATTTTGAGCTTTGGAGATGTCGACAGACTAATAATAAAGGGTTACTAAAACATCTCCAAGGCTCAAATGGTCTGGTCCACCTTGTGATGTCCTTTAGTGGTAGTGTAGCTGACGATGGTGACGATCAGTATATACAGTATGTTTTCATGGTAACAAGTCCTGAAGTTATTGTTTTTTTCTGTTGAGATGTGCCGGAACTAGGAGCCCGTAAAGGCTAACAGAAAATCAATAAAGCGTGCGCTCACTTTGCAAAGCGTGTCCTCGTTTTGTGAAATCGCGTCCTCGTTTTATTAAGTCGCGCGTCCGTGTAAATAGAGCGTGCGCTCGTTTACCTAAATCGTGGAGTCGTCTTACTAAAATTGTGTGCTCGCTAAAATTGAGTGGTGCCCACGTTATAAACCTCGTGAGCACGATTTACTAAAGCGTGGCCACGATTTCAAAAGGAGCACACATTTTAGACATCTCGTGTACACACGAGCAAATTTAAACAAGAGCACGTTTCAGATAGACGAAGGCACGACTTCATACAGCGAGCGCACGATTTAGTAAACCAGAGTGCACGATTTAGGTAAACGAGCGCACGTTATATTTAAACGAGCGCGCGATTTAGTAAAGTGAGAGCACGCTCTACTTACACGAACGCGCAACTTAATAAAAGCGTGAAAAGTCCCTCAGTCGTCCAGGTAGAATCCATGATAAAAGAAGAAATTCAATTTGTCAACTGGACAAAGTTTGTTTGGTCGAAAACGTTTCGCCGCTCATCCGAGAGGCTTCGTCAGCTCTAATAAGAATGCTGGTAAGACACTTGCTTATATCTTGCTGCAGGGAGGAGCTAACTAGCTAACTACTTTCCGAAACTATCTCATTGGTTTCAGTCTTTTGTTTCTCTGGCGTCTAGATTAGCATACCTATTCATCCCTACAACAACTGTTTTTCACACCTCTGGCCCTGACCTGGCTAGCCCTATTGTTCCCCTGTTTGCTTGATCTAGGCTTAAGAATGGAATTATAGATGGGAGACAAATTATGTCTGACCCCACCATTTCTGTTCAGAGAAGGATTCTCTTTTTTGACAAAAATAGCCTCGTCATCTGCCGTACATCTTCACCTAGAAGCCACGGGCCATTCTTTTGAGGACAGTGAGGTTCAGATCTTAGCCAGGGAAAAGAATTGGTTTGAGAGGGGAGTTAAAGAGGCTATTTTTGTCAAAAAAGAGAATCCTTCTCTGAACAGAAATGGTGGAGTCAGACATAATTTGTCTCCCATCTCCCATCAAACTTCGAAGTGCTGTTGAGCTACCGCTGGTGGCGTATAGGTGAACACGGTGACATATTGTTTTGCATTGTATATTTATTTTGAGTCACAGAATGTAAAGCTAAACTATTTTCTCTGCCTGTCTTTGTTTTAATGTTCACGTGTTCATGGTGAAATCCTTTTGTTTGAGAGGAAAACCAGGGTAGCTCCAGGTAGTTTCCAAGTTAACAGCAATCTTTTACGTTTTGTTCAGTAGGGATTGGCAATTTCAGGTTGAAATCATCCAAATGATTCTATTGGAGGCGTACGGAGTTTAAAAACACAGATGACAGATGACATCACAAGGTGGAGTTTTTTAAGTTTGAGAGAAGGACTGAGCCTGAATACGGAGATTTTGTGTGACTCCATGTGTGAACGGAAAAAAAAAAACACAACTCCAGGTATGTTTTTGATGAGGAAACAAGATTATAACAGTAGATCAGAAAATAGTGTAAGATGAGCCCTTTAACCCTAGAACACCATCACCTTTGTTGGGTAATTTTTACCTGATATAATAAACCCAACAAAAAGTACTAAAAATATATATATATAATAAACCCAACAAAAAGTACTAAAACACATGATAAATTAGAGTGGTTTTCTTTTATTTTCATCTGTGGTATGTGCAACAAAATGAAAAAAAAACATAGAAAGACCCTAAAAACATGCTCCAAAATTACTGAAAAATTTGGAATTTGAGAACAAAAAATTCCTAAAAAGAAAAAAAAAAAAAAAAGATACTGGAAACTTGGTGTTTGGTCCACCCATTCCTGGGACATGTGAGACTTCCCTGGTGAAGCTCAGACTCCTCGACACATGAACAGTTGCAGGAGAGAGGAACAAAAAACAGTATTTTTTCAGTGGGTAAAAATGACCCGTTGACTAAAATATTGTTTTCACCTTAAAGCCCCAGTGTGTAGGATTCGTGGCGCATAGGTGGATGGTGCTATTGCACTTTCTGTTTTAGCTACGGCAGACCTCGAGGGTCACCCGGGCACGCCGTAACGCGGACAGCTCTCGTACCCGCGCACGAGCCGCGCGCCGCTACTGTATAAATAAAACGCGGTCCTGTTTTTTTTTTTTTTTTTTTCTTTTCGCATAAAAACACACATTCCCGATCATGTACCATGACACTTTACACATCAAATGAAACCTTACAGTCTCCTCTTTTTGACTATGCAATTCATTTCCCGGCACAACAATCACTCCCCGAGCACATGGGGCTTTTATACGGAAAAGCACAAAACGAGGTTTGTTACTTAGCTTACCTTTGAAGGCTCTGGACAGGTCAAACTCTGTATTTCACCATAAACTTGCTCTCAATTTGTCCGTAAGGATCCAGCGAATAAAATCCAGTAAAACAATTTAGTCCAAAACACGATGTCTGATCCGGCAGCATGCTTGTGTTGTTTACCCAAAACCACGAGCCTTGCCGAAGGCGAAGGCGGAGCCCAAATGTCCTTCTGCGGCTCTCGTATTCAAAATGGCTGCATCTGCATGGGGAAGATCCCCCTTTTATGTGACTATATCTAAGTCCAAAAGAATACTTTGATTTCATGATGGAAGTGAAAAGGCTTGAAAAACAATGTATTTTTGAATGGGTATCTTCAATTTCAGTAATTAATGGGTACAAATCTTACACACTGTCCCTTTAAGAATTCTCTTTGAAATCAGCACTAAATGATATTTCTTCATAACCACTGCACTAAATAAGGATAGATACACATTCCAGGACCACTCTTACTCACCTATTCCTTACATCCTCTTACATTAAATTCATTACATTCTTACATTCCTCTTTCACTATTGCCGGGTGAAAATCACCCAAAAGCCTGTAGGAAAAAGTGGGCTTTGGGGTTGGGAAACACCTACACCTTCAAAGATGTCAAAAACAATGGTGAAGCTCCCCAGGGACCCATGACACTCAGAAAAATGCAACATATTGAAAATCATGCAAATACTTTTGCTCACCCCGCGATATTGGTCTAGGGTTAACCAATTCTTCTGTAAAAACCTTCAATATAGTGGAGATTATTTGGGTCCTAATGTGAGAAAGTTGAAATTACAGACTCCCAAATAGATCTATGGATGCAAGTTCTTCAGTAATTCTGTAAAATATTGTCTTTCGAATATAAAAACCCAACACAATCAAAAGCGAAAACCAACCTAAACCGAAAATCTAAAATAAAATCAAATAAATCTCCTCACTGCACCAGCTTTTACATTTCCAGTTTGCGATTCCTGTTTTAATACTCGCTCCAAGACAAACCTTTACCGACAGCCCTAGTCTTTAGCCGGAGAAATTTATGACAAAGCATTGATTTATCTGGAGGCGTTCCACTTCTGCGTTAGAGAGCAATAATGGCCCCATCAACTCCCCCTTCCCTCCCCCCCATCCACCACGGAAGATTAAAATAGACGCCATTTTCATTTTTTAATTTTTTTTTCCAACATCCATGATCATAAACACACCCAATCTCCTGTCAGTCTTTTTGCACTTGAACGATTTCAAAGTCAAGCCCCAGATATTTTAATTTGACTCATAAATATCTCATTGAAAGCTCAACGACTAATTCAAGGTCAAATGCTGAACACCTTTAATGTGGGAGGCACTCACTTGATTAAAATAATATAAAGATTGGAAAACATTAAGCTAGAATCATTATTATTATACTACATAATGGCGTCAATAAAGTGTTCACGTAGTAATACCCAAGCCAAGATGGATGTATTTGTTATTACAGATTTAAAGACTCGGGAGACAGGATTTTACAGCCCGAGCAGCCATGTTGACGCACTGATCATACTGAAGTTTTATAATATTTTCTTGGCAAAGTTTGAATAAAATTGGAGGTCAGAAAAACTTTTTACTTAGATGTATGAAGAGGTGACGCAATGAAAGGTCGTCTGACACGTTATGGGCACATTGGGGTGATTAACTGACGAGGTTTTATTTCATTTTTATTTTATTTTATTTTTTTTATTTTTTTTTGAGGGTGCCACCTGCTTGCAGGGCTGGACTGGGGCAAAAAAAAACAAACAAAAAAAAAAAACGCCCTGGCATTTTTGGCTTAGACCGGCCCCTCATACTTAGTCCTGATTTAGTCCTGGTTCAGACCTGATTAGTCCTGGTTTAGTCCTGGTTTAGACCTGATTAGTCCTGGTTTAGTCCTGGTTCAGACCTGATTAGTCCTAGTTTAGTCCTGGTTTAGTCCTGGTTTAGACCTGATCAGTCCTGTTTTAGTCCTGGGTTCAATCCTGATTTAGTAATGGTTTAGTCCTGGTTCAGACCTGATTTAGTCCTGATTTAGACCTGATTAGTCCTGGTTTAGTTCTGGCTCAAACCTGATTTAGTCCTGGTTTAGTTCTGGCTCAAACCTGATTTAGTCCTGGTTTAGACCTTATGTAGTCCTGGTTCAGACCTTATGTTGTCCTGGTTTAGGCCTGATTCAGACCTGATTTAGTCCTGGTTTAGTTCTGGTTCAAACCTGATTTAGTCCTGGTTTAGTTTGTTGTTCAGACCTTATTTAGTCCTGGTTTAGACCTTATGTAGTCCTGGTTTAGTCCTGGTTCAGTCCTAAATTGTGGGCCGGTCTCTAAGAAAAAAAAAAAAAAAAAAAGAATAGCATCAGCCCCTAGGACTGTCGGCCCACCGGGAAAATGCCCGGTATGCCCGATTACCAGTCCAGGCCTGCCTGCTTGTCTCCATAGAGATGTAATATTTTTCCTGGAAAGTTAATCTCAACGATATCAACATTATACAGAGGAATGTTGGTTGACTCACAGAATTGCTAAATCCTAGAAACAAAGAAGTTTATACAAAATAAAGTGGTTTCGTAATGTGAATTTTTCATAAGTTGAGTAGCTATTTCAATGGAAAAGGCCTGATTCGTTCCAAGGTTGTTGTTTTTTTATAGTGTAACTTTGTGTTCTGCGTCCTGATTGGCTAAGAGACTGTAGAGCCAGGACTAAACGTGGAATAAACCAGGTCTAGACCAGAACTAAACCAGGTCTAAACCTGGACTGGACCTGGACTAAACCAGGACTGGACCAGGTCTAGACCTGGACTAAACCGGGACTAGACCAGGATTAAATCACCCCGTGTGGCTCTTCGCTGGTTTCGTGCAGCTTTTGCGTTCGTTTGTGCGTGTTCGGTTTGTGGCTCAGGCTGCGTGTGACGGAGCGCCTGTAGCACCGTCATTCCCCCAAACGCTAACGAGGGTCCATATCGCTCCAGGCAATCACCGATCTTCTCTGGTTGTTAAGTAGCTTCGTAGATATGGGGACGAAGGAGTGTTTATAACGGTTATGCACAGAGGAAGCCTGAATCTCCTTCCAGAATTTAGGAGGACGTATTCACCAAATGAAGACTAAGGTCGTTTTCACACCTGCCTTGTTTGGTTTGTTTAAAACGAACCAGAGTTCATTTGCTCCTTTGATTCGGACCTTTTGGGCTGGTGTGAATAAAAACCAAAAATCTCGATCCGGAGCAAACAAGCGAACCAAGATCACCTAAAAAGCTCGGTCTCGGCACGGTTCCATTCGAACCCTGGTGCGGTTCGTTTGAGGTGAGAATGCAGACCGGACTCGATCCGACACAAGTTGGCTTTTTGTACGAGCATTATGGGAAACCGAGGCTGACGAAACGAAACGAAACGAAACTTACTTCCTTGCATCTCAAAGCATCTAGAGTTCAAAAATTTTCTCCCGGACCCCCCTAGCTTTTCGGTGACTTTCAGCTTTTTTTCCATTACTGGTCACTTTCATCCCTATTTATACAGTTTTAAAGGGATTTTCCACCCCCAGGTCAAACTTGGGCATCTCCCCACAGTCCAGAGACTAAAATAAGTGATGGAAAGTGTTTTCCTGGTCACCCAGCCATTGTCCGAGTCTGTCAGCACTGACCGCCGCGCGCAGCTGCAGCTACTCCGCCTTAGACTGGAGGCTAATGTCGCCAGAGAAAGATTTCGGCCAAAAGGAATTAATTTGCACACATCACGCTGCGTAACAGGGGAACTCCCAACGTGGTGCGTAACAGGGATTCCCCTGTGTGCTTCGGCTATGTTTTTCCGCACTGTAAAATAGTTCCCACCCAAAATAACCAAGTCAAGCTCTCCGTGTTGATTTGCACATTTATTTGCACTCGATATGAATGCGCACTACACAGAAAGTAATTGGGAAAAGCATTGAGCAAATCAATTCCTTTTGGCCGAAATCTTTCTCTGGCGACATTAGCCTCCAGTCTAACGCGGAGTAGCTGCAGCTGCGCGCGGCGGTCAGTGCTGACAGACCTGGACAATGGCTGGGTGAGCAGGAAAACGCTTTCCACCACTTATTTTAGTCTCTGGACTGTGGGGAGATGCCCAAGTTAGACCTGGGGGTGGCATATCCTTTGAGTTAAGCAGGACATATATTTATTTTATTCTGTTAATTTTGTTATTTAGTATTAAAAATTAATTGCTGATAATTATTTATTTTCCCTGTGTTCATATCACTCAGATATGCATCTAATTCAATTCTGGTTTGAGTCAAATAGTTAAAAAAAAAATCGCTTCACACATACAAAAAAAGAGCTAAAAAAAAATTCACTACACCACGAAGGGTGAAGGCAATCGGGCCAGCCGGTCCTGCCAATGAGGTGTCCCTTATTTATTTTTCAGGGAGTTGGCAACCCTACTTACGAGGCTTACTTACGTTTTGTGTGAAGAGCAAGAGTCAGAACTTGATGCGCGCACATGAGCGCTGTCCTCTGTAGCTGTCTTGCCCTGTGTCATTTGGAAATTGATTGTACAATAGTGTAAACCTCACGATGCTGCTCAAACATTTGTTCGAACTGTAAAAACTGAGCAAACCATATCGCGAAGGCTAGATTGAAAACAGCATAACACCTTTATTCTCCTCCTTCCGTGTTTGGACACGGCGTTTTGACACGGCTCATTTCTGTCCAATGGATGAGCGACCTCAGCACACGTGGTTTTGTTTATAGATGTTGGTTCGCTTGGGGGAAAAGTACAGTGTGAAAGCGAACCGCACCAAAATATAAAAAGTTGAAAAAAATGTGGTCTGGACCAAAGCAAGTGAACTAGTGGACTTTCCTGGTGTGAAAACGACCTAAAGCGTGACCAAATTCTGTGAAATGCAAACAAGTTAATGTTCTTAAGGTTTCAGGTTGTTCATAATATAATATTTTGTAAAAGAGAGAGTTCATCAAATAAAAAAGACTTCTGTAATAGTACTTCTGCGTTTCTCTACACAAATATTTGGACTTATTGCTATATTTGGGGTATATTTGCCATGAGTTTTCTGATCCGGCCCCTTTGGGATCAAAGTAGGTTGGATACGGCCCCCGGACCAAAATGAGTTTGACACCCCTGGTTTAAAGTTTGTAAAGTCAACGGCAGACACTGCTATTTTTTGAACACATCCCTTTCAACTCATTGCCCAATTGGACAGCCTTAAGAGCTGCAGATCATGAATGCTGTTGGGTCTTGTTTGTTTTTTGAGAATCTACTGCACCTACTGGTAACTTGTTTGCCATGTAGCAATAAAAAATATAATAAAAACCTGTATTAATCTGGTTAGTCACATTGGACTGCTATTATCTTGTGTTTGTTCAATAGCAGGTGTTTTTATTGCTCAAAAATAACGTGAGTTTTTACTGTGCGCTGTGTTCTTATGTGACTGATCTGATCTGTAACTTGGCCTGGTCATTTGCTTGTCTCCATGGTGATAGTTAAGTTTCAAGGTGCATGGTGTAACTTTTCTGGTGGAGGGTGCGCCAAGTGCTTTTCTCCATGGAGACGTGGTTGCTTTGTTTGGAATGTTTCAAAGTATGACATTAAACCTTTCTATCGTCATTGAGACTAAACCAGACAAAGTTACAGGTTTAGATTTTATTTGCATATACAGTAAAAACTACATTTCAAACAGGTAGAAAAAAACCCAAAAAGACTGTGCAGGAGAGAATGAGACAATCTTTTCGGTCTAAGATCACCTCCCCTATGAACATGATTTTGACATGAACAGGCAAGTTGACTTTCAGTAGTATAAATCTTAAATATCGCTAGAAATATATGTTTGTGTCGGCCCTCTGAACTTGAATGTTCTTTGATTTGCAGATGTTCTGCACAAGGGAAGATAAAAATCTCTGCAGTGTCTCTGCAGTGTATAGGTGTGATCTGTGGAGAGGTGCACACATGCTCAGTCAGGATGTCTGTTTTTCTAGGTATTTTTGAGCTATGAAACCACTTCTAATTGATGATAAAAGGAGAAGTTCAATTTGTCAACTGGACAAAGTAAACCAAACATACTTTGTCCAGTTGACAAATTGAACTTCTCCTTTTATCATGGATTCTACCTGGACGACTGAGGGACTTTTCACGCACTTCTAATTGAATAAATGTAAGTTACCTGACAAGGCAACCGCCGAACTCTTTAATGTCATACTGTGGAACATTCCAGGCAGAGCAATGACATCTCCATAGAGACAAGCAGGTGACGGCGCCCCAACCAAAAACTTACATCACGAGGGAAAGGGAAGTTTTCCCCCCAAAATGGGTGGTTGACATCTTAGTTTTTATTTGCTAGAACAGGGGTCGGCAACCCGCGGCTCCAGAGCCGCATGTGGCTCTTTGATCCCTCTGATGCGGCTCAGTACATTGGTTCCTCATTTATCGCGGGGTTTACATTGTAAAAATAACCCGCGATAGGCTAAATCAGTGAAGTAGTCAGCTTTATATCGCGTGTATAAATATGCATGTATTCCACAGTTCCTCTGACCGAGGCACCTGGCGCCGCTGCGCTGTTGCGGGTTTTGTTGTAGTGAGAACGCATCCGTGCGCTCTCAGGACTGGTTCCACCGCCTGGACTCCAGGTTCCACCAATTCGTTCTGCGGAAACACTGTCGCTACTTCCCGATGCGCATTAACCACCCGGAGAAGTGTGCGCGTGGACACGTGCACCTGCTCATCGTGGTCAAATCCGTGACAGAGCATGACCGGCGCGACTGGCCCCAGGTGAGACGCACGGCCGCGGCCCTTCTGACATGTGCCCAAATGCCAGACCGCTCAGTCGTCACTGCTTCAGAGTCACACTGCTTGTGATCAAACATTTAAATCAATTTGGCAAACGCATTCTGTACCGTATAGGAGACACGGCACAGAGGAGAATGACTGACGAATCGGCAAAGGTCTACAGTCCCTTAGCTAATCAGGATGCAGAACACAATGCGCGTTGATACACTATAACATTTTTTTTTTTTTAAATCAGTGAAACAGCGAGGGACCACTGTATTCAATTAAAATATATTTTATTTTACTTAGTTCATTTTCAAAATGTAATTCTATGGCACAAAGGTAAAAAAAAAAATGTTATATGCAGTGTTATTTCATTTTAAATTTCAAAAGGGTTTTGTGGCTCCCAGTGTTTTCTTTACTGTGTGAAACGGGTCCAAATGGCAAAAACTTACAGTGCATCTTTAAGTTTAACATGAAACAGTGGGGCAATTTAGGCAAATAAGTGCATGGAGACAAGCTGGGGACTACCTTTGTAAGACTCACAATATAATAATAATAAAAGTAAATCTTCTAATCCTTAATCACTGTTACATTTTGTATGAAAAGCGCTTTATAAATATTGTTTGATTGAATCCCCACAAATGTAAAAAAAAAACTGAAGCAAAGGAGAAATTCAATTCTCAATCACTTTATATATTGAACTTCAAAATGTGTTACTGTGACAGGCCTAAAGCTAACACAAAAAATTATAGAAATGATTATTGGGTTAGAACTGCCACCTTAACGTGGTGGAAGGGTTTGAATGATCCCGGGAGTCCCTGGTAGGGTCACCCAAAGAGCGGTTCAAATGCCCCTATGATGAGTTCACGAGGCCAGTTATGTGACGAGGCAACTGCCAAATCCTCACAGTTACTGTCCCAAAGAAATGTCCTGTTGGAGAAAATGCAAAAAATACAAGAGAGTAGACTGACACCGGAAATTGAAAACACATTCTGCAATCAAAATCAGCACATTGAGAATTCGCAAAATCTAAAGCAGGGGCAGGGGTGTCAAACTCATTTTGGTCCACCTACTTTGATCCCAAAGGGGCCGGATCAGAAAACTCATGGCAGATATACCCCAAAAATAACAATAAGTCCAAATATTTGTGCAGAGAAACGCAGATCTATTACAGACTGCTGTTTCTTCAGTCCCAGCAATGATTCGTTTATCTTCTGTCTTCTCAATACTCAGTTCAAGTTATTGTATTGTTCGAAATGCCGTGTCTCGTAGTGGCGTTTAAGATTATATTCCTCAAGCACCGCCGCTTGTTGCAAGCACACCGAGCGTACAGGTTTCCCATTCACCTCTGTGAACAAATAGGAATTACTTCATTTTACTTGGAAAATCCTGCACTCAACGTCCACTTTTCTCATTTTTTACATTTTGCTGATGAGGGTGTCACGGGCAACAGTCAAAACGACGGTCCTTTAAAAGCGTTTGGAAAGAGGCGAGTCTTCATTTGTGCTGCTCTGGTGGGAAAAGCAGAAAATTACCAATATTTTAATAGAAAATTTAAATATAATTCAAATATTTCAATAGAAAATCAGCCGAGGGCCAGATTAAAGGTCTTGGAGGGCCTGATCTGGCCCCCGGGCCGCATGTTTGACACCCCTTGTCAAGAGGAAAATCCTGAGTGAAGAAAAATCCAGAGTGGATCATTTAGAAAATAACCGTCTCATATCAGAAATTGACAACCTCAAAGCTGAAAATTCACACAGCGCTCAACTGAATTCTGAGGCTGAAATATAATCAAAGAAAGAGATGACGTTTTTAGGAAACAACAGGAGATGGAAAAGACTCTGGGTAAGCAACAATCCAAAATAGACAATTTACAAAAAGAATATGATTGTCTCAAGTTAGAAAATAGAAATCTGCAATCTGAAAAGCATGACGCTCTTCAACAAAAATCAAATATAATGAAAGGAAAAGACATCATCTTCGGCCGACTGCAGCGTCTGGAAACAGTTCTGCAAGAGGAAAAGTCCAGAGTGGACAGTTTACAAAGAGAATTAGAAACTGAAAAACAGAAAACTGGAAACTGTGATGTTCAGAATCAGGAGACACTCAATGGAAAAAACTGATGATGAAACATCAAATCTACTTGAATGCTACTTGATACAACCTCTTAGGTGCTGAAATTAGGTCTGCGAGGACAAGATATACACTTGAGGTTTACACAAAGAAAATGATCGTCTAAAAATAGAAATTCAAAAGTGCCACTCTGAAAACTGCAATGAGAAAATTCTGGAGGCCTCTGAGGCAGAAAAATGAAATATTATAAAAGAAAGAGACAGGCTCCCCCAAGGGCTACAAGAGATGAAAAATTCTCTGAGTGAGGAACAATGGAAAATGTTTACTTTGCAAAAAGAGAATGGAAAAACTTAAATCTGAACAGAAGAACAAGGAAACCAAACAAAACCTTGAGACTGAAATATCAGATTTACTCAAAGAAAACAAACATCTCTCCTGTAAAATTCAGCAGATGGTGGATTCTTTGAGTCATCACTGTTCACAGATGGAAAAGCTCGGATCTGAAAATGAGAAAATTGTTAACGAGAAAGAGGAACTTATATGAAAGTTAGAGGCTGAAAAATGCCATCAACTTAAAGAAAGAGATGATTTTAATTGTAAACTACAGACAATGGAAAACACTTAAACTGACCATCACTGCGTGCACATGGTAGGATCGGATTCCGATCCCGTTACTTGGCGGGTGGTCTGTCCTTAAATCCAAGTGCACATGAAGCTTGTGTAATCGGATAATGGTCAGCGACCTGGCCGGCTCCACTACGCTATGTGGCGCTGTAGTCCAACTACTTCTGGGTGATGGCTACTCAATAAAAACACAACAAACTATGTGGTGGTATACAAACATGGCGCTCGAGGAGTTTGACGGAGCAGCATTGGTGTACGTGTTGTGCATTCTTTCTTCGCAGCCATGATTTCGTCTGACTTTTCCATCAACAATCGCTACTTATGACGGCGTCGGCATGCGCAGTACGCCAATCCGGTCCAATATCGTGCACAAGGCAGCACCAAGTGGATTACTATCGGCCTAAGCCAGGGGTTCCAATCGGATTCAGGAAACCAATCCCTATACCATCCTTAGCCTGTGCACATGAATTCAATACGATCCCAATCCGTTTGCAATCGGATTACACTCATCCATGTGCCCGCAGTGAATGAAGACAAAACGTTTGATTTACAAAGAGAAAACCACAGTCTCAAAATACACGTCAAAAAACTGAGCTCTGAAAACTGTTGGTTTCTGCAGGAAATTGATGAAAGAATAGAAAAATATAAAATATACCCAAAGAAAAAAGTGTATCTATATTATTTTTATTTTATTTTCTATTTGGAGATAAAGGAACACCTTAGCATTTACATTTTAAACAACAAGTCAAATCTTCTGTTACCAACCTTGGCGTCACTATTGACAATGATTTTAAGCTTGATAAGCACGTGAATGCGGTCGTCAAATCTGGCTTTTATCATTTAAGGCTTTTATCCAAAATCAAATCCTTTTTATCTTTTAAATCCTTCGAACAAGTCGTGCACGCTTTTATCTCTTCTCGTTTAGACTACTGTAATGCACTTTTCTCTGGCATTAGCCACCATGCACTTTCTCGTCTACAGCTAGTCCAAAACTCCGCTGCGCGCCTTTTAACCGGTACCAAAAAAACGAGAGCACATAACTCCGATTTTAACATCTTTGCACTGGCTCCCCGTTCGTTTTAGAGTTGATTTTAAAATTTTATTGTTTGTTTTTAAAGCTTTGAATGGACTGGCCCCGGATTACATCTCGGACCTCATCCAGATTTACACCCCCGCCCGCGCTCTGAGGTCCGAGGGCCAGCTCCAACTCGTGGTTCCTAAGACGAGACTTAAAACCAGAGGAGACAGAGCCTTTTCTGTGGCTGGACCAAAGCTGTGGAACGCTCTGCCTCCTCACATCAAAACAGCTCCCACTGTGGAGTGTTTTAAGTCTCGTCTTAAGACCCACTTTTATTCTCTGGCTTTTAATCCCGCATGAGTTGTGTGGTCCTCTGTGTTTTTATTGTTTTTAGTTATTTTATTATTAGCACTTTATTTATTGCTATTTTAGTAATGTTATTAAGTTCTATTAATTTTATGTGCAGCACTTTGGAAACTGTCTCTGTTTATAAAATGTGCTATAGAAATAAAGTTGGATTGGATTGGATTGGATTTTGTCAATTTTATTTTTATTCATAATGTTGTAACATGTCCTCTGTAATGGACTGTAATGGCGGCACGGTAGCAGAGTGGTTAGCGCTCTTGCTTCACAGCAAGAAGGTTCCGGGTTCGATCCCCGGGTCGCCCAGACCTTTCCGTGTGTGTTCTGTGTGGAGTTTGCATGCATGGTCTGGGTTCGATCCCCGGGTCGCCCGAGCCTTTCTGTGTGGAGTTTGCATGTTCTCCCCGTGTCTGGGTGGGTTTCCTCCGGGCACTCCGGTTTCCCCCACCAACCCAAAACATGCACCATAGGTACTCCAGCTTAGGTCCTGACCAAGCCGAAGCAAGAAGATCATGGAGATGGTCCCCGGGCGCCCTAATGTGTGTGCTGCCCACTGCTCCTAATATATGTATATGTATATATATATAGGATGGGTTAAAATGCAGAGAAGAATTTCTCCAGTGTGAGATCAATAAAGTTCACTTCTTCTTCTTCTTCTAATGTGAAGTTAACAACCTAACAAAAACATTTTTTTTTGATGACCAACGTCTCTGACGAGCTTCTACAGTCACCTCAAAAAGTTTTTAGATTCCCTTTTAATTTCTTATTTATTTATTTATTTACTTATTTATGTATTTATGTATTTTTATGTATTTTTTATTTTAGTTATATTTTTATTTATATTTTTATGTATTATTTATTTGTTTACTGATTTATGCATGTTTATTTATTATTTTTATTCATATTTTTTATGTATTATTTATTTATTTATTTATTTACTTATTTATGTATTTTTATTTATACATTTCTATTATTTTATTTATTGTTATTATTTATTTATTTATTTATTTATTTATTTTTATTATAATTTTTTTTTAATCATAGCGCAGCCCCAAATTAGAGTCTTTCTCAAAACACTTAAAAGACAAACTGGTTAACTCAATGTGCACTATAAAGGACACAAATGAATGGGGTGGGTCTCAGGAGGACATAATAGAAAAGGATTGTTTGGGACTGCTGGACCAAACTTCGTGTTGTCGGGCTTCCTCGGGGCCTTCTTCCAGAGGAAACTCGTTTTAACCACTTGTATCCGCTATCTTGTCTTTCCGGTCATTACCCAAAGCTCAGATCTGATCCACTTGCCTTTAGCACTGACAACAAAATCACCGAAGAGCTGGGTTTCCATTCAAGGTGAGCTCCAGAGGCAGAAGTACTTTTGGTGAAGGAGATTCAAGATCCAAAGCTTTTATTGTCATATGCACTGTAAAGAAACACGTTTCCCTGTACAATGAAATTCTTACTTTGCTGCCCACACTGGATGCCAAGAGCAAAAAAATTAAAATAGATAAATAAGATAAAGAGAAGCATGTAAAAACGTATAATCACACTATGAAAATAAAGGCTAAGTGCTATGTACATATTTACAGATAATGTGCAACATTAGTTTTATGTGCAACTGTCAGTAGTAAAAACGGTGTGTAAAATTGATAAAGGTCCCATGACATGGTACTTCTTGATGCTTTTATACGGTGCCTTAAAGGTACAGTGTGTAGGATTCGTGGCGCATAGGTGGTTAGTAGCTATTCCACTTCCTCTTTTGGCTATGGCAGACCTCGAGGGTCACCCGGGCGCGACGTAGCGCCGACATCTCGCGTGCCCGCGCACGAACTGCGCGCCGCTGTATACATAAAACGCGGTCCCCCGTTCACTTTTTTTTTTTCTTTTCGCATGAAAACACACAATCCCGATCATGATTCATGACAATCTACACATCAAATGAAACCTTACAGTCTCCTCTTTTTGACTATGCAATTCATTTCCCTGCAAAACAATCACTCCCCGAGCACATGGGGCTTTTATACAGAAAAGCACAAAACTTAGCTTACTTAGCTTACCTTTGAAGGCTCTGCACAGGTCAAACTCTGTATTTCATCATAAACTTGGTCTCAATCTGTCCATAAGGATCCAGCGAATAAAATCCAGTAAAACAATTTAGTCCAAAATACGTGTTATATCCATTACGATGTGTGATACAGCAGCATGCTTCTTTACACGAGGCTCCCCCCTTCCCCCCTCCCCTTCCCCTTCTCTCCTTCGCTCCTCCGCTCCCACATGAGCAGGCGCTAGCAGGAGCCGAGGCGAAGGCGGAGCCCAAATGTCCTTCTGCGGCTCTCGTATTCAAAATAGCTGCCTCTATATGGGGAAGATCCCCCTTTTATGTGACTATATCTAAGTCCAAAAGAATACTTTGATTTCATGATGGAAGTGAAAAGGCTTGGAAAACAATGTATTTTTGAATGGGTATCTTCAATTTCAGTAATTAACTCATTCACTGCCGGCCTGTTTTCACAATGTCAACCCTTTGACTGCCAGAGCTTTTAGGTCATTTTCACTGATTTTTCAAGACTCACAGAATACTGAGTTCTTTGACTATATAGACATGGCACACATCAAAATAAAGTGTAGACTCTCTTCTTTCACCTGGAAAAAAAATATGCTTCTAACCTTTTCGGTTCTCAAGTAATTGATAGTAGAACATAGGGAAGTTTCAGCAAAAACACTGGTTTTTGACAAAAACTGGAGAAATGGAGCATTTTGTGAAAAGAAGGATTTCGAGCAGATCAGTGACTTTGACATCAATACTTATTGATTTAGTGACATCTCAAACTACTAAAACAACAGAGAAAGATATTTTTGATGACAAAGTACACTTTTATTTACAAATATAAGAAATATAACTATATACAAATTGACAACAATCAACAAAACAAAATTTGAGAACAAAATTTGAGATCAGAACAACATACATAAGTATACAACATACATAAAACAATACAATATACAACAATAAAAAAAAATAATAATAAAAAAATAAAAAAATAAAAAAGGAGAAATTCAATTTGTCAACTGGACAGGTACTGGGTCCAGTTGACAAATTGAATTTCTCCTTTTGCCATGGATTCTACCTGGACGACTGAGGGATTCTTCACACAATAAAAAAAAAAAAACAACTTTTCAAAAACAATGCCAAGAAACAGGTTTCAGCTGATAGTGACAGGTCATTAGAAGATGCCGGGGACAATCTCTATAAAATCCGCCCAGTGTTGGACTATATTATAAAAATTTAAAAACACGTACCAACCTGGGCAAAACATTTGCATAGATGGTATGAAGCAGAGATTGTTTTTGATCTCCTAGATCAAAAACAATCTCTGCTTGTCCCCGGCAAGCAGAGATTGTCCCAGGCATCTTGACACTGTCACTGTCATGGCTACACCATGTATATGGACAATTTTTATAATTCTGTGTCAGTGTGTGAGTCTGTGGGACACACGGGGGAACCAGGGGGAAACGGGGGGGGGGGGGGGGAACCAGGGGGGAACCAAATGGGATCAGGGACAAAAAAAGAGTGACCTGGGGGCAGGGGGAAAGGTTATGAGGCACAACAAGAAGGTCACGGTGTTAGCCTGGCATGACATGGTGACCACCTGCCACCATGATAATATGCAGACAGTAGATGTGTGGCATGTGTGGTTGTTCTTGCCACTCCAGATGCACCACCTCTAAATGATAGAAATATACATTACCTAATTGTATTTTTATTTTGTATTGCTGCAGTGTGATGTGGAGAATAGACACTTTTTTATACATATATACACACACACACACACACACAATTTATTTATTTATATATATAATATATTTTTTTTACCTTTCTTCGCTTTGCGAGCAGGAGGGGGGGTTGGTCCTCTGCTGGTTGAAGGCTCTGTAAATAGAAAATTCCTTCACAATTACCACACAGCAGCATCATGTTAGTTAGTTAGTTATTTAGTTAGTTCTTCTTACCCATCCCATGCCTCTCTGGAGGCGAAGATCTCCTGCTTCCACTTGATCCTGACGGCTCATCAGATGAATCGGGGTCTGGCTCACGAAATGAGTGCCTCCGGAGCAGACCTGTGATGCGGGATACCGCGGAGACAGGCTGCAGAGACACGCCGGATCAGTTAGGTCTGCCTGAGGCGAGCGATCCGGGTGCGAGTAGGTCGGAGCAGCGGTCTCATCTGCCCGGGGCGAGCGGTGCGGGCGCACATGTTTCGGAGCAGGGCGGTGCGGGCGCGCATGTTTCGGAGCAGGGCAGTGCGGGCGCGCATGTTTCGGAGCAGGGCAGTGCGGGCGCGCATGTTTCGGAGCAGGGCGATGGAGGCGCGCATGTTTCGGAGCAGGGCGATGGAGGCGCGCATGTTTCGGAGCAGGGCGATGGAGGCGCGCATGTTTCGGAGCAGGGCGATGGAGGCGCGCATGTGTCTGAGCAGGGCGATGGAGGCGCGCATGTGTCTGAGCAGGGCGATGGAGGCGCGCATGTGTCTGAGCAGGGCGATGGAGGCGCGATGGAGGCGCGCATGTGTCTGAGCAGGGCGATGGAGGCGCACATGTGTCTGAGCAGGGCGATGGAGGTGCGCAAGTGTCTCTGCCCAAGGCAGACCGAGGCGCGGGTATATCAGGGAGGAGGGAGGAGGACGACGACAGTGAACCGTTTTCCCTCGTTCGCTCTCCTCGCCATCTTGACTCTCTCTCACTACACTACACTACACATGTGCTGATCTTTTCCTGTCTTCAGCGTCTCCGATGGGCACACGATCGCTACCTACAGGTTGGGATGTACGAATTACACCTTAAAAGTTGCTCCAGGTCGTAACCTAGCAACCCCCGCTGAAAAACGCAATTGACGTATTTATCCGTCTCCGGCAGTCTACGTTTGGATTTGAGGGGACGTATTTATCCGTCTCCGGCAGTCAATGAGTTAACAGGTAAAAATCTTACACACTGTCCCTTTAATGGTTCCCTAATACTGTAAATGAATCCTTCTTCAAAATCAACACTCAGTGCATGAGAAAGACACATGTACACAGTCATAGTCATATTCTCTCTGGCTGAACGACTCATTCTGGGCCTTGTTGCTTGAATGCAAATGAGAAGGACAAAGATTGGGTTAGAGGAGCGGGTGGGGCCCCCTCCACCTGCTCCTCTGCGCCGCTGGAGCGCTGCTTTGTGCGCTGCTTTGTGCGCTGGCTCCCATTTCCGCGTTTGAAGCACGGAGGGAGAAAGGAGAGGAATTTCAATGAAAAAACACATTTTCACAGAAAATAAAATTAAACCACTGCTGTTTCAGAGGTCCAGAGGGTCGGGTAAAGGACTTCCGAGTCTAGAAACACTCGCACGTGCCTCCAGGCAAATAAAAAAACGCATTTCGCATTGCGTAGCTCCTCTGCAGTCCAAACTCTCTGGGCGTGATTTCCAGAGACAGGGGGTGGAGATCCAGACAGTGGTGAAACTGCATTTGCATTTCTTTTTTCAATGTTACGTAACAAAGGTGCCTTGTTCAGAATCGCCCGTTTAAGCTGTGTTTTTTTCAAACCCAGAAAAGGATCGCAAATGCTCAGTTTAGACATTTCGCAACTTTTAGCCATTGGGAGGGCCTAAACAGGGTAGGGAAGCTCACATTAACGTTCAAAAACCTCAGAAAGTGAAACTTTCATGCCATGGGACCTTTAATATAGTGCAAACAGAAGTGTAAACGTGGTTGATATAGTGCAAACAGGAAGGCAGTTACATGTGCAGCTGTAATCTGACAGATTATCTTAACAGTTGGTCAATAATAGTGCAAATTATTCATGTGCAGTATCGGTCAGTCTGATAGCAGTTGGGAAGAAAGAGTTCTTAAGTCTGGTAGTCCTACTTTTCACACTCCTGTACCTCCGGCCTAAAGGTAGGAGTGTGAATAGTCCATGTTGGGGGTGGATGGGGTCTTTGATGATGGAGGCAGCTCTCTTGCGGACTCTGCGATGGTAGATGCTCTGCAGAGACGGTTGAGGATGACCAGGCGTTAGGCAGAGCTCTGTCAGCCAGGTCCTACCTCCTTGATGACACCTGGATGAGAGCGCATATACAGGCTGAGGGAAGTCTGAGAACCAGCTCAGGTTTGTGGAAGTTACCACACATGGACTCTAATGAAGAAACAGATATTTTAGAAAAGATTGTATTGCTTTATTAAAGAAGGTGATAAGATCTCTTATAAAGTGGATGCAACTTCACAAAGACCAACGTTACAGCTCCACCATTGTGACTTTGTCCTTTAGGACTAGTTTAGTCTACTGGATGAGTCCTCACTATCAGAACCACTGTACTTTTTGTACTATAGAGCGCACCTGACTATAAGCCGCAGGTGTCCACATTGTAACTTGAGATATTTACACAGAAAGATGGTAGACAAAAGGATTTTTTATTTTATTTTAATTAACATAAACACTGGTACGTGCTTTTTTTGACCAGCACCTACGGCAGTAACATGGCAAAAGCACGGCAGTAAAACAACTGTAAAATGGCCAGTCTGTAGCCTCTGGAAGCCTTAAAGGGACAGTGTTTAAGATTTTTACCCGTTAATTACCGAAATTGAAGATACCCATTCAAAAATACATTGTTTTCCAAGCCTTTTCACTTCCATCATGAAATCAAAGTATTCTTTTGGACTTAGATATAGTCACATAAAAGGGGGATTGACCCCATGTAGAGGCAGCCATTTTAACTACGAGAGCCGCAGAAGGACATTTGGGCTCCGCCTTCGCCTTCGGCAAGGCTCGTGGTGTTGGGTAAACAACGACAAGCATGTTGCCAGATCACACGTCGTAATGGATCTAACACGTATTTTGGACTAAATTGTTTTACTGGATTTTATTCGCTGAATCCTTACGGGCAGATTGAGACCAAGTTTATGATGAAATACTGAAGTTTGACCTGTCCAGATCCTTCAAAGGTAAGCCAAGTAACAAAACTCGTTTTGTGCTTTTCCGTATAAAAGCCCCGTGTGCTCGGGGAGTGATTGTTGTGCTGGGAAATGAATTGCATAGTCAAAAAATCATGGTACACGATCGGGAATGTGTGCTTTCATGCGAAAAGAAAAAAAAAAACAGTATTTATACAGTAGCGGCGCGCGGTTCGTGCGCGGGTACGCGAGCTGTCCGCGTTACGGCGTGCCCGGGTGACCCTCGAGGTCTGCCGTAGCTAAAACAGGAAGTGCAATAGCACCATCCACCTATGCGCCACGAATCCTACACACTGGACCTTTAAAATAAAGTTTCAATTTTAACTTTAAGGATAAACATTACATTATTACATATTTTATTATATTGTTTATTATATTGTTTACTTCTTCCCCTGCACTTTTGCAACACTTTTTTTACCATGTACTATTATTGCTGTTATTAGTACTTCTGACTATCTTAGCGAGTCAATGGTTCTTCTGATCCTAAGCATTTCATTGCATTGTTGACCCTGTGTTGATTCTGCATATGACAAATAAACAATCTTGAATCTTGAATCTTGATAAACCCCCTGAACTCAATCTCACAGAACTGTTGATACCTGTGTCGGAGATTTTAAGTGGTCTAAAACAAGGCTTCATTAATTCACTTATTTACCGTACTACCTTTGCTGTCTTGATACAGAATTAATCCATACATAAGCTGCACCTGACTATAAGCCGCAGGGTCTGAAGTGTGAGAAAAAAGTAGCAGCTTATAGTCCGAAAAGTACGGCAGTTCCACAACGGCACAGATCGCCGACCCAAAGCACCACCAGCTCCCTGCTGTATTCATCTGTTCATCTGTTAAGCGATTTTAACCCAGTAATCATTTCTAGAATTTTTTGTGTTTGTATTAGGCTTGTCACAATAACACATTTTGAAGTTTGATACATATTGCTGAAGTAAATATCGCTGATAAATGATAATATTGAAATAGATGCAACTGAGAAAAGGCTAAGAGACAAGATTAAAACCACAAAATGTACTCAAATCTACAATGTTGTAAAAAAAAAAAGTTTGCAGTGGTCCAGAAAATAAAAAATAAAAAATAAAATAAATAAATAAATAAATAAGTAAATAAATTAATAATAATAATAATAATAATAATAATGCAAACAAACTACAGTGGTACCTCACCTTACGAAAGACCCAACAAACGAAAATTTCAAGTTACGAAACGCCTTCACGTTAAATTTTGGTCTCTAGATACGAAAGAAAATTCAAGTTACGAAACGCGAAATCTCAAAATTCAAATAATGCGCGCTCAGCCACACACATTATACGCTTTTCTCAGACTGGATTTAAACTTTTCTCACATTTGTCTCTCGTTTAAACACTCAAACTTTCATAGATTTTCAACAAAATTATTAATAGTGAAGTGTGGGGGGAAGGGGGAGGGGGGAGAAGACTGTGCGCGGACACGTGTGATAGCGCCGCATGACCCGGCGCGGGGCTGCCAGCAGGTCTAGACCTGGACTAAACCAGGACTGGACCAGGACTAAACCTGGACTAAACCTGGACTAGTCCAGGTGGATTAAAGCGCCGCATGCGGGTCTATTTCCTGGTTTCGTTTCGTCACGGCTGAGGCGAGCAGCGAGGACTCCCCTCGGGACCGCACGCAGTCTGAGCGCATGAACGAACGCATGCAAGAGCCGCGGTGGTCTAGACCTGGTCTAGACCAGAGGTCTAGAGGAGGCACGGTTTGAGCACGGGCCTCGTTCATGTGCTCAGACTGCGTGCGGTCCCCCTCGCTGCTCGCCTCAGCCGTGACTCGAAACGAAACCAGGAAATAGACCCGCGCGCGGCGCTTTAATCCACCTGGACTAGTCTTGGTCTAGTCCAGGTTTAGACCTTGGTCTAGACCTGGTATAGTCCACGTTTAGTCCTGGGTCTACAGTCTCTATGCAGAACACAATGTTACACTATAAAAAAAGTTACACTATAAAAAAAAAAAACTTGGATCGGGGCCTTGGAACGAATCAGGCTTTTTCCATTGAAATAGCTACTCAACTTACGAAAAATTCACGTAACGAAACCACTTCTGGAACGAATTAATTTCGTAAGGTGAGGTACCACTGTAATTCTATTTTTCACTTTTAAAAACTGTTAAAATCAAGTATAGCGCCATTAACATTTGAACTGAAAAATCCACTCAAACTAAACCCCTAATCCTTAATTCAAAAATATCCTGTAGTGGATTTTAGTGCAATTTTGACCTAACCTATATGCCACCCCTTTCAAACGCCTAACCTAAAACCACTATGCCTTTACACTTTATAATTCTCCAGCGCTGTTACGAGCTGGACTCAAATGCATATATGATCTCCACACTGGCTGCAGGAGAGAGCCGCTCCAGAGGCTGCTGCGATCGGTCGTTCAAAATTCATTTCATTTGCTCTGTGGAGAGATTGGGCTTTAGGACTTAACATCAAAAGCACTGGGTTAATATAAAGAGCTCTGCCTGACCCACGGCTCTTAAACCAAATCACAGCTATTTTTAAAGGCGGAGTACCTGATTTTCACTTATTTAATATCGTGAAAAACACAAGTAGTTTGTTTAAAACAGTTTGCAGTGGTCCAAAGTTATTCCTCACTTACCTTATGCATTCTGGACATCCTAATGTTGACATGCTAACAATGCACTTCCTGATTAATGGACAACAGAACACTTTATAATCAGATGCAGGCAGCACTAGTGTTGTCACGATACTAGAATTTCTCAATTCAACTCAATTTTGATACTAAGGAATAGACTCGATACGCAATACTTATACAATGATTATAATAAAAACACTATTTACTGAGACAAAATAATGTGATTTTCAACATTAAAGGGATAGTACGTTTTTTTTTATTGATCTGTATGGCTTCCCCTTCAACAGTGTCCTGAGATTAATACTGATTTACCCATGATAACGTGATCTGGTCCTGGTTATCCTCCGTTAACGTAGCTTGTAAACATAGTTCCAGTAAGTTTGCGGGGACAATTTAATAAAGCTTGTTTTTCTTCTCAAAACATTTGTCAGAAAAGTGATATATTTGCGTCACAAACAGTTCTCCGCTAAAAATTCAGCAGCGTACAGTGGTACCTCACCTTACGAAAGACCCTACATACGAAAAATCCAAGTTACGAAACGCCTTCACGTTAAATTTTGGTCTCTAGATACGAAATAAAATTCAAGTTATGAAATGCGAAATCTCAAAAATTCAAATAATGCGCGCTCAGCCACACACATTATACGCTTTTCTCAGACTGGATTTAAACTTTTCTCACATTTGTCTCTCGTTTAAACACTCAAACTTTCAGAGATTTTCAACAAAATGTATTAACAGTGAAGTGTAGGGGGAAGGGGGAGGGTGGTGTGTGTGCGCGCCGACACGTGTGTGATAGCGCATTATGACCCGCTGTACTCACGAGACCCGTTCTCAAACCGTGCCTCCTCTAGACCAAATCAAATCAAATCAAACAATATTCATAAAGCGCTTTTCATACAAAATTGTAGCACAAAGCTACAAGCAGGTCTAAACCAGATCTAAACCGGGATTAAACCAGGATTAAACCACCGCGGCTCCTACCTGCATTCGTTCATATGCTCGGACTGCGTGCGGTCCTGATGGAAGGCACATCTCCTCCCCTCCTTTCCCTCCTCGCTGCTCGCCTCAGCCGTGACTCGTGAGGTACACCGGCAGAGCTAGCACCAAACCAGGAAATAGACCCGCACGCGGTGGTTTAATCCTGGTGTCCAGTCCTGGTTTAGTCCACGTTTAGTCCTGGTCTAGTCCTGGTCTAGTCCTGGTCTAGTCCCCGTCCCCCCGCGTCCCCCATCTATCAATCGGCAAAGGTCTACAGTCTCTTAGCCAATCAGAACGCAGAACACAGTGTTACACTATTTAAAAAAAACTTGGAACGGGGCATTGGAACGAATCAGGCTTTTTCCATTGAAATAGCGAAAAATTCACGTTACGAAACCACTAATTTCGTAAGGTGAGGTACCACTGTATTTCGCATTCGCATATTTTCTCTTGATTTGTATCACTGCGCGCATATTAGCTGTATTAGCCTGTTCACTTTAAGCGGATGTTTATACAGGCTAATAGAGCTAACGTGGGCGCATTGATACGAATCTAGAGGAAATATGCAAATGCGAAATACGCTGCTGAATTTTTAGCGGACAACTGTTTGTGACGCAAATATATCACTTTTCGGACAAATGTTGTTTTGAGAAGAAAAACAAGCTTTACTAAATTGTCCCCGTGAACTTACTGGAACTACGTTTATGAGCTAAATTACTGGAGGATAACCGGGACCACGTCGCGCTGTCATGGGTAAGTCTGTGTTAATCTCAGGACACTGTTGAAGGGGAAGCCATACAGATTAACATAAAAAAACTGCACTATCCCTTTAAAATCATAGTACTTTATTTTTTTATTCCCATGTGGCCTTATATCTGTGTAATCCATGGGCGTACACTAGTCCATGTGCTCTTATACTTGTTCTGATACAGCTCAAGTTCTTCTAAAGGTATTCAGGAAAAGGTTAATTTCTGTCCTGTCAATGTGACTTTTTTGGTATCAATTAGTGCTGTCAGGCGATTAAAAATATTGTAATGAATTAATCTAATTAATCACATTTTAATCGATCGAATGAGAGAGAGAACCCAAATTCTGCGAGCGTGGTTTGTTGAAGTTCGCTCACACTTGCTCTATCAAATGATCCGTCAGGCTGGAGCAGCTTCTGTGATCGGAAAATTATTATCACGGCGTTCTTGTTGACAGTCCCGTCTTCGTTCTTTTTATAAATAAAGTCGCCGTTCAAAGGCCCTGGCAGCGATTTGCTCGCCTCTCCGCCTGAGTCGAGTCCATGTCAGTTTCCTCCAGGATTTATTTGTTTGATTAGCGACGCAGGTGGAAGTGACGCCACTGCCAAGTCGCCTACAGGTCCTTGAATGGGACAAATTTAATATGTGCATTGAATTGCCGCTCATAATTAATTGCGTTAATTTTTATAACGAGTTAATTTGCACTGTAATTCATTAATCTAATTAACGCGTTAAACTGACAGCCCTAGTATCAATACTTATCTGATTTTCGATTCTTTTGTCAGCACAGTCACATATTTTGATCTCCAGAGCTGCTTTTACCTGCACTGGGGCAAGGCCAATTTTACTGATATACATGGGGGAAAAACGTGTACAGAGCTTTAATTATTTCATGAATTGAGGACACTACTGGAGGCTGGTTGTTAAAATTCAGCGTTCTTCAGATTCTTGCATTAAAAAGGTCTGGTTTAATTAAAATCATAATAGGAAAGTGCATTTTGCTTACTATGTAAACATGGCAGTGATGAAATAAATGATTTGCATCACAGCTGGAGAAATGATGCTTTGTTAAATGTGCCGACAAGTGCTTTGTGTGCTGAAATAGGTCACTGCCTGTCTCGGCTGCTACATTAGAAGAGAGAATATGGAACATTTTACTTTTTTCAGCCAAGCGTATTTGCGACTGTTGGCTCCATTGGCGTCCTGATCTATTGTGTTTTATTCATTTGCGTCAAATACCTAAACTGGATGATGAAATGTCTATTATTATTCTAGTATTACAAATAAAGTTCAGACTAAACTTGGAATTGTCACATTTTTGAAGACTAAGAGTTCATAAACATTACTGTTGGGTACCTGAGTTTAAACTGTTACTGTGACTGTAACGTTTAGACTGCAAAAGGAGAAGTTAAATTTGTCAACTGGACAAAAGTGTATTTGTTCGAAGACGTTTCGCAGCTCATCCAAGCTGCTTCTTCAGTTCTGGTCAGACTCTGGTGGACACTGCCTATATCTGCCTGAAGGGGGCGCTAACTACAATGAAATGACTCTGAGACTACCACACCTACTTGTTTACTGTTTCTGTTAGGGCCCGTCCACATGACGTTTTTTGGAGGAAACGGAGAAGTTTGTATTCGTTTTGGCCTTTCGTCCACATGTCGCCGGCGTTTTGGGGGGGGGGCGGTGTTTTTTGAAACCAGGTTCCAGAGTGGAGAAATCTGAGAACACCGGGGGTGGCGTTGTCGTGTGGACAAGCAAAACACAGCTTTTGGAAAACGATGACATCGTGATGCCATCATCATCTGCTTTGACAGGACTCCCAGTCGACGTTCTGCTGATACTGACGTGTTTTGTAATGCAACGTAACTCGTAGAAGTAACTCCACTTCGTCGTCGGTCCAAATGAGAGAGTCGGTTTTTGTGCGTGCGTTCACCATCATTATTATCTTCTTGTGTTTGTTTGCGGAAGAGAAAGAACTTTATGCGGATGCGCTCTTTGTAGTATTGCGTTTCCGGTGGCTCTGGCTGTTTCCTGTTTACAGCGCCACATATCGGTGTGGCGTATGTATTACATCGTTTTCACTCTGCACTCTGTTTTATTATTTACTGAGCCGACACGTGTGTGGACGCAAATGTTTTTCAACCCGCATAAAAAAAAAAAAATCCAGGAGCATGGTCGTGTAGACGTAGCCTTACTTAGATTTGTACTATAAAGTTATTTTCTATTTAACGTCACCATTTTAATTATTATTATTTTTAATTCAAAATCGGGAAAACGAAAAAGGAAATGAAAATTAATTTTCACTATTACTGTTCAAATACTGAAGAGACGTGTGAAGAGGCACCGGCCGTTGGTGCCTCACATGGACTGACTGTGCTGTAGCTCAGCAGTGACAGATTCTGCGCTAAAGCGGCGGTGAAAAGGCGCCGGGTTAAAGCGGCGGTGAAAAGGCGCCGGGTGAGGCATGTAGTTACCTAGCCTCATGGTAGAGGCACTCGTGAGCCCAGGGATTCTTCTGGCGGCATGGTAGCTGAGTGGCGAGCACTCACGCTTCAATCCCCGGGTTTCCTGGCCCTTTCTGTGTGGAGTTTGCATGTTCTCCCCGTGTCTGGTTTCCTCCAGGCACTTCGGTTTCCCCCATCAACCCAAAACATGCTCCAGGTAAAAATCCTCCAGCTGAGGTCCTGACCAACAAGATCATGGAGATGAGGTCCCCGGGCACAGTAATCATAAGGATGGGTAAAATGCAGAGAACAATTTCTCCTGTGTGAGAGCAATAAAGTCATTTCTTTCTTTCTTTCTTTCTGCAACTCCTGAGGCAGCAGATTAGAATAAGTGACAGCAAGATACAATTTAGAGTTATCAAGTCAAGTTTAATAATCCGCTCACTTTTTTCTTCTTGTCTGGCCCGACTTTTTAAATGGAGGAAGATTTCATATTAAAGCTCGAGCAGTTTTCTGGACTTTGGGTCGAAGCAGGAAGTTATAATTAAAGGAAGACCAACGCCGGAGCTAAAGGGTTTGCTCCAGACTACGGGACTTTTCTCAACCTGCTGTGACGATGTCTGGACTCAGATGGATATTGTGACCTGAAAAATGTGCAAAGAAGCCTCGATAAACATGAGCGGTCCACCGCTCACATCCAGAGCCAGATCGCGCTAAAAACGTCGCTATTTTAATTTATGACGCTACCCAGTGCCCTCTGGAAAATGCACTGAACAATAATAATTAATTTTCAGCTTCTCATCAAAAATATTACGAGCTCCAGTCATTTACAGGGAGAGAAACTGGCCCTGGTTTACAGGTTTGTAAATCTGATTGTGACGTCAGTGCCTCACCAGCCACGATCCTCACCGCGCGTCACCGCTGCACACTCACTTACGCCTTTGTGCAGGTTTTGTGCTGTGCAGTTTTGTGTCTACATCACCAGAACAAGCTTTACTATGTATTATTTTCTAGTTTATTGTGCGTGTGTGTCTAAAACTGGTCACAAACAAACATTTATTTAGTTTTTGTGCCCCCTGTATATTTAGTCCTCATCCATCCCCAGACTCTCCGCTCTAATATTCTGCTAATCAGCCTGAGACAGTGGCAGTTCTGCTCAGCTCTGGTAAATGCGCAAATGACTGACGATCCCATGAGGACCAACCTCTTAATTAACTGTCTTTTCATTTTGTCATTAAAGAACCAAAGTGGAACCTTTTGACGGCGAACTGAGACATAAGCGTGCCATATGTCCACATGCGCACGAGGAGGCGGCGAGTGTGTCATGCATATTTAACGTCCTCCTGTCTGCAAGCTTAAAACTAATGACTTAGCAGCATCGCAATACATTTTCATACGAGTCTCATTAGCGCCGCACAAAATCACCAAGCGCTCCTGTGGTCGCCGTCTCAGAGTTCGCTCCTCGTGTAAACCCTGTACACTCACGTTGTTTCGTGACAATTAAAATGTCCGCCAAGAAAAACGAAACAGGAAAATAAGAGGGGGCTCGGGTCAGGTTCGACGTTATTTATTCATGAAGTTTGGACTCTTGGTGATGGTTTTCAGCAGAATGGTTCCGTGACAGGTTGTGAATTCAATTTGTAGAGCTAAGTAAATACACAGTGGGGTCTTACACGATCTTTTCTCTTATCTTTTTGAACAAATGTTTAAATTTGGAACTTAACTAGAATTTCTGATTTGATGATAGGACCAAACATGTTCAATTAACACATGAACTAACATTTTTTGGTGGAAGGTTCGCCCCGATGTACAGCACTGGAAAAAAATGAAAAGAGACCACTGCAAAATTATCAGTTTTTCAGATTTGACTACATATAGGTATGTGTTTGGGCAAAAGGAACATTTTTGTTTGAGTCTATAAACTACTGACAACATTTCTCCCAAATTCCAAATAAAAATATTATCATTTAGAGCATTTATTTGCAGAAAATGACAAATGGTCAAAATAACAAAAAAGATCCATGTTTTCAGACCTCAAACAATGCAAAGAAACGAGATCAAATTCATTTTAAAATAACATAATACTAATGTTTACACTTAAGAAGAGTTCAGAAATCAATATTTGGTGCAATAACCCTTATTTTTAATCACAGCTTTCATGCGTCTTGACATGCTCTCCACAAGTCTTTCACATTGTTCTTGGGTGACTTTATTCCACTCCTGGTGCAAGAACTGAAGTAGCTCAGCTTTGTGTGTAGCCGTGTCTCAATTCTCAGAGTGCACAGTTCGGAGCATGGTTTTAAGGGTACTCAGCCTGCAGTCAAGACTGTGCATACTTGCACAGCCCTGACCGCATGGGGGTCGGCGAAATGCGACAGGTCTCGCAACTACCAGATGCAGCCGCCGACTCTATTTTCTCCCGTAGAAGAAGTAGCGCGCGGTGCATGCTGGGATATATGAGTGCGCAAAGTGTGCATTTTCACGCAGTTGGTCCATGCCCCGATTTCCATGGAAACGACTGCGGTCTTCAGACCGGATGTTAACTGGGCATGGGACAAAAACGAAATGGGACAGCAGTCCTCGCGCCGGAAGTGACGTACATGCCCTTAAAACCACACTCCAATCTGTACGTGACGGCAGAGCGTAAACAAACTCCTCCCATGTCAAATAAATATTACTGACATTTCTTGTCCTGCGTGAATGGGGTCAACGACATTACTCTACATCCTCCTGTAAAACTAATCCCGTCCGAATAGGGCTTAAGAGAGTAAAAATTAGGTACTGCACCTTTAAGTAAGCATTTAAAGGTGCACTGTGTAACTTTTAGATTGGGGTTTGTCATCTGCTTGCTTCTATCCATCTTTCACTGCTCTGCCTGGAATGTTCCACAGTATGACATTAAACAGCTCTACCTTACTGGTGGTTTTATAGCTCAAAAATACTTGACTGACATTCTGACTATGTGTGGGGTCGCCTCTCCGCAGATCTGACCTGTAACTTGGCCTGGTTTGAGCTCCATGAAGACAGAATGCTTTAATATCATACCGCGAAACATCTCAGACAAAGCAATAACCGCTTCAAAAGCATTTGACAGACCCTACACCAGAAAAGTTACACAAGCAACTAAACCGTGCGAACTTTGTCCGAGTCCATAAATCCTCTTTTGTCTTGTTTTTCTGGTCCACACTAAACAAACCCAGCACCACCCGGCAGGTAGACACATCTCAAAAGAAGGTGGTAATATTTTCAGACGTTTGACTAGTCTCACATCGATCTGGTTTAGTGGAGAACTCCAAGCTCAAACTCTTGTCCAGAGAAAGAGAGAAAACCCACAGCTCTGCCCCGAAAATGTCAACAAAAAACAAACACAAACAATCACACCTTTAGATACAGGCCTTTTGTTTAGCTCCCCAAACACAGGCTAATTCAGTCTACAACGCGCCATCAAAGTCTGCAAATATTTTCTTCTCTTTTTGCTGCACTATACTAAAGTACTGAGCTGTCCTTTCCTGTTCATCGCTCACTGCCACCGTTTAAGGATCAGTGTGTGTTTCTGGGTGAATTCAGTTTGTATGACCAGCGTAAGTAACAAAGCAGCTGCCTGCAAAGTTGAAATTCTGTCCTTAGATCACAGTTTTTATATTTGAGAAAAAAAGAACACTTACAGCTCTGGAAAAAAAATAGAACACTGCAAAATGATCAGTTTTTCTGATTTTACTACTTTTAGGTATGTGTTTGGGCAAAAGGAACATTTTTGTTTGAATCTATAAACTACTGACAACATTTCCTCCAATTTCCAAATAAAAATATTATCGTTTAGAGCATTTATTTACAGAATTCGACAGAGGCCATGTTCGTAATGATTATTTTCCACCTTAATAACGAGAAAATTAACTCAAGATCTCGAGAAAACGACACAATTAATTTGTGATCTCGAGAAAACACTGTATCTCCGTCGGTAAAGATGAAGCCGGGCCAGTCTTCTACGGAGGTGCCGAGGACTAATCTTGAAATTATCCCAAATTAAACAGGGATGAAAGAGTTCCGTTTTTTAGCGGATGTCCGCTTTTTTTTCAGCTGTGGGGTAATTTTTTTTTTTTTTTTTTTAATATCTGCAAATTCGTTGAGAAAGATTTTGGGTGTATATATACAGTATGTATGTATAGTTGTGTTTAGGGTCGCCAACAGTCTCTTGAAAAACAGAATCGTCCCGTATTCAGAACAAAAGTAGGCCTACGTGTATCTCGTATTAAACTTTGTATTAAACTGCGGGCCGCGCGAGCCCGTGTCTGGAGCCGCAGACCGAGCGAGTGAGCGCAGCTCTTTCATAACAGCGTGTACCATTGTGTGTACACAGGTTAAACTTTATAAAACATCCTGTACCTCATCCTACCTGCCCGTGCCTCACTTAACGCGTCGCTCCTCGCTTTTTCACCTGCGCCTTTTAGCGCGCATAAGCTCCTCCTCTATGCGCTCTGATTAGATGAAGTGCAAAGCAGAAACAAATCCAATATATACTACTAGTACCTGTTACTTTCCGCTTTTTTCTCTTGTTTTCTCGAATTTACGGAATAATTGTTTTGTTTTCTCGAGATCTCAAATTAATTATCTCGTTATTTTGGGATAAGGGTAAGAAAAAATATATGGCCTCTGTTGACTTCCGTATTTATTTGCAGAAAATGACAAACGCTGCTTAACAGGGGAACTCCCTTCCTGGTGCGTAACTGGGATTCCCCTGTTACGCAGCGTGGTGTGTGCTTCGGCTGTCTTTTTCCGCACTGAAAAATAGTTCCCACCCAAAATGACCAAGTCAAGCTCTCCGTGTTGATTTGCACATTTATTTGCACTCGATATGAATGCGCATTACAAAGAAAGTAATTGGGAAACGCATCGAGCAAATTAATTCCTTTTGGCCGAAATCTTTCTCTGGCGACGTTAGCCTCCAGTCTAACGCGGAGTAGCTGCAGATACCACGGCGGTCAGTGCTGACAGACCTGGACAATGGCTGCGTCACCAGAAAAACGCTTTCCACCACTTATTTTAGTCTCTGGACTGTGGGGAGACGCCCAAGTTTGACCTGGGGGTGGCATATCCCTTTAAGAAGAGTTCAGAAATCAATATTTGGTGCAATAACCCTTATTTTTAATCACAGCTTTCATGCGTCTTGGCATGCTCTCCACAAGTCTTTCACATTGTTCTTGGGTGACTTTATTCCACTCCTGGTGCAAGAACTGAAGTAGCTCAGCTTTGTGTTTGTGTTGGAATTCAACAGATGCTGGAATGGAATGGCTGTAATACATGTAGAGATGCTGATTTCAGAAAAAATGCAGTGGTCTCTTATTTTTTTTTCCAGAGCTGTATATTGAATTGCGTCTTGCATGTTGTATGACAAAAAACAAATAAGTTTAAAGGTCCCATGACATGGTACTTCTTGATGCTTTTATATGGCGCCTTAGAGGTTCCCTAATACTGTAAATGAATCCTTCTTCAAAATCAAGCCTCAGTGCATGAGAAAGCCTCATGAACACAGTCAGAGTCATAAATATGTCTCTGAAACACTTTATTCTGGGCGTTGTTGCTTGAATGCAAATGAGGAGGACAGAGATAGGCCAGTGCAGCGGGTGGGGGTGTGGCCAAATACTTCGCTGTTTCCTGGATTAGCGGTGCGCTGTGCGCTGTCACCCACTTCCGTGTTTTAAGCACGGAGGAAGATATGAGACACTTTCCATTAAAAAAAAACAACACATTTCCACAGAAAATAAAATTAAACCACTGCTGTTTCAGAGGTTTGGAGGCTCGGATAAAGGACATCCGAGCCTGGAAACACTCTCACGTGTCTCCAGGCAAAAAAAAAAAAAAAAAACGCATTTCGTAGCTCGTTTGCGGTCCAAACTCTCTGGGCATAATTTTCAGAGACGGTGTGTAGACATCCAGACAGGGGGTGGAAACCTTTCCGCGAATGTGACGTCAATAAGTTCCCTTGTTCAGAAACGCCCGTTTGGGCTGTCTTTTTTTTCAAACGCGGAAAAGGATCGCAAATGCTCAGTTTACACATTTTGCAACTTTTAGCCATGGGGGAGGGCCCTAAACAGGGTAGGGGAGCTCACATTAACGTTCAAAAACCTCTAAAAGTGAAAATTTCATGCCATGGGACCTTTAACGAATCAGCATAAAGGTGCTTTGTGTAGCTTTTCTGGTGGAGGGTCCGTCAAATGTTTTTTCTCCATGGAGATGTCATTGCTTTGTCTGGGATTTTTCACAGTATGGCATTAAACCTTTCTGTCTTCACGGAAACCAAGCCAGACCAAGTTACAGGTCAGATCTGTGGAGAAGTGCCCCCGCTCAGTCTGAATACCTGTTTTTCTAGGTATTTTTGAGCTGCAAAACCCTGTAATTGAATAACTGTAAGTTAGATCTGTTTAAAGTCATACTGTGGAACATTCCATGACATCTCCATAGAAACAAACAGATGACAGACCCTCCACACGAAAAGTTACGCAATGCACCCTCAGCTTGTCTAGTAGGTGTTGCAGTGTTTTTTTTGTTTTGTTTTTAGCAATTAAAACACTTGGAATAGAATAAATGCAAGATACATTTAATGCCATACTGTGAAACATTTCAGGTAAAGCAATAGCACCTTTATGAAGACAATTATTTGGCTAATCCTCCATCAGAAAAGTTGCCTAGAGCATTGCACCTTTATTTAGGTAACAGAAGATCACAGTTTTTTAAGTTAGAAAAAGTCTTTCACTTTTTCTAATTTGAAATAATGCAAACGGAGCATGGCAGAGTGCTCGGATGGATTAATTAAACCAGCGTTAATGAAGCAAAAGTACAACTCCAGGGTGATGTCTGTCACTCAAACTTGTTTCTGACGCCAGCGGAGCGAACCTCAGGGAAAGAACGCACCTGATTAGTCTGCTATTAATATCTTTATTTACAGATAAAATAGAGACAACGGGATCGTGTAGAGCGGCTCTGTGCTTACTTCATATTTAGAACACAAGTGAGATGGATAATACACACGTGGAAAGCTTAACATACAGTGGTCCCTCACTATATCGCTGTTCACTTTTCGCGGCCTCGCTGTTTTGTGGATTTTTATTTTAATTTTTTCAGTTTTTTTTTTATAGTGTATCAACATTGTGTTCTGCGTCCTGATTGGCTAAGGGACTGTAGACCTTTGCTGATTGATGTTATAGATGGAGGACGCGGGGAGACCGGGACCAGACTGGAACTAGACCAGGACCAGACCAGAATCAGACCGGGACTAGACAAGGACTAAACGCGGACTAAACCAGGTCTAGACCAGGACTAAACCAGGCGTAGACCAGGACTAAACCAGGTCTAAACCAGGTCTAAACCAGGTCTAAACCTGGACTGGACCAGGACTAAACCTGGACTAAACCAGGACTAGACAAAGTCTAAACCAGGATTAAACCACCGCGTTCGTGTCGAGGTTTGTGCGTGTTCACTTTGTGGCTCGGGCTGCGTCGTTGCAGTCCCGAGAGGGAGGCACGGTCCGGGCACCGCGGTTCGGTCTCGTGCTCGCAGCTCTGGGTGGGATGCTCTATCACGGATTTGACGATGAGTGGTTGCACGTGTCCATGCGCGCTCTTCTCCGGGGGTTGGTGCGAGTCGCGTCCCGGGACGTGGCGGTGCTGTTGGATGAGCGCGGTGCGCCCTGCTCCGGGGCCGCACCGAACTCCGGGACAGCACCACTTTCAGCCCCAGTGCGTCCTTCTCCACGAGCCGTGGAGCATGAGGAAGGATGCAAACTAGGGACAGACTCAGTACTGGCTTCAGCAGACCCAAAAAGAGCCGCTTCCTACGGATCCAGTGACTCATGTCTCCGCGCCCCTCGCACATCCAGCAGGACTCCTGGAGCCGTGCCCCCTGGGGTTTAGTCCCTGAAAGAAATAATCAGCTTCGACATTTGTGAATTTACTTTTTGGTATACTGTCTACAGCAGACTTGGAGAGACTTATTATTAGGCTGCATCCCATTTCTCTGTTTTACCCTTTCATCTTACCCCTACCCCTTGGTTTTGCTCGTTCATGTGAGAGCAAGGGGTGTCCCGATTGTAATTTTGATCAAGGGCTAGAGCCACGACCTCGGACTACATACCCCTTGAAACGAAGTCAGCTCTCGACCAGACTTGGAACGAAGGGGTACGCCTACAAGCTCAGGCAGGTTTTGGGATCAGGATGGCGGCGTCACATCGACCAGCCAAGTAGTCTCATAAATGTTTTTCATTTTCAGCAGCTGTAATTATCAATTAACAGTTTAGCTGGTTTACAATTATGACGCTTATGTTCTACATTACTTTTAGTGAACTGTTGCGGTTTTAACTGTAGTGGGGTCTGTTTAGCCAACGCTATCCTCTTCATCGAACTTTCATGTATAAACAAGCTAGTTTTTTTGTCGAGCTGAGGTACCCGATAATCCTTGACATGGCAAGGGATGATGACGCAAACGGTAATCAAGTGGTGTCCCATTTTTTAGGGGAACATTCGTACCCCGACAGTGGCGTTCCTAGAGTGATTTACTCCCTGGGCGCCCCCCCCCCTTCCGACCAAACCCTAACATCCGCCCCACCTCCCAAAAACAAACAAGACCGTTGTCCATACAAACTCAATGTAGACAATTTCGACTCCTTAATTGAAGTATATGAAAATAACATAGCAACACATGGGATTGTACAGGCGCGGGCGGTGGGTGCGGTGGGTGCGGTGGGGGCGCTACTCTGTCTTCACGTAACCATGAGCCAGCACCAGCCCCCCACCCCCGGCGCAAGGATCCGCGCCTCCACGCGCCCGCGCACCGCACCGGCTTTTTTTTTTTTGCTTCGCGCCACCGCCCCCCCCCCCCCCTTCCCCCCCGCGAGGCCGCTAGGGGCAATTGCCCAGGTGGCCCCCGTCAAAGAACGCCCCTGTACCCCGAGCCCTCTCAGCTTGTTATCGAGGGGTAAGACTGAAGCGCTATTTGGACGGGATTAGTTTTATGGGGTGACATGGGGTAAAGTAATAATTACCAGGGAATTTAGTCCTGTCCGAACGCGCCATGTCCGTAAACATAACGGCGTATGTCTGTGAAATTTACAGCGAGTTTCACCTTCTGTAAAACGGTCTGGAGGAATTACCATAGGTAATATTAATACCGTGCGAATGCGACCCTCGGTAAAGATGTATGTAATATTTCGTCACATCCGTTTAAAGAAATAATTTACCGCAATTTTCAAACACGGAGGAGCTTGAAGAGCTTTGTTTTGCCGGCAAACAAAATGATCTACCGGTACTCTCAAACAAATGCACACATCGACCAATGAAAAAGACCAAGAGGTATAAATCAGTCGTCAGAGGCATGAAACTTCTGCTTGTTTTAGGTCATGTATGCTCTATTAGTCCTGATTATGGGCAATAATTTGCATAGTTCGCTAATATTTCACATAGGATAATCATGACTTCTCTATCTTCAGCTGATGCTTAATGCCCTGCCCCACCAAAATCCTCCACGACGAATACGTGACGGCAGAGCGTAAACAAACTCCTCCCATGTCAAATAAATATTACAGACATTTTTTGTCCTGTGTGAATGGGGTCATTTATATTACAGAGGTCCTGTGATAAACCGACATTACTCTACATCCCCCTGTAAAACTAATCCCGTCCGAATAGGGCTAAAGACGTAGACAAAGGGAAAGGGGTAAGACAGAGTAATGGGACGCAGCCATATGTTTGTCTCCAGTAGGTTTGACTGCTGTAATGGCCTGCTCTCTGGCCTTTCCAAGCGAGCTGTAAGACAAATGCCAGAACGCTGCAGCTCAGGTCCTGACTTGAACCAGGAAGTACGAGCATTTAAGTCCTGTGCTCAGGTCTCTGCACTGGCTTCCTGTCGCTCAGAGAATAGACTTCAAGGCGCCTCTGCTTCTGTGCAAGTCTCTTCATGGCCCAGCACTGATGCCCAGAGTCAGGACTAAACATGGGCTAAGCCAGGACTAAACGTGGGTTAAACCAGGACTAGACATGGGCTAAACCAGGACTAAACCAGGACTAAACCAGGACTAAACCAGGACTAGACATGAGGAGTCAGCATTGGAAAAGTCTTCTTGAAGATGTGAAACACGCCCCTACTTTGACAATGTTTAAATCCAGGCTCAAAACATTCAGTTTAGCTGTGTTTTCTCTCGTTTACAGTAATCCCTTGTTTATCGCGGGGGTTAGGTTCCAGAAATAACCCGCAATAAGAGAAATCCGCGAAGTAGGACAACTTAGACCTGGTCTAGACCTGGTTTAGTCCACGTTTAGTCCTGGTCTAGTCCCGGTCTAGTTCCGGTCTAGTCCCGGTTCCCCCACATCCTCCATCTATCAATCGGCAAAGGTCTACAATCTCTTAGCCAATCAGGATGCAGAACACAATGTTACACTATAAAAAAAAGTTACACTATAAAAAATTTTTGAAAAAAAATCCAAACAGTGAACCGCGATAGAGCGAGGAACCACTGTAATGTCTTTCTCGCTCTCTTTTTTTTTGTTTGTTTATGTTTTGATTTGTTTGTATTGTACATTTGTATTGTATTTTAATGTATTTCTTATTCTGTAAAGCACTTTGAAATACTCTGTTGTATATTATATTATGATGAGTAAGCTACTGTACCCAAATAAATTCCCTTGTGGATCAATAAAGTTTGTCTAAGTCTAAGAATAGTGCTACAGATAAACTTGCATTGCCTTGGATTTCATGGCAAAGTACAGCGTAATCAATAGGGATCTGTGCCTTGCCATGTGTAGATAAAGTAGTACGGCCTTCTTCCATTACAACAGGTCCACATAACCTCATGCATTATTTGTGCTTTGCCCCTCCCGGCCCCTCTGGCCCTGTCGTATCACCGGTCCCTCTCCAAACACAATAATAAACCCACCGAGCAGAGCAGGTCCTGGCTCCTCACGTTTCTGTGTCACTGTGTGCATCTCCTCCGCTCTGACAGATCGTCCAATTAACCTTATTTACAAGGAAGCTCCTCATCTTCTAACGAGCTCCTCTGGGCCCGGGTTATTAGAGGCTGGAGAGGAGGAGGGCTGTCCTGTGATTATGACGGTGACACCGGCTCCGGCTCTGAGTCTCCCTCCTGTCCCTCGCTTCATGTTGGTTTTTGTGATCGGAATCCACAGCGGAGTTTCATACGCTTCAATTAGTGTGATGTTTATGTGTGCAGCGGTCAGATGAGTTTAATGTAAAGCCAACGGCACCAACAGGGACATGGCTGCTAATATAGAAGGGTGTGCTTTGAGAGGGCTGTTAAAAGTGCTGTAAAAAACACACTGTAATTGTAATTTGTATAAAATAATAATAAACCACAACCTTATTATGCCATTCTTAAAACAACTAGCATGCTAACAGTGCACCAGCCTGACTTCTAGGTTACTGTAATTGTAATAATTGTTGAAATATACAATTATTTAAACTGCTACCTTATTTTGCCATTCTTAAACATTATTTCTCCTCCTTACGTTGTATTTATTGGTTTTCACAACAAAATACTAACAGCAACTAGCATGCTAACAGCGCACCAGCCTGACTTTCAGGTTACTGAAATTGTAGTAAGTATAAAAATCATTTAAACTGCTACCTTATTTTGCTGTTTCTTAAGTTATTTCACATAGTAATTATTGACCACAATGATTTAAGTGCATTTCACAACAAATGCTAACAACAACTAGCATGCTAACAGTGCACCAGCCTGACTTCTAGATTACTGTACTTGTAATAAATATACAATCATTTAAACTGCTACCTAGTTTTGCTATTTCTAAAATTAAAAAAAGTTATTTCATGTGTAGCGTTTGTTGTGAAATGACTTAAGTGCTTTTCACAACAAACGCTCACAACAACTAGCATGCTAACGGTGCAACAGCCTGACTTCCAGGTTACTGAAATTGTAATAAATATAAAATAATTTAAACTTACCTTATTTTGCTATTTCTTAAGTTATTTCACATTGTAATTATTGACCGCAATGGCCTAAGTGCATTTCACAACAAACGCTAACAACAACTAGCATGCTAACAGTGCACCAGCCTGACTTCCAGGTTACTGTAATTGTAATTAGTAAAAAATAATTAAAATGGCTACCTTATTTTGCCATTCGTAAGTTATTTCTCCTCCTTACGTTGTATTTATTGCTTTTCACAACAAATGCTAACAATAACTAGCATGCTAACAGCGCACCAGCCTGACTTCTAGGTTACTGTAATTGTAATAAGTATAAAATAATATGAACTGCGACCTTATTTTGCTATTTCTAAAATTACAAAGTTATTTCACATAGTAATTATTGACCACAATGACTTAAGTGCATTTCACAACAAACCCTAACAACAACTAGCATGCTAATAGTGCACCAGCTTTACTTCCAGGTTACTATAAATTTAATTGGTATAAAATAATTAAAACTGCTACCTTATTTTGCCATTCTTAAGAGTTATTTCTCCTTACATTGTATTTATTGATTTCACAACAAATGCTAACAACAACTAGCATGCTAACAGTGCACCAGCCTGACTTCTAGGTTACTGTAATTGTAATAAGTAATTTAAACTGCTACCTTATTTTACTATTTCTTAAGTTATTTCACATAGTAATTATTGACCACAATGACTTAAAGGGACAGTGTGTAAGATTTTTACCCGTTAATTACTGAAATTGAAGATACCCATTCAAAAATACATTGTTTTCCAAGCCTTTTCACTTCCATCATGAAATCAAAGTATTCTTTTGGACTTAGATATAGTCACATAAAAGGGGGATCTTCCCCATATAGAGGCAGCCATTTTGAATACGAGAGCCGCAGAAGGACATTTGGGCTCATCCTTCGCCTCGGCTCCTGCTAGCGCCTGCTCAGCCGCGCTGCCTGAGGGAGCGGAGGAGCGAAGGAGAGAAGGGGAAGGGGAGGGGGGAAGGGGGGAGCCTCGTGTAAACAAGCATGCTGCTGTATCACACTCGTAATGGATCTAAGACGTATTTTGGACTAAATTGTTTTACTGGATTTTATTCGCTGGATCCTTATGGACAGATTGAGGCCAAGTTTATGGTGAAATACAGAGTTTGACCTGTGCAGAGCCTTCAAAGGTAAGCTAACCTCGTTTTGTGCTTTTCTGTATAAAAGCCCCATGTGCTCGGGGAGTGATTGTTGTGCAGGGAAATGAATTGCATAGTCAAAAAGAGGAGACTGTAAGGTTTCATTTGATGTGTAGATTGTCATGAATCATGATCGGGATTGTGTGTTTTCATGCGAAAAGAAAAAAAAAAAAAGTGAACGGGGAACCGCGTTTTATGTATACAGCGGCGCGCGATTCGTGCGCGGGCACGCGAGCTGTCGGCGCTACGGCGCGCCCGGGTGACCCTCGAGGTCTGCCGTAGCCAAAAGAGGAAGTGCATGGTACCTACACCACCTATGCGCCACGAATCCTACACACTGTACCTTTAAGGGCATTTCACAACAAATGCTAACAACAACTAGGATGCTAACATTGCACCAGCCCGACGTCCAGGTTACTGTAATTGTAATTAGTATAAAATAATTAAAATAACTACCTTATTTTGCCATTTCTTAAAAGTTATTTAACATTGTAATTATTGACCGCAGTGACTTTAGTGCTTTTCACAACAAAAGCTAACAGCAACTAGCATGCTAACAGTGCACCAGCCTGACTTCCAGGTTACTGTAATTGTAATTAGTATAAAATAATTAAAACGGCTACCTTATTTTGCCGTTCTTAAAAGTTATTTCTCCTCTTTACATTGTATTATTTGCTTTTCACAACAAACGCTAACAACACGTAGCATGCTAACAGCGCACCAGCCTGACTTCCAGGTTACTGTAATTGTAATAAGTATAAAATTATTTAAACTGCTACCTTATTTTGCCATTTTTTAAGTTATTTCACATTGTAATTATTGACCGCAACAAATGCTAACAACAACTAGGATGCTAACAGTGCACCAGCTTTACTTCCTGTTGCTGTAATTGTAATTAGTATAAAATAATGTAACCAGCTACCTTATTTTTGACTTTCTTAAAAATGTTTTAAGTGCATTTTACAACTTTCAGACACCAGAGCAGAGTTGATCGCAATAATGTTAACAAAAACTAGCATGCTAACAGCACACCGGCCTCACTTCCTTGTTTACAGAAGATAAAACAAAGGGTCAGAAGAATGCTGATACCAGTCCCAAGTCAGTATGAACACAGAGAGAATGTTGATTGCAATGTTGATCTCAAACAAACTTCAACAACGAAATAATACGACGTTTTACGCTAAAAGGCCGTGATGTGGGTTCTCCGTCGCATACATAAGTGTTTTAAAAGTCCTATTTTATACTATATTCAATTGCACACTCCACTGAAGAAACTTTCCTCCAAGACCCAAAAAGATCATGTATCAGAGTAATGTAATAACTCACATTTCCTGTTTTTAAGCAAAGTTTTAAGTGTCCAAAAAAACAGGTTGAGTTAAAGTGCAGGGATCAAATACACAATGGATCTGAAATGGACACCAGAGATGCAGCCATTTATCACACGGACTATTTTTACGTACATTTTCTACTTCTCTCTGAGTATGGAGCTTTGTGTCTGAGAATAACAAGAATAGGCCCACGTATATCAGATTATATCCTGCAGATGGGAAAGTTTGGAGCAACAACTATGTCGTTTCTTTTGCTTTTATACTGGTTTTATTGTTTTAGGACTGGTAGGACTGGTGCATGTTTAGCAGTTATACCTTTTATTGGTTTCTTTTTATGATCCCTGTGCCACACTTTGGAAACTGCTTTGTAAAACGTGCTATATACTGTAAATAAAGTGGGTCTTGATTTGTCGGTGCAAAGAGATTCAGGCGGAAGTCGAAGCAGCAGCCTCGACGAACATGGAGACGAGCTCTGGAGAAATGGAATAGGACCTGGGGAAGACCCAGGACAGGCTGGAGGGAGTATGTCTCCTGGCTGGCCTGGGAACGCCTTGGGGTTCCCCGGAGGAGTTGGAGGAAGTGTTCGGGGTGAAGGAAGTCTAAGAGTACCTGCATAGACAGTTGCGCGACCCAACCCCCGGATAAGCGGAAGAAAATGGATGGATGGGTTTCGATTCGGATTTGCTTCTTGTCCTTTTGCATGCACTACCTGATCATACAGATTTTTTTTTTTGTATTTTATTTATTTATGTATTTATTAGTGCTGTCAGGCGATTAAAAAAAATAATCGAATTACAGGATTTGTGATTAATTAATCTAATTAAGTGAGCAAACTCACTTTGCGATTGAGTTTGTCAGTTTTTCTGTGGTCGCTTTGCCCAGTTGTTTCCCAAATTCTCCCAGCGTGGTTTGGTGGTTTGTTGGTTTGTTGGTTTGCTGAAGTGCGCACTACGACCGGTAATGATGGAACTCCGGACGTGTTTATCGCTCAAATGATCCGTCAGACTGGAGCTGCTTCGGCTTCAAAAGTGGCCTGTAATCCGAGATTTATCCATAATTTACATCTTTGCGTTTCATGTTTGGGTCCTGAGAGCTGAGAGCGAAATAAGATGTGACTCCGCACATGCGCAGTCACTATGGCTAAATCTCGGATTACAGGCCACTTTTGACTCAAACGAAAGTTTAGACTAAAACATTGAGCTTCTATGATTTGAAAAGTGCTAAAGTTTGTGTTGGAGACCGCAAACATATGCCCCGAGTACTCACGTTATGGATATCGCTAATCTAAAACATCTCCAGAAATGCTCCAAATTACACCAAAGTGCTATGGGTGAGTAAAACAACTTGTTTTATTACCGAAATAAGGCTCAGATTGTCATCACAAGGTGGAACATAGTGTTTTCAGTTTGAGAGAAGAACTCAAATATGCAGGATTTGTATGCTAAACGTGTGAATGAAACAAAACACAACTCCGGGTGAGTTTATATTATAACATTATAACACACAGATCAGAAAATGGTGTAATTTGGGCCCTTTAATAAACTCACCTTCTGCTTGTTTGAGATGACTGCCCCGTCTTACCCCTGCGATCGGCGAGAGGAGGAAGCCACAGGCGAAGGAGAAGAAAAACGCCTGGAAAGAAGAGATAAGGGTGAATGTATAATTAAAGGTGCATTGTTTAACTTTTTGGGTGGAGGGTCCGTCAAATGCTTATCTCTCTATATTATGTTATTCCCTTGCCTGCCTTTTTCACAGTGTGGTATTAAACCTTTCTATCATCATGGCAGCACGGTAGCTGAGTGGTTAGTGCTCTTGCTTCACAGCAAGAAGGTTCCGGGTTCGATCCCCGGGTCGCCCAGGCCTTTCTGTGTGTGTTCTGTGTGGAGTTTGCATGCATGGTCTGGGTTCGATCCCCGGGTCGCCCGAGCCTTTCTGTGTGGAGTTTGCATGTTTCTCCCCGTGTCTGGATGGTTTTCTGGTTTTCTCCGGGCACTCCGGTTTCCCCCCATCAACCCAAAACATGCACCATAGGTACCTCCAGCTTAGGTCTGACAAAACCGAAGCAAGAAGATCATGGAGATGGTCCCCGGGCGCCCTAATGTGTGCTGCCCACTGCTCCTAATATATACATATATATATAGGATGGGTTAAAATGCAGAGAAGAATTTCTCCAGTGTGAGATCAATAAAGTCACTTCTTCTTCTTCTTCTTCTTCTTCATGGAGACCAAACCAGACCAAGCGACAGGTCAGATCTGTGGAGAGGCGACCCCGATCACAGTCTGAATGTCTGTTTTTCTAGGTATTTCTGAGCTATAAAAAAAAGCTTGGCCAAAATTTAAGATAAAAACACATAAAACTATCCATGCAGCAAGATCATTTTACTTGAGAAGTTATCTTATATAAATAAACTACTTCTAGACTAGAATGAAGCAGTCTCAGAGAATAAAATGAGAAAATAGTGGATAATAAATCTGAAAACAAGATGAATAACTTGATATAAGTTTTTAAATCTTGGCCAGATCAGAGAAATTTGCAGTGTGTAATTTAAGGTCGGTCTATTTACTGTCATACTGTGGAACATTCCAGACAGAGCAGTGACATAGTGTCCATAGAAACAAGCATTCACTTCACACACAGTATGATAAAAGAAGAAATTCAATTTGTCAACTGGACAAAGCTTGTTTGGTCGAAAACGTTTCGCCGCTCATCCGAGAGGCTTCGTCAGTTCTGGTTAGAGTGCTAGTAAGAGACTTGCTTATATCTCGCTGCAGGGAGGAGCTAACTAGCTAGCTACTTTCCGAAACTATCTCGCCTATTGGTTTCTGTCTTTTTGTTTCTCTGGCGTCTAGATTAGCATACCTATTCATCCCTACACAACTGTTTTTCACACCTCTGGCCCTGACCTGGCTAGCCCTATTGTTTCTTTTGTTTGTTTGATCTAGGTTTAAGAATGGAATTATAGATGGAGACAATTAATGTCTGACTCCACCATTTCTGTTTAGACTGAAAAACAGTCGTGTAGGGATGAATAGGTATGCTAATCTAGACGCCAGAGAAACAAAAAGACAGAAACCAACAGGCGAGATAGTTTCGGAAAGTAGTTAGCTAGTTAGCTCCTCCCTGCAGCGAGATATAAGCAAGTGTCTAACCAGCACTCTAACCAGAACTGACGAAGCCTCTCGGATGAGCGGCGAAACGTTTTCGACCAAACAAACTTTGTCCAGTTGACAAATTGAATTTCTTCTTTTATCATGGATTCTACCTGGACGACTGAGGGACTCTTCGCACATTCACACACAGTACACATCCGCTGAAGGTGAACAGGCTGATAGAGTTAACATGGGCGTAGTGATACGAGTGGAGAGAGACAATACGCAAATGCGAAATACGCTGCTGGATGTTTCGTGGACTGTTTCGGACGCAAATATATCACCTTTCTAACAAATGTTTTGTTTTGAGAAGAAAAACAAGCTTTATTTCATGTTCCAGGGAAGTTACCGGACCTACTTACGTGGGCTCCAGAAAGCGAGCAGAACCGAGATCAGCTGAGGCTGTCAGAGGAAAGCCGGTGTCAACACACGTAACTTTTAGAAGTGTGAAGAATCCCTCAGTCATCCAGGTAGAATCCACGGGAAAAGGAGAAATTCAATTTGTCAACTTTACAAAGTTTGTTTGGTCAAACGTTTCGCCGCTCATCCGAGTGGCTTCGTCAGTTCTGGTTAGAGTGCTGAAGGACACTGCTTATATCTCGCTGCAGGGAGGAGCTAACTACAATGAAATTATTCTGAAACTATCTCACGTCTTTGTTTTGAGTTTCTGTCTTTTGTTTTTTCCAGTTTCTCTGGCGTCTAGTTTAGCATTCAACCCCTAAACGACTGTTTTTTCACACCTCTGGCCCCGACCTGTCTGCGCTATTGTGTCCTTTGTTTGTTTTGATTTAGGTTTGAGAATGGAATTATAGATGGTGCCAGAGAAACTGGAAAAAACAAAAGACAGAAACTCAAAACAAAGACGTGAGATAGTTTCAGAATAATTTCATTGTAGTTAGCTCCTCCCTACAGCGAGATATAAGCAGTGTCCTTCAGCACTCTAACCAGAACTGACGAAGCCACTCGGATGAGCGGCGAAATGTTTTCGACCAAACAAACTTTGTCCAGTTGACAAATGGAATTTCTCCTTTTGCCACGTAACTTTTAGAAGGAACCCCATACAGATTAACATAAAAAACACACTATCCCTTTAACTCCCCTCTCAAACCAGTTATTTTCTCTGGCCAAGATCTGTACCTCACTGTCCTCAAAGGAGTGGCCCGTGGCTTTTAGTTGGAGATGTACGGCAGACTGAGGTCCACTCTGGCTCTCTCGTCTGTGTTGGTACATCCTTTTGTGAAGTGTCTGTTTTGTTTCTCCAGTGTAGCGCTCACTGCAGCCTTCACTACACTGAATGGAGTAGACCACATTGCTTTGCTTGTGGCTCGGTGTTTTGTCCTTTGGGTCGACCAGTTTGTGTCTTAAAGTGTTTGTGGGTTTGAAATAGACTGGGATTTCACTGTAATTATCTCCTTCCTTCAGGCAGATATAGGCAGTGTCCACCAGCGACTAACCGGAACTGAAGAAGCAAACTTGGATCAGCTGCGAAACGTATTCGACCAAATAAACTTTTGTCCAGTTGACAAATTGAATTTCTCCTTTTGCCATCTATAGAGTTGCATACTGTACAATCCAGGTACCAGTAGGAAACCAAAACTTTCTTCCAGATCTTCAACAGCCCACTTCCAAAACGGTTTTAAACTAATTTGAATCTTGTTGTTGTATTTGTATATGAAAAGAAAACACCACTCTCTTATTCAAATATCTTTCACGGCCCATTAAAACCGTTCCACTGCTTCTATAGACTGACAAATATTGCGATGACTCACCTCGCCTTTCCTGGCCGCCACTACTAGACCTTTTTTTTGACAACATTTTAATATTTAACAAATCCCAAACAAAAACACTAGAAACATTGCATCATTATATCATCTCTCTTCTTTTTGTCTTCCAATGAAACAAAAGAACAACCAAAGTTCACCTTTTCCTCTTTTATGGTCTTGTTGTGGTCTGACCTCTCGTCTCGCTGACCTTCCCACGGACAGGTGCTCGTTTCTGGGCAGTGGTTTGGCCCGTGCCCCCTCTGTGAGACTGGAGCCCTGCGGAGACATTAATACAAAGGTCTAAAGAACAGATTTAATACGAAACTTTGGCAGTGTCTTTGGGCTCAGGCTTCACCTCCCTGCTGACTTTTTATCAGGTGAAAAAGTACATCTGAGTAGAGAGGAGCACAGACGACACCACTTAACTCCAGACTGATTTGGTCTCTGTGCTTTTGGATATCTACCGCTAACGTTTTATGAATCCAAGAAAAGACATTATAAAGTGTGAGATTAGATCAAAATGCCTGAAACACTAAATATTCCCAGAACTTCTTCAGTAAAGTCATTTCATGATTCGATCTCATAATCTTTCACCTTTTATTCAACCTAGGACACTTCTGTAGTAGGAATATTGGATTAAAACTTTACATTTATTAAAAATGTTATGGAATTATACTTCTACTTCTAGTACTACTAAATTTCAAAGTTCAAAGTCATCTTTATTGTCAAAAACCATATGTACAGGTCGCACACACAGGATTTGAAATTGCAGCGCCCCCTAGGCCCACAGTGAACATAAAACATCTGATAAACAAGACAATAAACACCATGACTAAAACATCACATATACCCGTAAGTTCAGTTGTATATTGTATATAATACAAATAGGTAAAACACAATGTGTAGCATATTAAAGCTCAAATGTGTCATTTAAACAGCGGTGTCAGTGTCATTTAAGTGTCATTTAAGCAGCAGTGTCAGTGTCATTTAAGCAGCAGTGTGATTGGGGGAGGGCAGGGCAGGGAGAGCTCAGTTGGAGCATATGCCTCGTGATCCAGAGGTTGGTGGTTCGAATCCTGCTCTTGACCGCATGTGATCCCAGCTCTCAGAGTTGTGTCCTTGGGCAAGACACTCGCCCCCCGTGTCTGTGGACAGTGGGATCACCCAGAGGGCTTTGCGGGTGAGGCGGGTGCGGTAGATGTCCTGCTGGGAGGGGAGAGAGAGACACCCACGATTCTCACAGCTGCTCTCACTACTCGGTGTAGCTTTAACAGTATTCATCTGTGGGAGCTGGGATCAAACCACCAACCTGTGAGCCAGTGGATCTGACTTCTCTATCAGTGATATTTATTAGGGATGTCCCGATCAGGTTTTTTGGCCATCTGATCCGATTCCGATCATTTGATTTTGAGAATCTGCCGTTACTGAGTCCCGATCCGATACTTACATAATACATAAAAAAGTACACTTATATTTATGATTATTATTATAAGTACACTAATAATAATAATAATAATAAGTACACTTATTACTTATTATTTATCTTTCTGGGTGTCACGGATGAACTCCAGATGTCTGTGGTGAACGAAACATGGGGTACATCTGATAACAGGACATGTAGTTTGTCAGAACTCTTCTTATAAAGAGCTGCAGAGCTTTCTCTGTGAAATAGTGGCGAGATGGCACTTCAAATCGAGGTTCGACGTGCTCCATAAGCAGAAGAAATCCAGGGTTCTCTACAAAGGCGAATGGTAGATGACTCATTGCGATCATTTGTGCTCCTGGTTGTGTTCTCCTGTACCTTCGCGCTGTCAAGGGGCATTTTTTCTCTCCTTTTCAAGCTCTCCTGCAGCGTGAGCTGACTCGTCTTTGGCTGGTGCCGTATCGGTTTTATTGTCTTAAATGTAGTCCTTTCCTTTCCACCTCTTGCAATCCCAAGTTTACATATCCCACCGTTTGCTATGGCAATGTTGTTGTCATCAAATTTATAGTATTTCCAGACCCAGACACACTTGCCAAACATTATAGCGTTCTTATAGCGCTCATTATAGCACTCTTCTTATCTCCTCTCTGTACTTGTGCTTTGCGAAGCGCAGGCAGCTCGAAGCTTCCTGCATTTAACCAATATCATGTCCTGCCGCATGCGTCGATATTTCTGTGTGAAGTCTCACTCTGTCCCACCGCATAACCATAGATCTCATCTAGGATATGTTAAAAAATAAGAAGAATATATATACAATATATCCTATCCTAATTGGGAGGTAACGTCCGATTCCGATCCGATCTGAAACCACGTGATCGGGGCCGATTTCCGATCACGTGATCAGATCGGGACATCCCTAATATTTATGTCAGGAATGAGATTCAAACCACCAACATTTCTACTGTCCCCTGTTATTTAGATTAATCAGAAATGGTACAAAATATGGTAATAGTATAGTTAGTTCCTTGAGAACAGGAACAGGAAAATAACCTCTCTCTGAATGTCAGCAAAACTAAGGAAATGATCGTGGACTTCAGGAGACAGCGTGTAGACCAGCATCCCCCCATCTCCATCAACAACGCTGAGGTGGAGCAGGTCAGCAGTTTTAAGTTCCTTGGGGTACACATCACTGAGGATCTGTCCTGGACACTACATACAGACACTGTGGTTAAGAAAGCCCGACAAAGACTCTACTTCCTGAGGAAGTTGAGGAAGTTTGGTATGAACACCAGCATCCTCACAAACTTCTACAGGTGCACCATCGAGAGCCTGCTGACGGGCTGCATCACAGTGTGGTATGGGAACTGCACCGCTCAGAGCCGCAAAGCACTACAGAGGGTGGTGCGAGCGGCAGAGGACATCACTGGCAGCAGTCTCCCCTCCATCCAGGACATTTACCACAGCAGGGGTCTGCGTAAGGCACGCAGCATCACTAAGGACCATACTCATCCGGCACAAGGACTCTTCCGTCTGCTACCCTCTGGTAGATGATACAGGAGCCTGCAGCACGCACAAACAGACTCAAAGACAGCTATTACCCCCAAGCTGTCAGACTACTGAACTCTGGGTAATACTCTAAATAATACTGAACTCTCAATAATACTGCACTAAACTACCTCTCATTATGCATAATTATGTTTACTGCTGCTGCTCTGTATGAATGTATCATGTCTGTCACTACCTCACTGTAAATTACTGTTACATGTGCAATAATCAGTGCAATAACCTATGTGCAATATTTATACCACACTATGTGCAATATTTATACCACACTATGTGCAATACGAAATCCACATGCAACACCTACACCACACCATATTATGTGCAATCTGTGAAATACTTACACCTTATTTGATCTTGATTTAATCCTACCTGCACCTTGTACCTTGTTTTTTATTACATATTTTATTATATTGTTTATTATATTGTTTATTATATTGTTTACCTCTTCCCCTGCACTTTACAACACTTTTTTTACCATGTACTATTATTGCATGTTATTAGTACTTCTTGACTATCTTAGCGAGTCAACGGTTCCTCTGATCCTAAGCATTTCATTGCATTGTTGACCTTGTGTTGATTCTGCATATGACAAATAAACAATCTTGAATCTTGAATCTTGAAAACTATACTATTACCATATTTTCACTTTTCTCCCAGTGTGACTGTGGAGTGCTGTATATTTCCAAGTTTTCTCCCCGACAAAACCCACAATGTCGACGAAACATTCTCAAATATAATCAAAGGTGGCATGTCTGTTTATAAGAATCTTCTTTCCCAAAAGAAAAAAGAGTGCACTCGGAAAAAGACGCCTGCACCAAGGCGGAGCGGCACCAGGACGAAGAGGCCCGGTCAGAGGAATTGTGAAATACACACGTCACTATTAATACATTTTTCGTGTAAACGAGAGAGAAATGTGAGAAAACGTTAATTCCAGTCTGAGAAAAGTGTATAATGTGTGTGGTGAGGCGTTTACAGCCTTAAAACATATAATATTTGTAAAACATGAAGCTGTCCTACTCCGCGGATTATATTTAGAACGTAACCACCGCGATATACGAGGGACCACTGTACATTATACATTATACACTTCTTTATGTAATAGATAATACTCCCTACAATACTCCTTACAACTCTATATAGCTGTGATTGGACATCTTATTTGATATTGTATTTTATATTTTATTACTTATTTTTCCATTTTATTCTGATTTGTACATATACATTTATTATCATTGTTTTAATTTTTATAAATATGTCTCATCTGACACCGGTCTATTGCTCTTTTTTTGCTATTCCGTCTATTTTTTGTTACCCTCTGTTAGATATTATATTTGATGAGTGAGCTACTGTACCCAAACAATTTCCCTTGTGGATCAATAAAGTTTGTCTAAGTCTAAGTCTAAGTTATGGCAGGTAAACTGTTTTAAATGTGCTCTATAAATACATTTAAATTGGACTTTTATGCCTAGAGTGTATCCATCCCACTGTCAACACTGTGCATTTGTAGCTTTAACTAAATCGCAGCTCTCCTGTTTGTGAGGCTGCATCCCTCTTCTCTGTATCTTTATCCACTTTTATGGCCTGTCTGTCCCCTGGGCCCTCACTCCACACAATCCACAGTCAGTCAAGTCAATGGAGTCTGTCAGCGAATCCAATACATGGCACTGATCCATATCCACACTTATACAGTGCCGTGAAAAAGTATTTGCCCCCTTCCTGATTTCTGTGTTTTTTGCATATTTATCACTCAAAACATTGTCAGATCATCAAACCAATTTTAATATCACACAGAAACAACCCAAGGAAAGACAAAATTCAGTTTTTGAATGATGATTCCATTTATTAGTGCACAAAAAAAATCTAAACCTATCTGGCCCTATGTGAAAAAGTAATTGCCCCCTTAATCTAATAGCCAGTTGAGCCTCCTTTGACAGCAATAACTGTAACCAAACGTTTGCGATAATTGGTGATGAGTCTTTCACACCGCTGGGGAGGGATTTTGCCCCAGTCTTCTATGCAGAATTGTTTCAATTCTGCCATATTGGAGGGTTTTCTTGTATGAACTGCCCGTTTAAGGTCACACCACAGCATCTCAATCGGATTTAAATCCGGACTTTGACTTGGCCACTCCAAAACCTTAATTTTGTTTTCTTTGAGCCATTCAGAGGTGGACTTGCTGGTGTGTTTTGGATCATTGTCCTGTTGCATGATCCAAGAGCGCTTGAGTTTGAGGGCACGAACTGATGGCCGGACATTCTCCTTCAGGATCTTCTGGTAAACAGCAGAATTCATTTTTCCGTCAATCACAGCAAGTTGTCCTGGTCCTGAGGCAGCAAAGCAGGCCCAGACCATCACACTGCCACCACCATGCTTTACTGTGGGCACCATGTTCTTTTTATCAAATGCTGTGCCATTTTTACGCCAGATGAAACGGGCTGCAGACCTTCCAAAAAGTTCAATTTTAGACTCATCGGTCCACAAAATGTTTCTCCAAAAGTCTTGAGGGTCTTCAAGGTGCTTTTTGGCAAAGGTGAGACGAGCCTTTGTGTTCTTTTGTGAAAGCAGTGGTTTTCTCCTGGGAACTCTTCCATGGATGCCATTTTTGGCCAGTGTTTTTCTAATGGTGGAGTCATGAACACTGACCTTAACTGAGGCCAACGAGGCCTGTAGTTCTTTCGATGTGCGTCTAGGTTCTTTTGTGACTTCCTGAATGAGCCGTCGTCGCACTCTTGGAGTAATCTTAGTTGGTCGACCACTCCTGGGAAGGGTTGCAACTGTTCCCAGTTTCCTCCATTTTTGAATAATGGCTCTGACAGTGGTTCGCTGGAGCCCCAGAGGTTTGGGAATGGTTTTGTAGCCTTTTCCTGAATTATAGACTTCTATCACTTTTTTTTCTCATTTGTTCTTGAATTTCTTTGGATCGTGGCATGATGTGTTTGTTCTTGAGATGTTGTAGCCAACTTCACTTTGTTTGACAGGAACTATTTAAGTGATTTCTTGATTCAACACAGGTGGTGACAATCAGGTGTGGGTGTGGCATGTAGAACTGAACTAAGTTTTCTCAAAACTGTGGTTAGTCACAGTTAGTTTGTGATTTAACAAGGGGGGGCAATTACTTTTTCACATAGGGCCAGATAGGTTTAGATTTTTTTTGTGCACTAATAAATGGAATCATCATTCAAAAACTGAATTTTGTCTTTCCTTGGGTTGTTTCTGTGTGATATTAAAATTGGTTTGATGATCTGACAATGTTTTGAGTGATAAATATGCAAAAAACACAGAAATCAGGAAGGGGGCAAATACTTTTTCACGGCACTGTACCTGCTCTCTGGAAACGTCTCACTGTCCTCGCAATGCTTCTCGCACTTAAAGGAATAGTAACGTTTTTACAATCTGGACCTTATTTCGGTGATAAAACAACGTCATTTACTCACCCATTGTACTTTGGTGTCATTTCGAGCATTTCCGTAGATTTTGTAGTTTAGCGATATCTGTTTAAAGGTCCCATGGCATGAAATTTTCACTTTCTGAGGTTTTTGAACGTTAATGTGAGCTCCCCTACCCTGTTTAGGCCCCCCCAATGGCTAAAAGTTGCGAAATGTCTAAACTGAGCATTTGCGATCCTTTTCTGCGTTTGAAAAAAACACAGCTTAAACGGGCGATTCTGGACAAGGCACCTTATTGACGTCAGATCGAAAAAAGAAATGCAAATGCAGTTCCACCATCGTCTGGATCTCCATCCCCTGAGGAGCGGGTGGGGAAGGGGAAAGCCCACCCGCTCCTCTAAGCCAATCTGTGTCCTTCTCATTTGCATTCAAGCAAGAAGGCCCAGAATGAGTTGTTCAGAGAGTGAATTTGTGACCATGTCTGTGTAAATGGGTCTTTCTCATGCACTAAGTGTTGATTTTGAAGAAGGATTCATTTACAGTATTCGGGAACCATTAAGGCACCATATAAAAGCATCAAGAAGTACCATGTCATGGGACCTTTAAGGTGAATGCTCGGGGCAGACGGTTGCGGCCACCAACAGCCATCGGTATTGTATCACTTCTCAGAACCGTGTGGTTAATCTGCTGGCCATCCTTCTTTTCCTTTGCTGGTAAAAAATTATCCGGACTGAAGTGGGTACTGCAAACACGATGGTCCAAACGTCTTACAGCTTTGCCTTTCATGTTTGGGTCCATTCTCAAGGCAACTAACCACAGCTTCAATAAATCTGGATTGTGATGAGGAAGCCTGTGAAAACTCAACTTCGTCCAAGCTGTCATTTTGTTTTCACAACCGGGATAAATGCATGTTCGCACCATTTCGGGTTTTCTCAAGCGGAGATGTTTTCTTCTTCTTATTCCTTTGCTTCTTTCTGACTGTAACCGAGAACTGAGAGCGTTGTCGTATCGGCAAATCGGATTACAGGCCACTTTTGACTCAAACGAATGTGTAGACTGACACATTGAGCTTTTGTCATTTGAAAAGTGCTAAAGTTTGTGTTATTTGGTGACCGCAACCGTCTGACCCGAGCACTAACGTTAAACTGATAACGCTCTCAGCTCTCACTTACAGTCATAAAGAAGCAAAGGAATAATAAGAAGAAAACATCTCCACTTGAGAAAACCCGAAATGGTGCGAACATGCATTTATCCCGGTTGTGAAAACCAAATGACAGCTTGGATGAAGTTGAGTTTTCACAGGCTTCCTCATCACATTCCGGAGTTATTGAAGCTGTGGTTAGTTGCCTTAAGAATGGACCTAAACATGAAAGGCAAAGCTGTAAGACGTTTGGACCATCGTGTCTGCAGTACCCACTTCAGTCCGGACGATTTTTTACCAGCAAAGGAAAAGAAGGAAGGCCAGTGGATTAACCGCACGGTTCTGAGAAGTAATGCAATACCAATGGCTGTTGATGACCGCAACCATCTGCCCCGGGAACTCATGTTAAACGGATAAACTACGAAATCTCCGGAAATGCTCCAAATGACACCAGAGTACAATGGGTGAGTAAATGACGTTGTTTTATCACCAAAATAAGGTCCAGATTGTAAAAACGTTTCTATTCTTTTAAAGGACACTCGCAAAATGGACTCATTAAAGCTTTTAACCATGTGTACGTTTGTTCAATCATCAAAAAACATAACTGGAGTTGTATTTTGCTTCATTCAAGCTTGTTTTATCAATCCCTTAAACCAAAGATGTTTTGTCCAAGCACTTAAAAATGCTCTTTTTGCGTTTTGCCAGTTTTGTTGCATCACAGGTAAAAATCTGTACTTCTCCTGTGTGTTTTTTTTAAAGTCCAAACACCAAACCCAGTGCCGCTCTGTGATCAAACTATTCTCACAACGGAGTAATCAAATGTTTGGCTTGCGAATTGAATCATGATTTAACTAAATAAATCAGCCGAAATGAGTTTCCTCCGCAGAGTGGCTGGGCGCCCCCTTATCATTATTATTATTATTATTATTATTATTATTATTATTATTATTATTATTAGTCTTTATTTGAAGGGACAATGTACACAGACATTATGCTCATAAAACAGAGATGTCCTGCACCAGATTATAGCTAAACAGCTAGTTTACATCTGCAATCCCTGAGGAACAATAATAAATTATACAGTGCAATTTACACATTCAATAATATAAAAAACACACATTAGCACACATTCAGCAGCTCACATACAACATTCACATCACAATATTAAAGAGTAAACTTAGAGATAGGGTGAGGCTCAGTCACACGGGAGGAGCTCAGATTAGAGTCGCTGCTCCTCCACATTGAGAGGAGCAGCTGAGGTGGCTCGGGCATCTGTTCCAGATGCCTCCTGGACGCCTCTGTTCCGGCCATATCCCACCGTCCTGGGGAAGACCCAGGACACGCTGGAGGGACTATGTCTCCCGGCTGGCCTGGGAACGCCTTGGGGTCTCCCCGGAGGAGCTGGAGGAAGTGTCCGGGGTGAGGGGAAGTCTGGGATTTCCTGCTTAGACTGTTGCCCCCACGACCCGGCCCCGGATAAGAGGAAGAAAATGGATGGATGGATTTTTCCCCTTAATTAATTATGTTCATCTCCTCAAAAAGAAGAAGAAAAAGTAAAATCTTTATTACTATTAAATTCTCTTTAAATATTTAAACCTTTGCTCTGTAGCATCCCTGATAGGGAATCTGCCGCTGGCTTGTCTCCATGGCGATGTTAGTGGAGGAACAGCTTTAAAGTGCATACGGCAGGTTTTCATGTGTTGCTAATTCTTCGTTTTTTGGTGGAATAATATCTTTGTTAAAAATGATGTATGTAGTTATAAAAAAAACGTTATCCCTCTATTGCTGCCATCAATACCTATGCAGTAATTCCATCCGAAATGTAGGGACACTTTATACGCACGGAACATGAATTTCTGACAGTTCATTTTGCCTTATGTTTTTCTTTGTAAATTACACAAAGTTTGGCCCTTGAGTTAATTGAAAAACAAGTTAGTGAAGTCATTGGCGTCTGTAAATCCAATACCCTCCAAACTGATACAAAACAAAAGCAATTAGCGCGTCCTCAATCCTGGTAGAAATGTGGACTGCGAAAGGTGTTTTTATATATTAATATTTAAAGTGCATATGAGGTTTTCAAGTTCAAGTTTTTCTAATTGGTCATTTTGGTGGGAAAAATCATAATTTTAACATAAAAAAGTATGAAATTTACAGGATGTGCCACAGAATTCCATCCAGAAAACAGGGACAATTAATGCTCAAGGAACAACTCTGGAAGTTTTCTTACAAATATTAACATGTTAGCTTTACTGTTAAAACTCTGGTCTCTAAATGTTGTAAAAAGTGTTTATAAACTCATCTTGGTGAATTATCAGGATGCTTACAGTGCATCAGGTAAGTGAGGAATAACTTTGGACCACTGACAGTTCAAACCTTCATTTTCACAAGATTTTGACGTACGTTTTTATTTGTAACACAAAGTTTGACCCTGGAGTCTATTGAAAAAGCAGTCAGTCAAGTCAATGGGCTCTGTCAGCGCATCCAACATGGCAGTGATCCATACCTGCTCTTTGAAAAGTGCTTATTGTGGATGTAATGTTTTCTTATGGCTAATTGCTGTCACTGCAGCAGGGCCACTTCTGCTTGAGCTGCAGAGCTGTCAAACTAAATCACTGCGTGCACATGGATGAGTGTAATCCGACTGCATACGGATTGGGATTGTATCGAATTCATGTGCCCAGGCTAAGGATCGTATAGGGATTGGTTTCCCGAATCCGATTGGAACCCCTGGCTTAGGCCGATAGTAATCCGCTTGGTGCCGCTTTGTGCACGATATCAGATCGGATTGGCGTACTGTGCGTGTGCTGGAATTTTCGGCAGAGATTTCACCCGGAAGTGGCAGGAAGCTCCGACACCATCATAAGTAGTGATTGTTGCCGGAAAAGTCAGACGAAATCATGTCTGCGAAGAAAGAATGCACAACATGTACACCAATGCTGCTCCGTCAAACTCCTCGAGCGCCATCTTTGTATACCGCCACATAATTTGTTGTGTTTTTATTGAGTAGCCATCACCCGGAAGTAGTTGGACTACAGCGCCACATAGCGTAGCGGAGCCGGCCAGGTCGCTGACCATTATCCGATTACACGAGTTTCATGTGCACTTGGATCTAAGGACAGACCACCCGCCGAGTAGCGGGATCAGATTTGGAGAAATCCAATCCGTTCCTACCATGTGCACGCAGTGAATGATTTCAAACGGGATTATGTTTAACTCATCTCCTCCTCAAAACATTGATCACACTGTTGTGATCACGCCAATCTGTGGTTTTCTCTTTAAAGAAAGGAAACACTTGCCAAGGTTTTTTCAGCACAAGTCAAATAGACAAAGACAAAGTGCGTTATGTGGCATTTGACATAAGAAACTGCATCCCTTTGAAAACCAAACCAAATACAGTGGTACCTCACCTTACGAAATTAATTCGTTCCAGAAGTGGTTTCGTAACGTGAAAAATTCGTAAGTTGAGTAGCTATTTCAATGGAAAAAGCCTGATTCGTTCCAAGGCCCCGATCCAAGTTTTTTTTTTTTTTTAATAGTGTAACTTTTTTATAGTGTAACATTGTGTTCTGCGTCCTGGTTGGTTTCTCAGACTGGATTTAAACTTTTCTCACGTTTGTCTCTCGTTTAAACACTCAAACTTTCATAGATTTTCAACAAAACGTATCAATATTGAAGTGTGGGGGGAAGCGGGAGGGGGGAGAAGTGTGTGCGGACACGTGTGCGCAGCATGACCCGGCGCAGAGCTGACAGCAGGACTAGACCAAGATCTAAATCTGGACTGGACCAGGACTAAACCAGGACTAAACCTGGACTAAACCTGGACTAAACCTGGACTAAACCAGGACTAGAACAGGTGGATTAAAGCGCCGCGTGCGGGTCTATTTCCTGGTTTCTCACGAGTCACAGCTGAGGCAGAGAGGAGGAGACCGCAGGGAGGAGGGGACCGCAGGCAGTCTGAGCGCATGTGAGCGCGGCTCCTCCTGGTTTAGTCCAGGTTTAGTCCTGGTTTAGTCCAGACCACCGCGGCTCCTCTAGACCTCCTCTAGACCTGGTCAGGTCTAGACCTGGTCAGGTCTAGAGGAGCCGCGGCTCTTGCATGGCTCTTGCTCACATGCTCTCAGACTGCCTCCTGCAAATGTGCAAATGTTCATTAATATGCACTGTCCCTATTAAATAAAGAATAAATAAAATAAATAAATCCTCGCTGCTCGCCTCAGCTGTGACTCGTGAGAAACCAGGAAATAGACCCGCACGCTGCGCTTTAATCCACCTGTTCTAGTCCTGGTTTAGTCCAGGTTTAGTCCAGGTTTAGTCCTGGTCCAGTTCAGGATTAGACCTTGGTCTAGACCTGCTGTCAGCTCTGCGCCGGGTCATGCTGCGCACACGTGTCCGCACACACTTCTCCCCCCTCCCGCTTCCCCCCACACTTCAATATTGATACGTTTTGTTGAAAATCAATGAAAGTTTGAGTGTTTAAACAGAGACAAATGTGAGAAAAGTTTAAATCCAGTCTGAGAAAAGCGTATAATGTGTGTGTGGCTGAGCGCATTATTTGAATTTTTGAGATTTCGCGTTTCGTAACTTGAAATTTCATTCGTATCTAGAGACAAAAATTTACCGTGAAGGCGTTTCGTAACTTGAAATTTTCGTTTGTTGGGTCATTCGTAAGGTGAGGTACCACTGTACTTACTTTTAAACTTTTTTTTTTTTAATCTGCTAGAAGGTTCGGCAATGGCGTTTGCTCGTTTCTATAGAAATGGAATGTTCCACAGTATTAAACGTAGAGCTGGGCAGTATGACCAAATCCAAATCACGGAAATTATATCATAGTATTTTTCAAAATTATATCGGTGTCACGGTATTTGACGGTATTTTTTTTCATGTACTAAGTGGTTCCATGTCTTTGGCGAAGTGGACAGTAATAGCGTTGGTAATATCGTTCCACCGTTTGCTTTTCTTGTCGCCGGCAGTCCCCTTAGCAAACACGTCTTTGAGTGACGTCTGAGTGGCGTTTTGTGTCGCGGCACCAACTTGAACGTTCCCTGCAGACGTGGAAGAGGATGCAGCTCTTAGTTGCGTGTGTTCTTCATATTCCAGGATATGTTTGTGACGGAGGTGGTGAAGCAGATCGCTCGTGTCGCCTCGCGCGGCTTCAACTTTAGCCCGACGACATTTACAGGATACGGTTGTTTGATCTGCGCCAGATTTTTTTAAAGCCGAAGTTCTTCTACACGACTGACACGGCTCCTCTTTTCGGTATAAGTTCCTCTGTGTCTGTAACATTTTTTCCGTCCATGTTGTTCACCACTCAACACACACTGAGCTTCCACCGCTCTCACGCCGCTGCAAAACAGTCCCCCTCTCAAACAATGTCCCGCGGCGCCATGTTCTGCCGTTCTGTGTTCCAGATGTTTTGTACGCACACACTCACCGGTATTGGGATATATGAAAAATTGATATCATAACACCGGTATTCGGTATGAAGCGGTATACTGCCCAGCCCTAATTAAGCATATCTATCATGGAGACAAGCAGCGGATACCACAGGGCCAAGTTCCAGGTCAGATCCGTGGAGAGGTGACCCCACTGTCAGTAAGAACAGGTCTTTATTAAAGTATATTTGAGAAATAAACAACACTTCTAACTAAAAACATGTTAGATAGATCGGATTAATTTGGTCTTGACCCACCACAGATATATTGTAGGAATAATTGTAAATAAGGTACACTAGTGAACTAAAGTATCTTAAGATTAGGTGTCAAATGTTTTATTTTTCCTCCTCTGAATTTGCTGATTCCAAACCGCATCTGTCTCGGTGGTTGTCAGCTCACGAAGACCGGACAGGTTCATCCCCTGGTCATAAGTTTTGTTCTGAATTCTTTATGTTCCTCTTGTTTCATGCCTGAGGTCTCACGTTTATTTTCCACCTTAATTCTGATGTACGATCTGAGATGAGAGCGGAGTTAACAGTACAGTTAGCAACAATTAGCATGCTAGATGTGCACTTCCTGATCATTGGACAATAGACACTTTATAATTAGATCTAGACAGTACACAGTGGTCTTATTTTTACGCCCAGAACTGCTTTATACAATAAATCTACTGGAGTAAAACCATCGATTGTATAAAGAAGTGGACTAAGTGAGTGTGACGTCACCCATAGCAATCAGCTCCAGTCAAATGAAGCCCATTGAGGCTGGCAGTTACAGGAGCGAATTTGGAGAAGAGTTCCATATTAGGAATACCAACCAGGAGTATCATGGCAACCAAAGAGCCAATCCAGAGTGAAGCTGTTGAAGGTAACGCCTCTTCCTGCCCACATCATTGGTTTAGCAGGGAGCTCAGCGACGGCGTCAATCAGACCTCACAGAGAGAGTGGCAACAGATGTTTTTTTTTTTTTTTTTAATATAAAGTTAGGGGCGGCAGTAGCTCAGTTGGTTGAGTCAGTTGGTCCGCTGATCCAGGGGTTGGCGGTTCGAATCCTGCTCTCGACAATGTATTGTTGGTTGAGCGGCTGGATCCACTGACCCACGGGTTGGCGGTGTGATCCCAGCTCCCAAACTCCCACAGATGAATGTTGACATTGTGTCCTTGGGCAAGACACTTAACTCCACCTCACTCCCAGTGTAACTAGGGTTGCAAAATTCTGGGAATTTTCAAAGTTGGAATTCCATGGGAATTTTCAGGAATTAACGGAAATTAAAGGGATAGTGCGTTTTTTTTTTTTTTTTTAATGTTAATCTGTATGGGTTTCCTTCTAAAAGTTATATGTGTTGACACCGGTTTACCTCTGACAGTCTCAGCTGATCCCAGTTCGGCTCGCTTTCTGGAGCTCAGGTAATTAGGTCCGGTAACTTCTCTAGAACATTAAATAAAGCTTGTTTTCTTCTCAAAACAAAACATTTGTCCAAAAGGTGATATAGTTGCATCCGAAACAGTTGTCAAGGAAACATCCAGCAGCGAACTAAGCGATTGCGTATTGTGTCTGACGACTCGTATTACTGCGCTAACGTTAGCGTATCAGCCTGTTCACTTGTAAACTTCCGCTTGCGGCGGATCGCATCTGCCGTACACTTCCGCTAAAGGTGAACAGGCTGATACAGCTAATATGCGCGCTGTGATACAAGTCGTCAGACACAATACGCGATCGCAAACTACACTGCTGGATGTTTCCTTGACAACTGTTTCGGACGCAACTATATCACCTTTCGGACAAATGTTTTGTTTTGAGAAGAAAAACAAGCTTTATTTAATGTTCTAGAGAAGTTACCGGACCTAATTACCTGAGCTCCAGAAAGCGAGCTGAACCGGGATCAGCTGAGAGTGTCAGAGGTAAGCCGGTGTCAACACACGTAACTTTTATAAGGAAACCTATACAGCTTAACATTAAAAAAAACGCACTATCCCTTTAATGAGAATTTTCGAGAATTAATGGGAATAAACTGGGAATTATCAAAGTTGAAGGTTAGGGATATAAATATAGTTGTTAGAAAAAATATTGCAGCATAATCTTGGCTAAAATAATCAAATTTGTGTGAATAAAGTAGGACAGTATTTTGTGCAGAGCCATCGAGCCACACCCTCTACATGCATTTTGCATTCCTTTATCACATGCACAAAAACTTCCAGAATTCTGAAGAGCTAAAGCTACTTTTCTGAGCTCACAGCAAATACAGAACTACTGAGGCCAGACATTTCAGCAAGAGGACGACACGCAGTCAAGTAAGTTTTGAGGATATCATGAAGTAGATTATATTTGATCTATATATCAAAGATCTATATATTAAAGAATATTAAGGTAGAAAAGTAGAAAAAAATAAATATAGTGGTAGCTTACTGGTAAACTAGATTTCACTGAAGAAGTTATCTTATGATGCTAGCTACCGCAAAATGTGCTAGAGCTAGCTTACTGGGAAACCAGATACGCTAAATATTTATATTTATGCTAAGTTTTTGGACAGGAGGAGAGTTCCTTTCATTTTAAATTTTGAATTATAAGACACATTTTAGCAATGTTCATGTTTTGTTGTTCAGTGAAGGAGATGCACATTGATAAAGTTTTTCTTATAAATAAATCATGTGAGTCGTGTGTTTTATTTGTCTCCCTTTTACAATAATGCTGCTGATGACAAAATAAAATGTTTATATTTATGTTGGTGTATGACTCACAATAATTCCCATAAATTCCCAAAACTTCTGTGCAAAGTTACCAATTTGAAAATTCCCCAAATTCCCACGCCAAAGTTTCCATGGAAATTTTCTGGAAACTTTCCGGAAACTTTCCAGAAATTTTCTGCCCCTTTGCAACCCTACCCATGACAGAAGTACATCAAGGCCGGTTGCATCAAGCAACGTGGGGCCGTCCTCCCGTGGACCCACCACCCGCGGGGGGATCCATGGGGGCTGTTGCGCTGTGATCTGGGCATGTGATCTGTCTGGAATGTTGCTCCCGTGACCCAAAATACAGAGAAAGCAGAAGAAAATGCTATATGCTCTCTATAAAGATATATAACCTCCTGAGACCCTGCCCATTCATTTGTCCTTTATCGTGGAAATTGAGTTAACCAGTCGATCTTTTAAGTGTTTTGAGATAGACTCTAGTTTGTGGCTGCGCTATGATTAATAAATAGATTAATAAATAAATAAAACATTTAATGGGAGTGTAAAAAGTTTTTGAGGCGACTGTAGAAGCTTGTCAGAGATGTTGGTCATCAAAAAAATGTTTTTGTTAGGTCGTGTGAAGAGTCCCTCAGTCGTCCAGGTAGAATCCATGATAAAAGACGAAATTCAATTTGTCAACTGGACAAAGTTTGTTAGGTCGAAAACGTTTCGCCGCTCATCTGAGAGGCTTCGTCAGTTCTGGTTCGAGTGCTGGTAAGACACTGCTTATATCTAGCTGCAGGGAGGAGCTCACTACACTAAATTCTTCTGAAACTATCTCAACTAATTTGTATTGCAATTCTCTCTTTTGTATTTCAAATTTCTCTGGCGTCTAGTTTAGCATATCTATTCACCCTAACGACCGTCCCCACACCTCTGGCCCTGACCTGCCTGCCCTTTTTGGTTTAAGAATGGAATTGTAAATGGGAGACAAGTTATGTCTGACTCCCCCACTTCTGTTTAAAGAAGGATTCTCTTTTTTGACAAAAATAGCCTCTTTAACTCCCCTCTCAAATTAGTTCTTTTCCCTGGCTAAGATCTGAACCTCAAAGTCCTCAAAAGAATGGCCCGTGGCTTCTAGGTGAAGATGTACGGCAGACTGAGGTCCACTCTGGCACGCCCGCCTGTGTTGGTACATCCTCTTGTGAAGTGGCTGTTTTGTTTCTCCAATGTAGCGCTCACTGCAGTCTTCACTACACTGAATGGAGTAGACCACATTGCTTTGTTTGTGGCTCGGTGTTTTGTCCTTTGGGTGGACGAGTTTTTGTCTTAAAGTGTTTGTGGGTTTGAAATAAACTGGGATTTCATATTGTCTGAAAATCCTCTGTAGTTTTTCCGAAACGCCGGCCAGGTACGGAATCGCTACCCCTAAACTAGACGCCAGAGAAATTTGAAATACAAAAGAGAGAATTGCAATACAAATTAGTTGAGATAGTTTCAGACAAATTTATTGTAGTGAGCTCCTCCCTGCAGCTAGATATAAGCAGTGTCTAACCAGCACTGGAACCAGAACTGACGAAGCCTCTCGGATGAGCGGCGAAACATTTTCGACCAAACAAACTTTGTCCAGTTGACAAATTGAATTTCTCCTTTTATCTTTTTGTTAGGTCGTTAACTTCACATGGATTTAACTCTATTACAGTCCATTACAGAGGACATGTTACAACATTACGAATAAAAATAAAATTAACAAAATTTAAGTGCTAAGGGAAAAAAATAATTTTATAAAAAAAACAAAACAAAGAAATACACTTTTTTTCTTCGGGTCCCAGGAGGATAAGATATAGGTTACAGGTTACAGTATAAGACATCCATGGGAAAAAATCTGGAATAGCCTAATGAACGCAGCCTGTACTATTGAAATTCAGCATCTTAAAAATAACTTCATGTATATTTAGACTCTGCATCAACTGTCAAATTTGTTTCATGGTTCCAAAGTGGAGGGGATTGGAGTTATTCTTTACACAGAAAAACAGCACATCACAAATCACATTATAAACCTAAAATCTACATGTGCAAGTAATTCACAAAACAGTCAAATGAGCAAGAAAAATCCACAGTCGGACTTCATTTTCAGGGTTAACACTAACACATGATGCTGAGCTGCGCCGTACTCTGTGATACTGGTTCAAAACGGCGTATGAAGGCTGCGGAGAAGGCCTGACGTGAGAGAAAACGCTCCATGGCATCTGGTTTAATGCAGGGGTAGAGCTCTGATAATCATCCTGGCAGCGCTCTCTTTCATTTACAGCGGTGATGGATCAGAGTGGGCACTGCACTCACAGTCCAGCCCTCCTCTGCAGACTGTGAAAAGGACTCATCTGAGACCACTGCAGGGGAATGTTGTATTGCATTTTTAAAAAGATTGCATTGTATTTTCTGAGTTTTCTGACTTTTGCCAACTTAAAAAATATGATTTTATAGTTAGTTCTCATGGAACTAACTATACTATTACCATATTTTGTACCATGTTTGATTAATCTAAATAATGGGACAGTAGCTCAGTTGGAAGAGTAGAAACGTTGGTGGTTTGAATCTCACTCCTGACATAAATATTGATAGAGAAGTCAGATCCACTGGCTCTCAGGTTGGTGGTTTGATCCCAACTCCCACAGATGAATACTGTTGTTGTGTCCTTGGGCTAAAGCTACAGAGTAGTGAGAGCAGCTGAGAGAATCGTGGGTGTCTCTCTCCCCTCCCTGCAGGACATCTACCGCACCCGCCTCACCCGCAAAGCCCTCTGGGTGATCCCACCCATCCAACTGCCTCTTCAGTCTGCTGCCATCAGGAAGGAGACTGAGGAGCCTCAGGGCCAAGACCAGCAGACTGAAAGACAGCTTCATCCACCAAACTGTCAGGATGCTCAACTCTCTCCCTGCCCTGCCTCCCAACTCCTGCTGCTTAAATGACACCGACACTGCTGCTTAAATGACACTGACACTGCTGCTCAAATGACATTTGTGTCAACAAAAGGAGTGACACAAATAATAGACTCAGGGCAAAGATGCAAAAAATAACCAAGGTTTATTGTCCAAAGAAAAGTAGGTGGTTTGTAGGGAAAGAGCTGGCAGCCGGAATGCTGAAGTCTGAGTTAGGAGTTCTGGGAACAAATCGCTAGGCAAGAATCAAAGAGAATGCTTCGGAGAACAAAATCACCATCTCGGAGACTGAACGATCTGGCAGAGTCTGGCTGGAGAGCTGGCCCTGTGAAGCAGGGGCTTGAGTGTAGATTGCGCGCAGGTGTTTCCAGCAGACTCCGCCCAAACCTCACCCACGACACTCCAGTCACAGGCAGGGGCGTGACAGTTTGAGCTTTATTATGTTACACATTGTGTGTTTTACCTATTTGTATTATATACAAGTTTACTGTACTTTTGCTACGGGTATATGTGATGTTTTATGTTCACTGTGGGCCTAGGGGGCGCTGCAATTTCAAATCCTGTGTGTGCAACTTGTACATATGGTTTTTGACAATAAAGCTGACTTTGAACTTTGAACTTTGGGCAATATTGTTAAACCACTTGATGCCAGTGTTTCCAGTTATCAGACAAAAGACAGTATCAACACAGAAGAGTCAAACTCTGGTCCACAGTCGGCGGTCCAGCTTCATCTTAAAGTCACAAAGGACTCATTTGAAGACAGTGAGGTACAGATTTTAAGCAGAGAGACAAATTGCTTTGAAAGCTGAGTAAAGGAAGATACTTGGAGTTTGCAGAAGTAGAATCCTGTGAACAGAAATGTTGGCTTAAGGGGCAACCTGCAGCTGTCCACAGGAGGATCCTCACACTTTGATTAAGTTCTGCCAAACCTCCACATCTGAGCTGAGATCTCATAAACTGGGCTGGGCCTGGCTCGACTTTATGGATCCACAAGAGACATTATTTGGACACAAAAGCTCACACATCACAGTATATCATAATAACAAGTAAAAAAAAAAAAAAAAGGGTTAGTTCTTGAATCGAAGATTGAGAAAAAAAAAAAAAAAAAAAAACTACAGTGGTACCTCACCTTATGAAATTAAATCGTTCCAGAAGTGGTTTCGTAACGTGAAAAATTCGTAAGTTGAGTAGCTATTTCAATGGAAAAAGCCTGATTCGTTCCAAGGCCCCGATCCAAGTTTTTTTTTTATAGTGTAACTTTTTTTATAGTGTAACATTGTGTTCTGTGTCCTAATTGGTTTCTCAGACTGGATTTAAACTTTTCTCACATTTGTCTCTCGTTTAAACACTCAAACTTTCATAGATTTTCAACAAAATGTATTAACAGTGACGTGTGGGGGGAAGGAGGAGGGGGGAGAAAACTGCGCTCTGACATGTGTGATAGCGCAGCATGACCCGGCGCGGGGCTGCCAGCAGGTCTAGACCTGGACTAAACCAGGACTAAACCTGGACTAAACCAGGACTAAACCTGGACTAAACCAGGACTAGACCAGGTGGATTAAAGCGCCGCGTGCGGGTCTATTTCCTGGTTTCGTTTCGAGTCACAGCTGAGCGGAGCAGCGAGGAGGACCGCACGCAGTCTGAGCGCATGAACGAGACCCGTGCTGGTCTAGACCAGGTCTAGAGCAGGTCTAGACCACCGCGGCTCTTGCATGCGTTCGTGGGTCTCGTTCATGCACTCATGCGCTCAGACTGCGTGCCGTCCCGAGGGGAGTCCTCGCTGCTCCCCTCAGCTGTGACTTGAAACGAAACCAGGAAATAGACCCGCGAGCGACTTGGTCTAGTCCTGGTTTAGTCCAGGTTTATTCCAGGTTTAGTCCTGGTTTAGTCCAGGTCTAGACCTGCTGGCAGCCCCGCGCCGGGTCATGCTGCGCTATCACACGTGTCCGTGTGCAGTTTTCTCCCCCCTCCCCCTTCCCCCCACACTTCACTATTAATAATTTTGTTGAAAATCTATGAAAGTTTGAGTGTTTAAACGAGAGACAAATGTGAGAAAAGTTTAAATTCAGTCTGAGAAAAGCGTATAATGTGTGTGACTGAGCACACATTATTTGAATTTTTGAGATTTCGCGTTTCGTAACTTAAGACCAAAATTTACCGTGAAGGCGTTTCGTAACTTGAAATTTTCGTTTGTTGGGTCATTCGTAAGGTGAGGTACCACTGTATTACTAACTAAGCCCTGATGAAGAGCAGTCATGGACAGTGTTGCCAACTCCCCAGCATCGGAAGTAGCTATTGGCCCGCCCAGAAGTAGCTAAAAATAGCTAGACGAGCGAGCGGTCCAATCCAAACGTGAGAGCTGGGGGGTGGACCCAAAGATCCAAAATTCACTCCAGATACACAATATTACCATTTCTCTCAAACATTGTTCACAAATCTGTCCAAATGTGTGACAGCGAGCACCTCTGCCCCGCCGAGACAATCCACCCCACCTCACAGGTGCGCCACATCAAGATGCCGATCCGACATCATGACCAGTGCACAGGTGTGCCCCAGACTGCCCACAATAAAAGGCCACCCCGAAATGTGCATTTTTTTGCAGTATCTGGTGTGACCACCATTTGCCTCATGCAGTGCAACACATCTTCTTCGCATAGAGTTTATCAGATTGCCAATTGTGGCCTGTGGAATGTTGGTCCACTCCTCTTCAAAGGCTGTTATGGACGAAGAACACAGGTGCATTTTATTGATGGCATTTTGAATGCACAGAGATACCGTGATGAGATCCTGAGGCCCATTGTTGTGCCATACATCCATGAACATCACCTCATGTTTCAGCAAGATAATGCACGGCCCCATGTTGCAAGGATCTGTACACAATTCTTGGAAGCTGAAAATGTCCCAGTTCTTGCATGGCCAGCATACTCACCGGACATGTCACCCATTGAGCATGTTTGGGATTTGCTTGACCGGCGTATACGACAGCGTGTACCAGCTCCCACTAATATCCAGCAACTTCGCACAGCCTTTGAAGAGGAGTGGACCAACATTCCACAGGCCACAATTGACAATCTGATAAACTCTATGCGAAGAAGATGTGTTGCACTGCATGAGGCAAATGGTGGTCACACCAGATACTGCAAAAAAATGCACATTTCGGGGTGGCCTTTTATTGTGGGCAGTCTGGGGCGCACCTGTGCACTGGTCATGATGTCGGATCGGCATCTTGATGTGGCGCACCTGTGAGGTGGGGTGGATTGTCTCGGCGGGGCAGAGGTGCTCGCTGTCACACATTTGGACAGATTTGTGAACAATGTTTGAGAGAAATGGTAATATTGTGTATCTGGAGTGAATTTTGGATCTTTGGGTCCATCTCAGGAAAAATGGGAACAAAAACAAAAGTGTTGCGTTTATATTTTTGTTGAGTATACTTCTTTGTTTGTTTTTTATTTTTTAGATTTTTTTTTTTGGAGCTGTAGTCCAAGATCTATAGCTTGCTTTTTTATTTTGTGTTTTTTTGTGCTGTAGTTTAACTAAAGCTTTTTATTTATTTTTATTTTTTTTTGTGTTATAGTGGGCAAACTATAGCTTTTTATTTATTTATTGGTGCTAAAGAACTAGCTTTTTTAAACTTTTCTGTGCTGTACAACTAGCTTTTTAAGCAGTGCTACTTGTGACTTTGAAAAAGAAAAAGAAAAGAAAACAAATCAGAGCGCATAGGCATACACTTATTGAGAATCAGAGCCTATGGCAGAGAAATGACCAGACTCCGAGGCGATCTGACGAGATGGGAGGGAGCAGAGGAGAGACTGGTGAGTGTGTCTGTCTGCCTGTGAGTGAGTGAGGAAAAAAAAACAAGGAAGAGACAGTCCACAACAGTCCACGCTGTTCTCAACTCCGCCCCCGCCCCTCTCTGCCTGTGTCTCTCTCTCTCTTTCTCTGAACGGGGAAAGAGAGAAAACGGCGCAATTATTTTTTCCCCCTCCCGCGATTTTGGAGCCTCTGATCACCAAAAAAAGTCGCTAGATTTGTCGCTAGTCGCTTTTGTCTAATTTTCTCGCTAGGGGGGTCCAGAAAGTAGCTAAAAATAGCGACAAAGTCGCTAAGTTGGCAACACTGGTCATGGATGAAACATGTTGGCTTTAGCCATTTAAATAAAGGTCTTTTAAAGGAATATTAACGTTTTTTAATTATTTCGGTAATAAAACAAGGTGATTTACTCACCCATAGCACTTTGGTGTCATTTGGAGCATTTCCGTAGATTTTGTAGTTTAGCGATATCCAGGTAACGTGAGTGCTCGGGGAAGGCGATTGCAGTCACCAAATAACACAAACTTCAGCACTTTTCAAATCACAGAAGCTCAATGTGTCACTCTACAGTTTTGCTTGAGTCAAAAGCGGCCTGTAACCCGATATATCCAGCTATAGTTTCATTAGATGACGTAATGTAGGACGCCCCGCATGCATGCATTCACAGCTGATTCGCAGATAAACGCCGCTCTGAATATTTCTGTTGCAAGTGAGACATGGCAGAAGATTCGGACTTTGAGACTGAAGAGGAGTTATTTGACTATGATGGCCGTCCCTACCGTTTTGAGCCTGAGTATACGGACGAGGAGGTATTAGAAAGAAGGGAGCGGAGACAGTTTGAGGAGCAGTGCACCAGTACTGGCCTACTGCTTTGAACAACAGCTTTGAAAGACGTATTCAACTCAAGTTTTAAAAAACTTTTAGATTTACTTTGAGACATTACACCAATCTATGTACACTTGCTAGCTCCATAATGCAAGCATGTAGAAAACTTTAGAAAAAAAACTTTAGATACGCCATAGCCTACCCAAAACTATAGCTGAGTATCGGGTTACAAGCCGCTTGACTCAAGCGAAACTGTAGAGTGACACATTGAGCTTCTGTGATTTGAAAAGTGCTAAAGTTTGTGTTATTTGGTGACTGCAATCGTCTGCCCCGACCACTCACATTACCCGGATATCGCTAAACTACAAAATCTCCGGAAATGCTCCAAATGACACCAAAGTACTATGGGTGAGTAAATCACCTTGTTTTATTACTGAAATAAGGGTCAGATTGTAAAAAAACATTAATATTCCTTTAACTATACCAGGGGTCGGCAACCTTTACCACTAAAAGAGCCATTTGGACCCGTTTCACACAGTAAAGAAAACACTGGGAGCCACAAAACCCTTTTGAAATTTAAAATGAAATAACACTGCATATAACGGCTTTTTTAACCTTTGTGCCATAGAATTACATTTTGAAAATGAATGAACTAAAATAAAATACATTTTAATTAAATACAGTGGTCCCTCGCTATATCGTGGTTCACTTTTCGTGCCCTCGCTGTTTCGTGCATTTTTTTATTCAATTTTTTTTTATAGTGTATCAACGCGCATTTCTGCGTCCTGATTGGCTAAGGGACTGTAGACCTTTGCGGATTCGTCAGTCATTCTCCTCCGTGTCTCCTGTACAGAATGCGTTCAGTTTGCCAGATTTATATAAATGTTTGATCGCAGTGTAACTCTGAAGTGCTGTATGTTTGCAAGTTTTCTCCCCGACAAAACTCACCACAGCGAAGCGGTCATAAGAACTGTGAAATACACACGAAATACACTTTGGTTTTGTTCTATAATACTGTGCTTTTTTGAAAATCTACAAACGCTTGAGTGTTTAAACAAGAGAGAAATGTGAGAAAACGTTAATTCCAGTGTGAGAAAAGTGTAGAATGTGTGTGGTGAGGCGTTTACAGCCTTAAAACATGGAGAATAATTGTAAAATATAAAGCTGACGACTTTGCAGATTTAGCTTGTCGTGGGTTATTTTTAGAACGTAACCGCCACGATAAACAAGGGACCGCTGTACTGAGCCACATCAGAGGGAAGAAAGAGCCGCATGTTGCTCCGTAGCCGCAGGTTGCCGACCCCTGAACTATACTTTTCCTCGTGTGACTTTTACTTTTTTGGAGTGCCTCGTTGTGTCTTTTGGCTAGACACTTCACCCGTATTTCTGAATGTGTGTGAATATTGGCAGTGATGGTGCAGATTGGCAGCCTCGTTTCTGTCAATCTGTCCCAAAGCAGCTCTGGCTACGACACAACCGCCAAGTGTGGAGCGAAGGGATTTTGCACACAATTTTGAGGCGACTTTGCCCATCTGGAAAAGCGCCGTAGACGATAAATAACTCTTCAAGTGAGAAACGAAGCCAATTAAATGCAAATCAGGTACTTAACTGTGGCGAAGGTGAGTCAACGACATCACAACGAACAGGAGCAGAGCGCTGGACCCAGCACCCCCACTGAACACTCCAGAGCGTTTACAGCATTAGCCACATCGGTTCATTTTTCTCCCCTCCCTCTCTCTCTCTCTCTCTATCCCTCTCTCATTCTCTCTCAATCATCCCCTGTTCCCTATACCTAACCCTCTTTTCCCCTCGCCCTTTTTCTCACTTCCTTCCCCATATCTCCTTCTCTCTACTCCTTCCTCGCCCTTGTGTTGTCCACATCTCTTTCACCCACAACCCCTCTCTCTCTCTCCCCCTCTGTCTCTCTATCCCTCGTTCTATTCTTTTTTCCATCTACGAGTATTTCTCTCTTTCTATCCAGCTCTTCCCCATCTTTTCCCACCTCCTCCTCTCACTTTCGTCCGACCTCTCTCCCATTCTCTCTCTATCCAACCCTTCCCCATCCCTCTCTTATTTTTTCTCTCCTCTATAGCTTTGCCAACCTTCCCTTGAAAAACAGAATCGTCCCGTATTCAATAACAAAAGTGCGCGTCCTGTACCGGAGCTGAAAAGTGTGTGTAACAGTGTCAGTTGAATGAATGAATACATGGCGCTTTATTAGAAAACTTAGAGTTAATCCATTCTGAGCCTCTCCTGCTCTGTGTCCAATGAGCTGACAGCACACTCAGCTATGTCCAATGAGCTGTCGGCACACTCAGCTCTGTCCAATGAGCTGACGGCACCCTCACATACCGCTCATCTCATTGGCTGTTGTTTGCGTTGTGAAGAAGATACCGGAAAACAACAAAGCAGCATGGACGACAGTGACACCGACACCAGCAGGTCTCAGGCGGTACACCTTCTAGCAGCAATACAACTACTCCTCCAAGAAAAAAAATTAAAAGAATGCAAAAATACCGAGAGGAATGGGAAGAAGGAAACACATGGGTGGAAAAAGTGCGCGATAACATCTATAAAGCCACTGCACTGTGTGCCGGCGGAGTTTTTTCATAGCCCATGGTGGACTAACCGACCTGAAGCAACATGCTTCCAAAGTTCAAAGTCAAAGTCAGCTTTATTGTCAAAAAACGTATGTACAGGTTGCACACACAGGATTTGAAATTGCAGCGCCCCCTAGGCCCACAGTGAACATAAAACATCTGATAAACAAGACAATAAACACCATGACTAAAACATCACATATACCTGTAGCAAAAGTACAGTAAACTTGTGTATAATACAAATATTTGCAATATTATCTTGTTTTATTGCATGCTACATTTTCTTGCTGTTCTTGATCTGTGCGTTGCAACACTGGAATTTCCCCACTGTGGGACTAATAAAGGCATATCTTATCTTAATAACCTGGTAGCTAATGTGTAGTACCAGCTTGTACTTTTTTGCCCTATTTTCTTTCTATACTGTGTTGTAAATATCGTGCTGTGTTGTATCGAGATGTGAGATGTGAGGTGAGATGCTTTCATTCTCATTGTGAGTATGTACAAGATTCAAGATTCAAGATTCAAGATTGTTTATTTGTCATATGCAGAATCAACACAAGGTCAACAATGCAATGAAATGCTTAGGATCAGAAGAACCGTTGACTCGCTAAGATAGTCAAGAAGTACTAATAACATGCAATAATAGTACATGGTAAAAAAGTGTTGCAAAGTGCAGGGGAAGAAGTAAACAATATAATAAACAATATAATAAACAATATAATAAAATGTAATAAAATAAAAAAGCAATGTACAAGGTGCAGGTAGGATTAAATCAAGATCAGATAAGGTGTAAGTATTTCACAGATTGCACATAATATGGTGTGGTGTAGGTGTTGCATGTGGATTTCGTATTGCACATAGTGTGGTATAAATATTGCACATAGGTTATTGCACTGATTATTGCACATGTAACAGTAATTTACAGTGAGGTAGTGACAGACATGATATATTCATATAGAGCAGCAGTAGTAAACATAATTATGCATAATGAAAGGTAGTTTAGTGCAGTATTATTGAGAGTTCAGTATTATTTAGAGTATTACCCAGAGTTCAGTAGTCTGACAGCTTGGGGGTAATAGCTGTCTTTGAGTCTTTTTGTGCGTGCAGTCATACCTCATGAAATTAATTCGTTCCAGAAGTGGTTTCGTAACGTGATTTTTTCGTAAGTAGAATCGCAATGGGGCATTCGGGCTGCTGCGAAGCCGAGCGCGCATCCGAGCACACATTATTTGAACTTTTGAGATTTTGCGTTTCGTAACTTGAATTTTCTTTCGTATTCAGAGACGAAAATTTTACATAAATGCGTTTCGTAACTTGGATTATTCGTTAGTTGGGTCTTTCGTAAGGTGAGGTATGACTGTATAATGTAAATTGTACATATGAATTGTGACAATAAAAGACATTCTATTCTAAATAGGTAAAACACACAATGTGTAGCGTAATAAAGCTCAAATTGTGTCATTTAAGCAGCAGTGTCAGTGTCATTTAAGTGTCATTTAAGCAGCAGTGTCAGTGTCATTTAAAGGTACAGTGTGTAGGATTCGTGGCGCATAAGTGGTGTAGGTACCATGCACTTCCTCTTTTGGCTACGGCAGACCTCGAGGGTCACCCGGGCTGTGCGAGACCTCGCCGACAATTACGGTATAAATAAAACGCGGCCCCGTTCACATTCACAGCACACATTCCCGATCATGTACCATGACAATCTACACATCAAATGAAACCTTACAGTCTCCTCTTTTTGACTATGCAATTCATTTCCCGGCACAACAATCACTCCCCGAGCACATGGGGCTTTTATACGGAAAAGCAAAAAACGAGGTTTGTTACTTAGCTTACCTTTGAAGCCTCTGCACAGGTCAAACTCTGTATTTCACCATAAACTTGGTCTCAATCTGTCCGTAAGGATCCAGCGAATAAAATCCAGTAAAACAATTTAGTCCAAAACACGTGTTAGATCCATTACGACGTGTGATCCGGGACATGCTTGTCGTTGTTTACCCAAAACCACGAGCCTTGCCGAAGGCGGAGCCCAAATGTCCTTCTGCGGCTCTCGTAATCAAAATGGCTGCCTCTGTATGGGGAAGATCCCCCTTTTATGTGACTATATCCAAGTCCAAAATAATACTTAGATTTCATGATGGAAGTGAAAAGGCTTGGAAAACAATGTATTTTTGAATGGGTATCTTCAATTTCTGTAATTAACGGGTAAAAATCTTACACACTGTCCCTTTATGTGTCTCCAGTGGTGAGTACACAAGGAACATAAGGGACACCAAAACTAGGGGAACCCCAGACCTATTTATTGTCCACCAGGTAACACCAGAGGCAGATGTGGTCTGTAAAGAAAGATTTTTAACCCTCTGGTTAAGGTTAATATTGGAAATTACAGTTGATGTGAATATGAATTATATGGAGACATATATTTATTATATTATTCATTTATTAATATCATTTTCTGTGTAATAAACAAGTACAATTGCTAGGTGAATACATTCAATAGATAAACACATAAAATAAGTACACAGATAAATAATAAAAAGTACATAATATACGTAATATAACCTTACACATTTTTTACAAGTTCAGATAGAGAGATAGAACATGCATCATTCGTTATTTTGTATTAAAAATAAATTGCTGTAAATTATTTATTTTCCATGTGTTCATATCACTCAAATGCATCTAATTCAATTCAGACTTGAGTCAAATAGTAAAAAAAAAAAAATACGAAAAAGGGCCAAAAAGATTCACTACATCAGGAAGGGTGAAGGCAGTCGGCCGGCCCTGCCAATGAGGAGTCCCTTATTTATTTTTTAGGGAGTTGGCAACCCTACTCCTCCATCAATCTCTGCGCCACCCCTCTCTTCCTCATTTCCTAACCTCTTTCGCTTGCCCCCTCTCCCTTCCTCTTTCCTCCGCCTCTCTCGCTATTGCTCTGTCATTTTACCTCTCTTTTTCTAGATTTCCTCCTCCCGCTCTTCCTCCTTCCTTTTCGATCCATATAATAGGGTCAGTGGGGAGGCAATCGCAGAGACGAGCTTCAAACTAAGAAGTCTGTGTCTGCGCTGACATGCATGCTTCAGGTAAATCTGTTTCCAGTCATGCGTGAGGATCATATCAGGAGATAATCTGTCAATAACAAACTCCCAGAGGCAATTGAGACGGAATTAGCTTAAAGATGCACTGTGTAAGTTTGAAGAAGCGCCTGCCACCTGTCTGTTCTTGCTTTGTCAATAATATTTTACAAAACTATTATATAAAGCGTTCATCCAGCGTTCATTATTTCATTACAGGTGTTTTTAATATTCAAAGATGCATTTTTACAGTGGTGTCGCCTCTCCACAGAGTTAACCTGTAACCTGTAACTCAGCCTGATAGTGTACTACTCAACTCAAAGATATTATGTATTAAAAATTAGTAGATCTTTGATGCCAGTAAAGCTATAATAATATTATTATTATTAATAATAATAATAATAATAATAATAATAATAATAATATTCTGGAGATTCGCATGTGGCAGACCCTCAAGCAGAAATGTTTCATAGTGTATTTTAAAGAACCATATAGTTTAATAATTGTTGTTACATTGTACAATGAAAGTATGACTCACAAAAAAAACAAAAAAATATATATATATACACGTACATATCTGAGAATACTATCCATGGGTTTCAGAATGACAAAAAATTTGACCGTTGCCATAGCATCCATCTATCCATTTTCTTCTGCTTATCCAGGGCCGGGTCGTGCAACAGTCTAAACAGGGACTCCGAGACTTCCTTCACCCCGGACACTTCCTTCAGCTCCTCCGGGGGGACCCCAAGGCGTTCTCAGGCCAGCCGGGACACATAGTCCCTCCAGGGTGTCCTGGGTCTTCCCCGGGGCCTCCTCCCGGTGGGACACGCCCGAAACACCTCCCGAGGGAACAGATGCCTGAGCCACCTCAGCTGCTCCTCTCAACGTGGAAGAGCAGCGGCTCTACCCCGAGCTCCTCCCGTGTGACTGAGCTCCTCACCCTATCTCTAAGGGAGCGCCCAGCCACTCTGCGGAGGAAACTCATTTCGGCCGCTTGTATCCGCAATCTCGTCCTTTCGGTCATTACCCAGAGCTCATGACCATAGGTGAGGGGAGGAACATGGATTGACGGTAAATCGAGAGCTTTGCCTTTTGCCTCAGCTCCCTCTTTCCCTCTTCACCACAACGGTCCGGTACAGCGACCGCATCACTGCCGACGCTGCACCGATCCGCCTGTCGATCTCACGCTCCATCCTCCCCCTCACTCATGAACAAGACCCCGAGATACTTGAACTCCTCCACTTGAGGCAAGGGGTAGGGTTGCAATTAACAATAAATTATATTGTTTCCGTCAGCTCTGAGCTCCTTTGTGGTTTAATTAATTTTGTTCCTTTGTATGTACAGTATATTTGTGAAGTTATCCTCATTTCACTAATTGGACTGAACGGTCTAAAGTCCTCAACATGGCGCCTATGAACAGCAGTGTTGAACTCATTAATAATTCAACGACATAATGTGTGTAAGAGGTTGAGACAGCCGCTCGCACAAAGAAGTCAAAGTAAACGTGAGTTCCAGACGTGTCCGGTCACGTGGAAGAAACAGACGGAGGATGGTCGATATTAACGGGTCCTGGGGGGGTCAGGGAAGCTGGAAAAACATATGGACCAGGCAGGAATTCTGTGCACGATTATAACTGGATTTATTTGATATTAAACCTGAGTGGAGGTGATTACATAGTTAGGTTTGCAGTTTTATCCTCTCTACTGGCATAGATCAAATTATTTTCAGATAGTTGAATGTTAAAGGTCGCCATGGAGATGTTGCTCTGCCTGGAATTGTCCCCAGTATGGTATTAAAATGATCAACCACATTATTTCGTTTACAACTGTTTATATTGTTCAAAACTACCCGGGCTCGCCATTGCACTGATCTAACCTGTTTGCCAAGATGTGCCATTGGTTCTATAAGACACAAGGCATTATTATTATTATTATTATTATTATGAGTCACTGTTGTTGCTGATGATGAAGCTGGTCAGTATTGACACGCTGGGGTGTTCTACGTGCACCTCTAGTGTTGGAATGTTTAGGCGTTACCATGGAGACACAACATACACATAAGCGAACGTGAAATTCACAGCACAAAGCAGCTCACCTGTTGTAGTTCCAGCTAAGTCAGTTCCTCGTGGTCAGATTGTGTTAAAATAGAGCTCAGATTAAAGTCTAATAAAGCCTCAGACAGAGGTTTAAGTTTAGTTTATTTAAAAGGGGACAGTGCAGTTTCATAAAACACATGATTACACAAAAAGCCAGAATTAGCCAGAAGGCGAGTTTTTATCTGTTGATGTAAAAAGGCAAAGAGCACACAATACATATACAATATAATACAAAATACATATCACAACATTTGATCAGAACATCAGAACATCACAGCAGGTTTATCTTTTAGTGTTGCAGCTGTAGGTGTTGATAAGCCACATTTCAGTTTTTTTGTGAAGGCCTTGTATGTTGTGAGCAGTTTAACCTCCTCAGGCACTCGCGTTCCTCACTGACCAGGCCGACTTACTGGGCTACGTTCAGACTGCAGCCTGAAGTGACCCAAATCCGATTTTTTCGCCCCTAGTCTCAACGACATACATCCGATTTTTTCAAATGCAACCCAGGCCACTTGGATATGTGGTCCTAAAACCGATACATATCCGATCTTTGACATGCGACTTCAGTCTGAACGGCCAGGTCACATTCATCCAACCTACACGTCATCAACAAGCGACAAATGACACTATTCTGCACTGAAGTAGGCGGAAACTGAAACTGTATTTTAGGAGACAAGCCCAACGTCGAGCCGAGAGAATTGTTGGATATCTGCGTTACTGAAGATGAACCCACAAAACGCCAAGGCCAGAAACCTTGTCCTTCTCAATCTCCTGTCTAAAACAAATAAGTTGTACATGTTCTGGCTCTGGTACGACATCAACTTTAAAATCTCCAGGTGCTCAATGCTGGTGTCCATGTTTAGGCGACTTCCCTAAACAGTGAGCACGCTCGCTGCATGTGACCTTGTCGTGTCCTCCAAGGCGCATGCGGGACACTTTTGGGGCGTTTAAAGATCCCATGACATGGTACTTCTTGATGCTTTTGGCGGCACGGTAGCTGAGTGGGTAGCACTCACGCTTCACAGCAAGAAGGTTCCGGGTCGCCCAGACCTTTCTGTGTGTGTTCTGTGTGGAGTTTGCATGCATGGTCTGGGTTCGATCCCCGGGTCACCCGAGCCTTTCTGTGTGGAGTTTGCATGTTCTCCCCGTGTCTGGGTGGGTTTCCTCCGGACACTCCGGTTTCCCCCACCAACCCAAAACATGCACCATAGGTACCTCCAGCTTTGGTCCTGACCAATCCGAAGCAAGAAGATCATGGAGATGGTCCCCGGGCGCAGTAATGTGCTGCTCACTGCTCCTGATAACAGGATGGGCTGAATGCAGAACTGGAATTTCCCCACTGTGGGACTAATAAAGGCATAGCTTTCTTTCTTTCTTTCTTTTATATGGCGCCTTAATGGTTCCCTAATACTGTAAATGAATCCTTCTTCAAAATCAAGACTCAGTGCATGAGAAAGACCCATGAACACAGACAGAGTCATAAATATCTCTCTGGAACAGTCCATTATGGGCGTTGTTGCTTGAACGCAAATGAGGAGGACAGAGATAGGCCAGTGCAGCGGGTGGGGGCGTGGCCAAACTCTCCACTCTTTCCTCTTTAGCGGTGCGTTGTGCACTGGCCCCACTCCCGCGTTTTTGCGCGGAGGAAGAGATGAGAAGGGTTCCATTGAAAAATAAACACATTTCCACAGAAAAATTAAACCACTGCTGTTTCAGAGGTTCGGAGGGTCGGATAAAGGACATCCGAGCCTGGAAACACTCTGACGTGTCTCCAGGCAAATAAAAAACGCATCTCGCATTGCGTAGCTCGTTTGCGGTCCAAACTCTCTGGGGGTGATTTCTAGAGAGTGTGCGTAGAAACACAGACGGGGGGTGGAACTGCAATTGCATTTTTCCTTGAGTGTGACGTCAGAAAGTTCCCTTGTTCAGAATCGCCCGTTTGGGCTGTCTTTTTTTCAAACGCAGAAAAGGATCACAAATGCTCAGTTTACACATTTCGCAACTTTTAGCCATGGGGGGGCCCTAAACAGGGTAGGGGAGCTCACATTAACGTTCAAAAACCTCAGAAAGTGAAAATTTCATGCTATGGGACCTTTAAAGTTCACACTGGAGGTCACATACAAGTCACATTTAACTGGAAATGTGAATGACTTTGCAAAAAAATCGGATTTCACAAAACAAAATCCGAATTGAGCATTAAGCCCTGCAGTCTGAAAGAAGCCTGAAAGTGCTCCTGCGCAGAAGAATGTAACAGTCGCCTGACAGAGCCTCGAGTGACGCTCAGAGCTTTTTCTTTGGCTGATGAACTCTGCCCGAGGATCTGGAGCCAAAGTGTGCAGTACTTTATAAATCAATTTTAAAAGAGCAGTGCTTACAGTTAGCATCACACCCCCAGGGAATGTTGACATCATCAGCTGCAAAGTATCAATATTAGTAAGTAAATTAAACACATCTTAGTTTGAAACCTCGTCAATAGATACTTTCTTTGAGTGGCTTTTGTATTCTGAGCGATTCTTCAATTTCAACAAAACGTAACTTCATTTGAATTTTATTTTGGGATAAAAAAGTCCACTTGGAGTAGTCATTATTTATAGTAGTGTTAAAGGAATGCCCTGTAGAGCTGTTCCTGTCTGCTCCTCCAGAACTAGGGCAATTTAATGCTACATTACGTAACATTTTTTAAAATAATACGTCAAAAAGCAGCAGAAAAAGTACAAAAGCTTGAAGACCCAAACCTGAACTGGCCTAGTTACAAAAGTCAACCTGCCAACGTGGAAGTAGAACAACGAAATGAAATTACTGGGACAGCGATTTCAAAACAATTTTACGTCAAGAAGTTTAAGATTTTATAAAAGATGTCAGTAAGACGTTTGTGTGTTGTTGTCATGGAAATCAGACATGTTGGTGTATTCTTAAGGTTGCGTTGTGTAACTGTTCTGGTAGATGGTCCGTTAAATGCTTTTAGAGATGTTATTCCTTTGTCTGGAATGTTCCACAGTACGGCATTAAACCTTTCTATGTTCATGGAGACCAAACCAGACCGAGTTACAGGTCAGATCTGTGGAGAGGCGACCCCGCTCACAGTCAGAATGTTGTTTTTTCTAGGTATTTTTAAGCTATAAATTCACTTGTAGTTGAATAAATTTAAAGTCGAGCTGTTTAATGTCACACTGTGGAACATTCCAGGCAGAGAGATGACGTATCCATAGAAACGAGCAGGTGGCGAACCCCAAAACAAAAAGCTACATAGTGCACCTTTAATGCAACATGATTTAGAACTCATGGAATAAAAACAAAAACAAATACTCACACCACAAAAAGAATTAAGTTTGTTTTGCCGTACACTATATTTTTATTATCTGTGAGCCAACAAGTCAGACGGGTGCTCTGTTAGCATGCTAGTTGTTATTAGCGTTACCGTGACAGCAAAACTCTGCTCTCCAAGTTGTGAAAAGCGTTTCTAGTTCGATCGTGATCAATAATTACGACGTTACAAATGAATTAATGTTTGACTCTTCACATTATGATAAAGTATTTCTAGAAGTTCCTTCAATTGTTTAATAAACCATCTTTTCTTAAAGGAGAGATTCTTTCTTTATAAACTGACTTAGATAATATAAGATAAGATAAGACTTTATTGATCTCACACAGGAGAAATTTACTTGCCACAGTAGCTCCAGGCAGGGACAGTTTGAACAAGAAAGAAAAGTGCATGCAGGCAAGAATGGAATAAAGTAAGTAATAATAAAAATAAGTAATAATAATAATAATAATAATAATAATACAAACAGTAACTAGGAGAGTATGGGGAAAAAAGAAGATATTGTACGTTTGATGCAATTCTTTGTATAAATGTAATCCCTGGTCAATATAAAAATCCTTAATAATGATAATAATAATTAATAATGCAAATGTCATCACTGGATTTGAAACTTTTTAGGTAATTTAGCCTATTTTAGATGTATCCCAGAAATATAATCGTTTTGTTTTGCAAAAGTTAAACACAAGTTTTTTGTTTTAGATTTGGATGAGAATCATTAGAATAACTTGGTCTCAAAATCCGACAGTTCAGTTACCCGTGCGTAATCTTTGTTATTGATCCGTGTGCGTAATTTGCTTGGTGCGTATTGTTAGCATTAGTGTTCGCATTAGTGTTAGCATTAGCATTAGCAGCGTGTCTTGGTTGCTGGGCAACGGTAGAGGCTCCGTGAACCTGTCCCAGTTCGTCAATGGCCTTTTGGTCCATGGAGGCGAGTTCAAGGGCTGCAGCCTTCGAAGCGGCCGAAAGAGCGGCTTTCGGAGGGTGCAGCCCTCGAATTGGGACACGGCTTGTGCTTCCACGCCACTGCAAAACAGTGCCCCTCTCAAACAATGTCCTGTGGCGCCACGTTCTGCCACTCTGTGTTCCCGACGTTTTATATGCACACACTCACTGGGATTGAGATGCAGGGGGTCCTCGAATTTCGTCGTAAGTCGGAATTTGATTTTGATCTTCCAACCAAAGCACCAATAACCTTTCCATCTCAATAATTAGACCACTACGCTGCTTGGTTATCACTGTCGCTTTCATAGGAGCAGATCAGAGCTCACATCAGGTACTTCCGCCCACATTGGGCACACACGAGGCCGTCTTCTTCGCCCTACAACCGCAACAAAGCGTCTTCCGCCGTGCGCCGCGCGCCGTTCGCGTTTGTTTACGTCGCTTACCACGCTAAACCGCGTAAGAAGGAATAACGCGTAATATTATTTTTTTTTTTTTATGGGGACGCGTTCATAACCACGAAACGGCGTAAGTCGAGACCGTTGTAACCCGAGGACCCCCTGTATATTAAAAAAACAATATCATTAAAAAAAAACAAAAAAAAAACACTGGTGTACTGGTTTGGGCGGTATACCGGTGTACCACTTGCAAAAGATACACAATACACTTTAAAGTGAACTCTGTCCTTGTCCGAAACTCTGAGGAGCTGCTATTTCCACAGTGACGTCTGAATAACCGTTACTGACACGGGGACAGATCGCAGCAGCTCTGTTTCAAACACACAGAGTAATGTGGATGATTAACTCCTCTGCTTCGACTTTCAGCTGCCGTTTAAAGCCTCTGTCATCATGTTAGGCCTGGGTAAGAGTTACTTTGGACCCGGTAATCACAGCGGTACAGGAAAGTACGGGGAAACTACTGCAGGATAAAACGAGGTGACATTGAAAGAGCTGCAGAAGTGAATTACTTTCGTTGTAATGGTTTAGAAATGGTGAAGGGAAATATAATCTATTCAGGGTGCGCAGTGGACCGGCCACGTACGTCTCCTCTGGGTATCCAACTCAAATAATGTGATACCGAAAAGTGCTTGAACAAATGTGAAGTTGACCTTTGGGGAGAAGGATGGAGGCAGCACCGCAGCAGCAGAAATATAAACCACCTCAGACTCCAACTCCTCCATCTGTTGTGTTTGGGCTGAATGTAGCAGGTTTTTGTACCAGAGATGAGCAAGGCAATACAGGAAGGGATAAAGGCTCTGTTGACCCCAGAATTGGACCCCTTTCCTATTGATTTAAATTAGAGGCTTTGCACTGTCACGTGACCCCCATAGCAACGGTAACTACGCCGCCATGACACCGGGCACGCGAGATCAAACATGGATGCTAAACAGAACGTGCGTGCTCCATCTCTCGGGAAATATCTGGAATCTCTAGCCTCAGATGAGCGAAAAAACTAGCGATCTTACGGTCTGTGTCGAGGCTTCGAAGTGTTTGTCGAGTAATCAGTAAAAATCCAGGCAAAGTGTAACCTGGGAAATCCCGGGTTGCTTTCGTTCGTTCCGATCTGAAAGACAGCCTGGCAACGAGGCTAAGCGAGCTCTCCTGATTTTGGGAGCCAATCAGAGAGCGGGGAGGGGTGGGAAGATGGTGACACGTACTACGCGACAAACGGAAACTTGTAGTTTGAACTGACAACTGACATGATTGGCTATGGGCTACGTATACGCCAAATGATAGACATTCGTAACGCCCAATAAACGGCCGTTGGCGATCGTAAACCACACCTCCGCTACGAGATATTCAGTAGGTGCGTCCAGACCATATGTCACTTGTGATATGGTCTGGTGTAAACAAGGCAAAGCGATGTGTGGTTCGGAGCGTGTTTCGATGACGTAAGCGATGACATTCGAACCTTCCTTTCTGCATGCACTTTTTTGTTCTAACTTTCTTTTGCACTAAACTGCCTGGAGCTAATGTGGCAAGTGAATTTCTCCTGTGTGAGATCAATAAAGTCTTATCTTACCTTATCTTATCTTCCTGAAGCACCATACCATGTGACTGATTCAGGAAGTGGTTTGCTGTTTTACATGACAAAAATATAAGCATTTTTTTAAATACAACACTGACAAAAACAAACAAAATATATATATTTATTTATCCATCCATCCATTTTTTCCCTCTTATCCGGGGCCGGGTCGCGGGGGCAACAGTCTAAGCAGGGACTCCCAAACTTTCTTCACCCCGAACACTTCCTCCAGCTCCTCCGGGGGGAGCCCAAGGCGTTCCCAGGCCAGCCCGGAGACATAGCCCCTCCAGCAGGTCCTGGGTCTTCCCCGGGGCCTCCTTCCAGTGGGACATGCCCGGAACACCTCCCGAGGGAGGCGTCCAGGAGGCGTCCGAAAGAGATGCCCAAGCCACCTCAGCTGCTCCTCTTAACGTGGAGAAGCAGTGGCTCTACTCCGAGCTTCTCCCGTGTGACTGAGCTCCTCACCCTATCTCTAAGTGTGCGCCCAGCCACTCTGCGGAGGACACTCATTTCGGCCGCTTGTATCCGCGATCTCGTCCTTTCGGTCATTACCCAGAGCTCATGACCATAGGTGAGGGTAGGAACGTAGACTGACCGGTAAATTGAGAGCTTCGCCTTTTGGCTCAGCTCCCTCTTCACCACAACGGTCCGGTACAGCGACCGCATCACTGCCGACGCTGCACCGATCCGCCTGTCAATCCCACGCTCCATCCTCCCCTCACTCGTGAACAAGACCCCGAGATACTTGAAATCCTCCACTTGAGACAAGGACTCCCCACCTACCCGGAGAGGGCAAGCCACCTTTTTCCGGTCGAGAACCATGGCCTATATATATTTATTTAAAGCACATATAATTATTTAAAACTGCATTATGAAACTTTTCTGGTGGAGGGTCTGTCAGATACTTTTCCATGGAGATGTCATTGCTTTGTCTGGAATATTTCACAGTATGGCATTAAACCTTTCTATCTTCATGGAAACCAAACCAGACCACGTTACAGGTCAGATCTGTGGAGAGGCGACCCCACTAACAATCAGAATGTCTGTTTTTCTAGGTATTTTTGAGCTATAAAACCACCTGTAATTGAATAAATGTAAAGTAGAGCTGTTTAATGTCACACTGCGGAACATTCCAGGCAGAGCAATGACAAACAGGCAGTACTCGAGTTGAGGGGGGGATGGAGGGGGGGATGGGGGGGGGGGCACCCCCGCTGGGGGAAAAAATAGTCAAAATCATCCCTCTTCTAAAATGGGCATCCCTTCTTCCATCCCTTGTGGCATTTTATCAATCAGGCATGAAAATCCCTCACCTTTTGGCGAAATTCACCGTTTTCAAGTCAAAATAAGTGACCTACATGAATCGTGGCCAGTTCCAAGAGCCAATCATAGGCCGAACTGCACTCCGGCTTCCAATCATGTTGCAGCATACCCACCAATCGCGCTCCCGCCAATCATGACGATCAGCGTTGTTGTGTTTGCACCTGTTTGCCGATCAGCTGTGAGTGAGCCCCGTTAATATGTACGCTACGTTAATGCTATGCTAATTATGTTAATGGGGTGAGTTATATTATCATATTATTTCTGCTTCAAAGGGACATATTAGCTGACAGCAGGGGCCCGGGACTAAACTGGGACTAAACCGGGACTAAAGCAGGTCTAAACCAGGTCTAAACCAGGTCTGAACCCCCCCCCCCCTTCCCCCCCACCGCTGGAAAATATGTCATATAAATGAACAATTTCACCATCCCCCTTGGTTTTATTTTACAACTCGACTACTGCAAGGTGATGCCCCCCAACTAAAAAGTTACACAATGCACCTTTAAACTGATCGCATTTGTCCGTGTCTGTTTAAATGTATAATTCAATAATCAAAAATGCCTGGGCGACTAAAGACAGAACCAGGACGTGTTCTTAAAAGCACCACAGAGGAATCAGCGTCCACTCGAGTTCGCTCACAGCCGAAAACCCGAGATCGGCGGCACTAAAAACACACTTGCTGCTTGAGCGATCGCCATTAGGAGAAAAGAACACCTCGGCCTCCTGCTCTGGGACGGGCTCGCTGTGAGAAGCACTTAATCTTTAGTCCGGTTTGTAGCTCCGTCTGACACGAAGGGGTCCACGGGGAGAGAGCGACCAGACCTGTGAGCACGCAAGACCACCAGGAAGAGGGGGATGGAGAGAGGGAGAGAGAGAGAGAGAGAGAGGGAGGGAGAGAGAGAGAGAGAGAGTGTGTGTGTGTGAGCACGCAAGACCACCAGGAAGAGAGGATGGAGAGAGGGAGGGAGAGAGAGAGAGAGAGGGAGTGTGTGTGTGTGAGCACGCAAGACCACCAGGAAGAGAGGAGGGAGAGAGGGAGAGAGAGAGAGAGAGAGAGAGAGAGTGTGTGTGTGCAAACAAGACCACCAGGAAGAGAGGGATGTAGAGAGAGAGGGAGGGAGAGAGAGAGGAGAGAGAGAGAGAGAGGGAGAGAGAGAGTGTGTGTGTGCAAACAAGACCACCAGGAAGAGAGGAGGGAGAGAGGGAGGGAGAGAGAGGGAGAGAGAGAGAGAGAGAGAGAGAAAGGAGAGAGAGAGAGTGTATGTGAGCACGCAAGACCACCAGGAAGAGAGGGATGGAGAGAGGGAGAGAGAGAGAGGGAGAGAGAGAGAGAGAGACTGTGAGCATGCAAGACCACCAGGAAGAGAGGGATGGAGAGAGAGAGAGAGAGAGAGAGTGTGTGTGAGCACGCAAGACCACCAGGAAGAGAGGGATGGAGAGAGGGAGAGAGAGGGAGAGAGAGAGAGAGAGAGAGAGAGAGAGTGTGTGAGCACGCAAGACCACCAGGAAGAGAGGGATGGAGAGAGAGAGGGAGGGAGAGAGAGAGAGAGAGAGAGGGGGGGGAGAGGCTGTGTGCAAACAAGACCACCAGGAAGAGGGGGATGGAGAGAGGGAGGGAGGGAGAGAGAGAGTCTGTGTGAGCATGCAAGACCACCAGGAAGAGAGGGATGGAGAGAGAGAGATGAAGATGGAGAGAGAGGAAAAAGAGAGGAGAGAGAGAGGCTGTGTGCATACAAGACCACCAGGAAGAGAGGGATGGAGAGAGGGAAGGAGAGAGAGAGAGAGGAGGGAGACAGAGAGGGTGTGTGAGCAGGCAAGAACACCAAGAAGAGGGGGATGAAGAGAGAGAGGGGGAGAGAGAGAAAGAGAGAGAGTGTGTGTGTGAGCATGCAAGACCACCAGGAAGAGAGGGAGGGAGAGAGAGAGAGGGGGAGAGAGGGAGAGAGAGAGAGAGGCTGTGTGCAAACAAGACCACCAGGAAGAGAGGGAAGGAGAGAGAGGGAGAGAGAGAGTGTGTATGTGAGCACGCAAGACCACCAGGAAGAGAGGGATGGAGAGAGAGGGGGAGAGAGAGAGAGAGAGAGAGAGAGAGAGAGAGAGAGTGTGAGTACGCAAGACCACCAGGAAGAGAGGGATGGAGAGAGAGAGGGAGAGAGAGGGAGAGAGAGGGAGGAGAGAGAGAGGAGAGAGAGGCTGTGTGCAAACAAGACCACCAGGAAGAGAGGGATGGAGAGCGAGAGGGAGGGAGAGAGAGAGAGAGAGAGAGGAGAGAGAGAGAGTTTGTGTGAGCATGCAAGACCACCAGGAAGAGAGGGATGGAGAGAGAGAGAGAGAGAGAGAGAGAGAGGAGGGAGAGAGAGAGAGTGTGTGTGAGCATGCAAGACCACCAGGAAGAGGGGGATGAAGAGAGAGAGAGGGAGAGAGAGAAAGAGAGAGAGTGTGTGTGTGAGCATGCAAGACCACCAAGAAGAAAGGGATGGAGAGAGAGAGATGGAGATAGAGGGAGAGAGAGAGTGAGAGAAAGAGAGGAGAGAGAGAGAGAGGCTGTGTGCATACAAGACCACCAGGAAGAGAGGGATGGAGAGAGGGAGGGAGGGAGAGAGAGAGAGAGAGAGGAGGGAGAGAGAGAGTGTGTGTGAGCATGCAAGACCACCAGGAAGAGGGGGATGGAGAGAGAGAGATGAAGATGGAGAGAGAGAAAAAGAGAGGAGAGAGAGAGAGGCTGTGTGCATACAAGACCACCAGGAAGAGAGGGATGGAGAGAGGGAGGGAGAGAGAGAGAGAGAGAGAGAGGAGGAGACAGAGAGTGTGTGTGAGCACACAAGACCACCAAGAAGAGGGGGATGAAGAGAGAGAGGGGGAGAGAGAGAAAGAGAGAGAGTGTGTGTGTGAGCACGCAAGACCACCAGGAAGAGAGGGATGGAGAGAGAGAGAGGGAGAGAGAGGGAGAGGGGGAGAGAGAGACTGTGAGCATGCAAGACCACCAGGAAGAGAGGGATGGAGAGAGGGAGAGAGAGGGAGAGAGAGAGAAAGGAGAGAGAGAGAGTGTGTGTGAGCATGCAAGACCACCAGGAAGATAGGAGGGAGAGAGGGAGGGAGAGAGAGGGAGAGGGGGAGAGAGAGACTGTGAGCATGCAAGACCACCAGGAAGAGAGGGATGGAGAGAGAGAGGGAGAGAGAGAGTGTGTGTGAGCACGCAAGACCACCAGGAAGAGAGGGATGGAGAGAGAGAGAGGGAGAGAGAAAGAGAGGAGAGAGAGAGAGAGGCTGTGTGCATACAAGACCACCAGGAAGAGAGGGATGGAGACAGAAAGAGGGATAGAGAGGAGGAAGAGAGAGAGAGGGAAAGGAGAGAGAGAGAGAGAGAGACAGGAGGAGGAAAGGAGGGAGAGAGAGAGAGAGAGAGAGAGAGAGAGGAGAGAAAAAGAGAGGAGAGAGAGAGAGGCGGTGGGCACGTAAGACCACCAGGAAGAGAGAAATGAAGAGAGATGAAGAGAGAAAGAGGAGGGGGAGGGGGAGATGGGCATGCAAGACCACCAGAAAAAGAGAGATGGAGAGAGGGAAGAAAAGAGGGAGAGAGAGTGTGTGCACGCAAGACCACCAGAAAGAGAGGGATGGAGAGAGAGAGAGGGGAGAGAGGGAGAGAGAGAGAGAGAGGCTGTGCGCAAACAAGACCACCAGGAAGAGAGGGATGGAGAGAGAGGGAGAGAGAGGCTGCGTGCACGCAAGTCCACCAGGAAGAGAGGGATGGAGAGAGGAAGAAAGAAAGGAGGGAGAGAGAGAGAGAGAGAGAGAGAGAGGCTCACGCAAGACCATCAGAAACAGAGATGAAGAGAGAAAGAGGGATAGAGAGGAGGAGGAGAGAGAGAGAGAGGCTGTGTGCATGCAAAACCACCAGAAACAAAGATGGAGAGAGAGAAGAAAAGGAGGGAAAGAGGGAGAGAGAGAGAAGAGAGAGAGAGAGAGAGAGAAAATATGGAGAGAGGGAAGGAAAGGAGGAAAGGAGGGAGAGGAAGGAGAGAGAGAGAGAGAGAGAGAGGGGCTGTGTGCACGCAAGACCACCAGAAAGAGAGATGGAGAGAGAGAAAGAAAGGAGGGAGAGAAAGAGGCTGTGTGCAAACAAGACCACAGAGACATGGAGAGAGAGAGAAGGAAAGGAGGAAGAGAGAGAGCGAGAGAGAGACAGAGAGAGAGGCTGTGTGCACGCAAGACCACCAGAAACAGATGGAGAGAGAGAAGGGAAAGAGATAGACTGACAGACAGACAGACAGACAGACAGACAGACAGACAGACAGATAGATAGATAGATGGATAGACAGACAGACAGATAGACAGACAGATAGATAGACAGACAGACAGACAGACAGACAGATAGACAGACAGACAGACAGACAGACAGACAGACAGATAGACAGACAGACAGACAGACAGACAGACAGATAGACAGACAGACAGACAGACAGACAGATAGATAGATGGATAGAGAAGGAGTGGGAGAAACCTTTCAAGACTTTTATTGCACGATCATTCTAACCACATGAAATTCCATCTAAAAAACATTCATTAAGAAATAAAAATTCAGGAACAGGCGGCCATCTCTCACTTCACACAAAGAGAGAGAGAGAGAGAGAGAGATGGAGGGAGGGAGAAAGAGAGAGAGAAAGAAAGGGAGAGGGTGGCAGACTTTATTGCATGCTCATTCTAACCACATGAAATTACATCTGAAAATCATAATTAAGAAATATTAAAAACAGTCACACAAGAGAGAGGAGTGGATAAAGAGAATAAGGAATGGGAAAAGAGGAAAAGAAAAAAAGGGAAAGAAAGGAAGCCATAAGGAAAGACAGAGAGATGGGGGTAAATAAAAATGGAAAGACATGGGGGGGTGAGGGACAGAGAGAGAGAGAGAGAGAGAGAGGTGACAAAGAGAGAGATAAAAGTGTGGGAGGGAGGGGCGAAACAGAGAAATGGAGGGAAAAAAGAAGAGAGAGAGGAGAGATGGAAAGAAAAGAAGGAGAGAGGGAGGGTAGGAGAGAAAGAGAGAAGAGGGAGAGAGGAAGAGAGAGAGGTGACAAAGGGAAAGATGCGAGTGAGAGATGGAACAGAGACAAAGAGAGATGAGAGAGAGAGAAAGAGAGAAAGAGAGGAGAGAAAGAGAGAGAGAGAGAGAAGTGACAGAGAGATTGGAGTGTGGGACGGAAAGGGGAGAGATAGAGATGGAGAGGGAAAAAAAGAGAGAGCAGAGATGGAAAGAGAAGAGGAAAGGAGAAAGAGAGAAGAGAGATGGGGTATAAGAAAGAAGAAGAAGAAGGGGAGAGAGAGAGAGAGAAAGAGAAGAGGGAGAGAGATAGAAGAGAGATGGGGGTATAAGAGAGAAGAGGGGAGAGAGAGAGAAAGAAAGAGAGAGGTGACAAATAGAGAGATTGAGAGTGGGAAGGAAAGAGGAGAGATAGAGAGATGGAGAGGGAAACAAAGAGAGGAGAGATGGAAAGAGAAGAGGGAAGGAGAAAGAGAGAAGAGAGATGGGGTATAAGAGAGAAGAGGGGGAGAGAGAGAAAGAGAGAGAGAGGGAACAAAGAGAAAGAGAGATGGAGAGAGAGAGCTGGAAAGAGAAGGAGAGAGATAGAAGAAAGATGGGGGTATAAGAGAGAAGATGAGAGAGAGATGAAGGTATAAGAGAGAAGAGGGAGAGAGAGAGAGAGAGAGCGGTGACAAAGAGAGAGATGGGAGTGAGAGAGGGAACAGAGATAAAGAGAGATGGAGAGAGAGAGAAACAAAGAGAGAAGAGAGATGGAAAGAGAAGAGGGAAGGAGAAAGAGAGAAGATAGAAGATAGATGGGATATAAGAAAGAAGAAGACGAGAGAGAGAGAGAAACAAAGAGAGGAGAGATGGAAAGAATAGAGGGAAGGAGAAAGAGAAGAGAGATGGGGTTATAAGAAAGAAGAAGAAGAAGAAGAAGAAGAACAAGAAGAAGAGAGAGAAAGGAAGAAGAAGAGAGCGATGACAACGAGATAGGAATGGGAGATACAACAGAGATAAACAGGGATGGAGAGAGAGGAGAGCTGGAAAGAGAGGAGGGAGAGAGAGAGATGGGAGTGAGAGAGGGAACAGAGATAAAGAGAGATGAGAGAGAAAGAGAGAAGAGAGCTGGAAAGAGAGTAGGGAGGGAGAGAGGAGAGATGAAGTTACAAGAGGGTATATGATGAGGGTATAAGAGAGAAGAGGAAAAGAGAGAAAGAAAGAAAGAAGGAGAGAGGTGACAAAGAGAGAGATTGATTGTGTGAAGGAAAGGGGAGAAATAGGGAGATGGGGAGAAAAACAAAGAGAGAAGAGAGAAAGAGGGAAGGAGAAAGAGAGAGAAGAAAGATGCGGGTGTAAGAAAGAAGAAGAAGAGAGAGAGAAAGAGGAAGAGAGAGAGGTGACAGAGAGGAAAGCTGGAAAGAGGAAGGGGGGATGTAGGTATAAAAGAGAAGAGTAAATGAGAGAGAGAGACTCTCTCTCTCTCTCTCTCTCTCTCTTAAGTTATTAAGTTATAAGAGAGAACAGAGAGAGAGAGAGAGAAAGAGAGAGATTGGAGTGTGGGAAGGAAAGGGGGAAGATAGAGAGGGAAACAAAGGGAGAGGAGAGATGGAAAGACAAGATGGAAAGAGAGAGAGAGAGAGAAAGAAAGAGAGAGAGGGAGATAGGTGACAAAGAGAGAGATTGAGTGTGGGAAGGAAAGGGGATAGAGAGATGGAGATGGAATCAAAGAGAGAGGAGAGATGGAAAGAGAAGATGGAAGGAGAGAGAGAGAGAGAGAGGTGACAAAAAGAGAGAGAGAGATAGGAGTGTGGGAGGAGAAGGAGACAGAAAAGGAGAGAGGGGAGGAAGCGAGGGAATGACAAACAGCATCAGAACATGTGAGGAGTGACCGCCGGACGTCTGAGTGGATTTAAAACAGAGCGGATAAAAGATTCAGAGGAGGAAAAACAGACGGAGGAGAAGAAAAGGACAAAAGCGATCATCGTCACAGAGCTGTTCAGAAGGAAACAGGACGAGATCTGATTTGTCCACTTGTAGAACAGCCTACAACCAATAAAGTTTTATAAGTTTATTTCCATTTCTTTTCTTTTCTTTTCTTTTCTTTTCTTGTTATTTCAAAGGTTTTTCAAGGCTGTGCCAGAGAACATCCTCCAGCTTTAAAGTACAAAATGTTTGCTTTGCTTCGATGTTTTATATGAAAATAACTTATCTGTATAATTTATCATTTATAAAAGTACACTGCTAAAGAAACACCTTTAGGGGTCGACTCTCCGCAGACCAGACTTGTGACTTTTTGGAAGTTTATTTCCATATTAGTGCTGTGAGGCGATTAAAAAAATTACCGTATTTTCCACACTATAAGGCGCACGTAAAAGCCTTCAATTTTCTCAAAAGCCGAGAAAAGTGCGCCTTATAATCCGATGCGCCTTATATATGGATCAATATTGGTTAATCATGGCTACCCTAGTCAGCCACTACTGTAGCTTCTATTCTATGCGCCTTATAATGCGGTGCGCCCTATATAGTCATACCTCACCTTACGAATTCATTCCAGAAGTGGTTTCATAACGTGATTTTTTCATAAGTAGAGTCGCAATGTAAAAGGCCTGATTCGTTCCAAGGCCCCCAATACCCCCCTTAACCCTGTTGGAGAGTGTATTTACAAGTGTATTTACGTTTCGGGGGATTCGGGCGGCGGCGAAGCCGAGCGCGCATTATATGATTTTTTTTAGATTTCGCGTTTCGTAACTTGAATTTTCTTTCGTATTCAGAGACGAAAATTTTACGTAAAGGCGTTTCATTACTGGGATTATTCGTTATTTGGGTCTTTCGTAAGGTGAGGTATGACTGTATGAAAAGAGTTTTAAAATAGGCCATTCATTGAAGGTGCGCCTTATAGTTAGGAAAATATGGTAATCTAATTAATTAGAGGATTTGTAATTAATTCATCTAATTACTCAGATTTTAAGAGTGTCAGAGAGGGTGAGAGAGAGGGATCGTGAGTGATCGAGCGAGTGAACGAACAAACCCACTTTGTGATTGATTCCAGAAACAAAGTTTACCGCACACTTGTTTGACTTTCCGATGATTCGTTTATTAGGTAAGAGCGAACAACGCGTTTCACTTCTACAGCGTTGACCTGATTTAGTCCTGGTTTAGTCCTGGTTTAGACCTGGTTAAGTCCTGGTTTAGACCTGGTTTAGTCCTGGTTTAGACCTGGTTTAGTCCTGGTTTAGACCTGGTTTAGTCCTGGTTTAGACCTGGTTTAGACCTGGTTTAGTCCCGGTTTAGATCCCGGTTTAGTCCCGGGCCCCTGCTGTCAGATAGTCTGTCCCTTTGATGCAGAAATAATACGATAATATGACTCACCCGAATGTATCGGCAAATTTCGCCGAAAGGTGAGGGATTTTCATGCCTGCAGTGAAGTGGCGAGGCACATAGCAACTGCCCCGCAAAACAGACTGCCCCGCAAAACGGACTGCCCCGCAAAACGGACTGCCCCGCAAAACGGACTGCCCCGCAAAACGTCGTGGCCAAAAACCTTGTCCTTCTCCTTCTCCAGCAACTCTAGTCTACTTACGTAAACCTGATTGTGTCCTCTGGGGTTTCACACGATTTCACAAAAAAATCGGAATTGTGCATTAAGCCCTGGCGATCGACTGACACTTGGCCCCCGATTGACTGGTTGGGCACCCCTGCCCTAGAAGGACGATGTCTCTCGGCTGGCCTGGGAACGCCTCAGGATCCGCCCAGAAGAGCTGGAGGAAAGTCTGGGCCTCCCTACTTAGACTACTGCCCCCACGACCCGGCCTCGGATTAAGCAGAAGAAAATGGATGGATGGAAGGATGAACACGTACTTTTTGGATGGAATATGCCCCCAACCCTGCCTTACCATCGTCCGCCAACATGCAGGAAATCCTTTTATATTTTACAAACAAAACACACACACAAACAAAACAAAACTAAAATAAGTACCATTGTGCCAAGCCTTTTGTTGCATTTTCCATTTTTCTCTAAGAAGCACAACAGAATTTAATTTCACAGTATTGCAGTATCAGACGTTCACTTTTCCTCTATAACGTTGAGGTTACATCATACACTTTTCTGGCAACCGGCAACAACACCGTTTAACCACAATTGCCACATTTACAATCCGCACCTAATCACACTGTACGTCTTCTTTATGGGGAGTAAATTTCAGCATCAAGACATTTCGGTGGGTTGTTCAGAACAGAATAAGGGGTTAAAAGTTCAAGCGTTGCCTACGGTAACGCATAAATAATAATGCTGTTTCCGCGGTTACCTCACACCGGCCCATAGCTACAGCCTTTTGTGTTGTAATTGAGACTAAAGCCGGTTTTAAACGAAGGGTGAGGCGGAGTTAATGATTCAGATCTCAAATGCGTCTCAAATGCACGTATTATGATGTAAAATGGTGTAATATTTTTCTTTTTTTCAAACAATTAAGAAGATTCAGCAGTTTTGGCTCCTACAAAGCTTAATCCTTATTATTATATTTTAATATCTGCTTTTGGATGTGCTCAGTGCTGGTATACAAGATAGAAAAATAAAGAAATAATGGAGTTAAAATGAGGCTATGTTTGTGTGCACTTTAAATGATCAGAAGTACAGTGTAAAGCTTAAAGTTTAAAAGTTTAAAAGTTTAAAATGTCACTGCTCTGTCTGGAATGTTCCACAGTGTGTCATTAAACAGCTCTACCTTATGATTATTCAATTACAGGTGGTTTCATAGCTCAAAAATAGGTATTCTGACTGACGAGTCGCCTCTCCACAGATCTGACCTGTAACTTGGTCTGGTTTGGTCTCCGTGAAGATAGAAAGGTTTAATGCCATACTGTGAAATATTCCAGACTCAGGAAAAACATCTACTACTGCTACTGCTACTGCTACTGCTACTGCTACTACTACTGCTCCTACTGCTGCTATTATTACTACTACTGCGACTACTACTGCTACTACTGCTACTGCTACTACTACTACTACTACTGCTACTGCTACTACTACTACTACTGCTACTACTGCTACTGCTACTACTACTACTACTACTGCTACTGCTACTACTACTACTACTGCTACTACTGCTACTGCTACTGCTACTACTGCTGCTACTACTACTGCTCCTACTGCTGCTATTATTACTACTACTGCGACTACTACTACTACTACTGCTACTGCTACTACTACTACTACTGCTGCTACTGCTACTGCTGCTACTACTGCTACTGCTACTACTACTACTACTACTACTGCTACTACTACTACTGCTACTACTACTACTACTACTGCTACTACTACTACTACTACTACTGCTACTACTACTGCTACTACTACTGCTACTACTACTACTACTACTGCTACTACTACTACTGCTACTACTACTACTACTACTGCTACTACTACTACTACTACTACTGCTACTACTACTGCTACTACTACTGCTACTACTACTACTACTACTGCTACTACTACTACTACTGCTACTACGACTACCATTGCTACTACTACCACAAGTATTTCTTCTTCACTGACTTCTTCTCCTGATCGTATTCCTCCAACAATGACAACAGCATCTACTGTACTTAGAATTATAGTGACTTATGTTGATCGGAATAAGTACAGTGGTCCCTCGCTCTATCGCGGTTCATTATCCGCAGCCTCGCTGTCTCGTGGAATTTTATTTTTTATTTTTTTTTATAGTGTATCAGCAGAGACATGAGTCACTGGATCCGTAGAAGTCCAGACCGGGACTAAGACATGAGGACCAGATTGGGACCAGACCGGGACCAGACCGGGACCAGACCGGGACCAGACCGGAACTAGACCGGAACTAGACCGGGATTAGACCAGGACTAAACGTGAACTAAACCAGGACTAAACCAGGTCTAAACCAGGTCTAAACCAGGTCTAAACCTGGGATGGTCATACAGGGTGGTAGGGACAGAGTCTATGATGTCCTTCACGAGAGCGCCTGAGTGACCGGAGGTGTGTCCTTTGTTTACTTGCACGGGCCGGACCATGGAAGAGCCGAGAATCAACACGGTCGGGCCTGGCCCGGGGGAGCCGCAGCAGGGGGGGCCCTCGTGCACGGAGAAGGGACAGTGGGTCTTCCCCTGTCATGCCTAGCGGATGAACCCGGCACGTGCAAGACCAGATCTCCGGGCGGCACTGGGGCTGTAGTTGGGGAAGTCCTAGAGAGCTGTGGAGTATTGGCGACGCATTGATAGCTATGCCCCAAACTCCGGGATGGTCTGATTTTGGAGCTGGGGTGAAATGAAACCAACCCTTGTGAGCACGGGTTAGTGGGGGAAAATCCTCATGGTCCAGGATATTGAATTTATTTGACAAAGCTACATTCATAGTGGAAGAGGAGCACTTACCATGTCCACAGCCATCACGGGAGGCGGAGCAGGACATGCGGTTTATTCGCTTACCTTGTCTGCAGTCATTACGGGCTACAACAATCCAGGGGTCTGCCCGGACTGGAGTAGAGCTGATCGGGGCTTTAGACCTAGCCCTTCGCTGAACCCAATAGTGTTCGTACCTGGTCGGGTGGTGAGGGCTGGTGCTCAGAGGCGTCTTCGGAGCAGTGAACCGTGTCAGCCAGTTCGGCACTGTTAGCAGTGGCCTGAGTCTTGCCCAAAATGATATCCATGTCGCTTTCCACTCGACTTTCGCACATGGATATGTTGTTCCAAAACAACGCGTATTCATGTGCATGTGTCTGCGCACACGTGTCCGTGCGCACACACCCCTCCCCTCCACGCTTCACTATTAATACATTTTGTTGAAAATCTACGAAAGTTTGAGTGTTTAAACAAGAGAGAAATGTGAGAAAATGTTAATACCAGTCTGAGAAAAGTGTATGTAATGTGTGTGGTGAGGCGTTTACAGCCTTAAAACATGTATAATAACTGTAAAATATAAAGTTGTCCTACTTCGCGGAATTCACATATTGCGGGTTATTTCTGGAACCTTACCCCCGCGATAAACGAGGGACCACTGTACGTTCATGGACTTTAAAAACACAGAGGACCCAACACAACAAACAACAACAAACACCATTACAACTTGACTATACACTGCAAAGTCAGTTTAGAACAGAATGGAACTTTTTACACCCAAAAGTGAAAGAGAAACCACTGAAGGACAAAGCTGAGGCGTGCGTTTGTTACACAGAACGTCGATATGGGAGAGAGGCGTTGAAATTAACAGGACGTCCAGTGTCGGGGGGCCAAACAAATGAGTTTCCCACGTAAAACCAATTAAACATCATGTCCTCTCTCTGTAGAACCAGCCCTCCGATGTGCAGCCCTGAGTATGTACAGTAATGGAGCCACACCTGAGTACGCACTTTTAATGCAATCAGGCTCGTTCAAGGGGCTAATGTACCAGGCAATTACTCCTATAGCAGGGGAATATACGCACACAAGCTTTTCATAGTTTGTTTTATATACACTAGTCGTCTATGGCTACATTCAGACTGCACGGCTCAAAGCTCAATTCAGATTTTTTTGTGAAATCAGATTTTCATTTCCAATTAAATGAAGATATAAAGGTTTAATATCATACTGTCAAGACAAAGGAATAACATCTACTACTACTGCTATGGCTACTGCTACTACTACTACTACTGCTACTTCTACTGCTACTGCTACTGCTACTGCTACGGCTACTGCTACTACTGCTACTGCTACTACTACTACTATTACTGCTAAATGCGACTTGTATGTGATCTCCAGTGTGAACTTTAAACGCCCCAAAAGTGTCCCGCATGCGCCTTGGAGGACACGATCACGTCACATGCAGCGAACGTGCTCAGTGTTTACAGAAGTAAACATGGACGCTATGAATGAGCATCTAGGTTTATTAAAGGTCCCATGGCATGAAATTTTCACTTTCTGAGGTTTTTGAACGTTAATGTGAGCTCCCCTACCCTGTTTAAGCCCCCCCCATGGCTAAAAGTTGCGAAATGTCTAAACTGAGCATTTGCGGTCCTTTTCTGCGTTACAAAAAAACAGAGTTCAAACGGGCGAGTTCGGACAAGGCACCTTATTGATGTCAGATCGGCAAATGCAGCTCCAGCCCCTCCCTCTGTCTCCGCTCAGCGTCCCTGTATATCCCGCCCAGAGAGTTTGGACTGTGAATGCGCTACAATGCGAAATGCGTTTTTTTATTTGCCTGGAGGCACGTCCGAGTGTTTCTAGGCTCGCAAGTCCCTTACCCGACCCTCTGGACCTCTGAAATACCAGTGGTTTAATTTTATTTTCTGTGTAAATATGCTTTTTTTCATTGCAAAGTCTCTCATCTGTCTTGGTGTGTAAAACACGGAAGAGAGCAGACAGCGGTGCCGAGCTGCGGGGGAAACCCGCCCCCCCGCTCCTTAGCCAATCTCTATGTCCTTCTCATTTGCAATGAAGCAGCAACACTCAGAATAAAGCATTTTAGACACATATCTAGCCTCATGAAGACTGTCAGAGTCATATCTCATGCAGTGAGTGTTGATTTTGAAGAAGGATTCATTTACAGTATTAGGGAACCATTAAGGAGCCATATAAAAGCATCAAGAAGTACCATGTCATGGGACCTTTAAAGTTGCTGTCCTACCGGAGCAGCACATGGACAGTACATTTGTTTTAAAGAGGAGATTAAGAAGGAGAAGAGCGAGGTTGTTGGCCACGGCGTTTTGTGGGGCAGTGGCAGCGACCTCCATACAGAGGAACGTGTGGGTGCGGAGTCGCAGCCAAGACTGGTGGAATTACTATGTGCTTCGCCGCTTCACTAACATGGAGTTAATACACAATTTTCGTATGACGATAAGAACGTTTGTGTACATTTGTGAGCGCCTACTTGTACCACTCACTTGTTGATGACGTGTAGGTCGGATGAATGCGACCTGGCCGTTCAGACTGAAGTCGCATGTGGCCTGGGTCGCATTTGAAAAAATCGGATCTGTGTCGTTCAGACTGTCATTAGAAGATCAGATTCAGGTCGCATAGAGGCAAAAAAATCGGATTTGGGTCACTTCAGGCTGCAGTCTGAACGCAGCCTAAGAACACCTTCGACAGTGAGAATACAAGTTAAATTCCCACGATTATGTTTGAAACAATGTTCAATTAATGCACTTTTTCTTCTGCAAAAAAGGGCCGTGTGAATCATTCACAAGGTCAGCTTCATACAACACACTGACTTTTTACTCAGTCAAAGTTATTAAAATTGTATGACCTTGTAAAATATTATACAGTGATTATGCTTTTTAAAGCAATTAATAAACAATTGCCAAAAAATTAGCTAAAATGTTTTGCTCTTAAAGAGAACATTTATAATTTGAGAGGTTATGGAAACTTTGTTTTGCCTAATGTTAGAAGCACTCGTAAAAGTTTCTGTGTGACTGTGTGGGGTAAAAATGTGGAATGTTCTGGATTTACAGCAAAAACTCTGCCAAAATATTCACAAATTTAAGTTCTTGTATAAAGACACGGTCTGGTCTGAATACAGAGAGACAGAGTTTGAATAAATTGTCAAATAACACTTTTCTGTATCAGTTTTGTGCTTTGGTATCTGCTGTTGTCTTATCGTTGGTGTTATGTATGTGTGTTATTGTAGTTGTGTTACCATCCATGATGGATGTGATCAGCTGGACCCTCAGCGCTATTGATACTCTTTTTTCACGGAGGAGTGCCGCTCCGGGAGAAGCGGCGTGTCCGGATGGTACTTTTGCTGCTGGATATGCGAGGGACTCGTATCGTGCATGGCAAGTCGTATGTTTGGCACCAATGTACCTGGAGGATGTGGAGGATATTTACGTATTCGGATTTCTGATAGCTGGACATCTGTGAATTGGCCTGGGATTGTCCATGATCTATCGTATAATTTGTAAGCTGGCAGCTTCTAAAGAATCCCCTAAGCTGTCTGCCGAAATTTCGAGCCATTGTGAAGCCGTTGGAGATCTTGTGAAAGGATTACATCAGAAAGTGGGACAGGTTGAGGTCCTTTTGGAAGGATTTCAACCGAAGGAAACATCTCGACATTTGGATATCATCACGGGGATGGTGACAGAACTGTGTAAAGCCAACGCAGCGCAGTCTGTGCGCCAAGAGGAACTAATGAGATCTCTCATGAATCTTCATGGCGATATGAAGATGGGGGTCTGGCACCTGAGCTCAGTCTAAATTATTTACCTGGGTCTCTAAAAATTTATTTCTAAATTAAATTAACCCCCCTGGATTATTATTATGTCTTCCTGTGAAAATCTGGCTTCAATGGTTATCTGTGTTTTGACTTTGCCTCCCTGCATCAACACTTCCAAGGCCATCTGTTATCTGGACTCTACATAAACATGGCACCCACTCTTACACTGTCACTGAAAACAGAAATAATAGTAGAAATTCCCTGTCTTTAGAAGGTCTGACCTCTGCTCTCGGTTCAATCAACTTAATCGATTTCCAATCTGAGCCCCCCACATCCTTCCTTATGTAACCAACAAAAAAGATCACCTTATGTTATATCTGCAATTGTTTTTCTGTCATTACATGTTGTTAAATTGTCATTGATTGTACTGCATCTTTTTCTACTCTGCAACCAAGTTGGCGCCGCGAATGGCAGCCCTGGTGCTCGGAGTGTCTGTCCGCTCTAGGTATCGAAGCAAGTTCCTAATGTTGTGAACCTGTTCACTCATATGGCAATAAAAACCTTCCTGATTCCTGATCGTTGGTGTTATGTATGTGTGTTATTGTAGTTGTGTTATTATATATGTGTGTTATTGTAGTTGTGTTACCATCGTTGGTGTTGTGTGTGTGTTATTGTAGTTTTGTTACCATCGTTGGTGTTATGTTTGTGCGTTATTGTAGTTGTGTTACCATCGTTGGTGTTATGTGTGTGTGTTACTGTAGTTGTGTTACCATCGTTGTTGTTATGTGTGTGTGTTATTGTAGTTGTGTTACCATCGTTGGTGTTATGTATGTGTGTTATTGTAGTTGTGTTACCATCGTTGGTGTTATGTGTGTGTGTTATTGTAGTTGTGTTACCATCGTTGTTGTTATGTGTGTGTGTTATTGTAGTTGTGTTACCATCGTTGGTTTTATGTATGTGTGTTATTGTAGTTGTGTTACCATCGTTGGTGTTGTGTGTGCGTTATTGTAGTTGTGTTACCATCGTTGGCATTTTTTCGTGCTTACCGTTGCTGGTGTGTTTACTTGTTGTGGTCTTTAAATGTTCATGATAAAAACACCTGTTGTGGAATTTCTGATTTATAAGAATAAACTAGAAAAGTTGGAGTTGTCTTGAATCAAAGAGTTGATTTATTAAAAGCAATTGTGCGCACAATCACAGCCTGAGTCCCTAGATTAGATCCTCATAAATAAAATAAATAAATAAATAAAACATACCAAGTTCTTATACCCCTCGGGGGGGCATGAGCAAATGCGTACATGCGTAATCATGACATAACATTACGACAATCACAGAATAACAGTCAGCCTGAGGCCGGGTCATTCACATCAGAATAACAAGTGAAACACAAGTAAAGGCCAGTGGAAATTTACCGGACGTATAAAATGATTAACAACCTCATTTCATTAGGAATCACAAAAACAACTTATACATGACATATATCTGATTATATGAATGGTTCCATCACACACCTTATGTGTAATTTATTGTCCCTGATCAAAGTTTTTTTTTCTTTGTACAAGAATGGAATTTGCTTTTGTTTTGTTTTGTTTTTGTGCTTTTCCACTGAACTGACATGGAGGCTAAATCAATAATTTAAGTTATGTTTTGGAAGACAGGGGTGGGATTCAATAAGTTTTCTTCTTCTTCTCACTCCTTTTCGAGCAAAAACCCAAATGTATTTGACTGTATATTGGTTACATGTATTTATTTCCTTGTGTTGACCTGCTTGAAATGAATAAATGAATAAATGAATGAATGAAACTGAGCTACTGGGCAAGACATTTCAGTGACTTTGCCCGTGTATGGATGTGTGCAGCAAGGCAAGGCAAGGCGAGTTTATTTGTATAGCACAATTCGTACACAAAGTAATTCAAAGTGTTTTACAGACGAGGAAAGACATTAAAATCAGCACACAAACAAATACAACTTACGTGATGATCGGTGGTGTTTGGAGAAGCAGTTTGTGTATTTCGGAAGCTACATTATATTATAGGTTTGATTAGGTTGCTTTATTTGTTTTGCAGTTTCCAGACGCTGGTTCTACGGTTCTCATTTCATTCATTTACACTTCAGACAATAAACGCATACGTATATATATATACACTTTATTTCTGGAAGTTGCTGTAGGCGCCGTCATCATCATTCAGGTTGTTTTATTTCGTATGGGCCCAATCTTTTCAGCAAATAAGTTCCATACGGACGATATAGCTGTTTGAAAGCGAATCGGTGCAGTGGTGCGCACGAACGCTGAACATTTTACACAAAGGAACCGACTTTATGTCATATTTAAGATGCAAAACATTTCCCAACTTCTCAATTGACATGAATGCGGCATGGTGGCTGAATAATAATAATAATATGTCACTTGGCAGCACTTATGCTTCGGACCCGGGTTCTATCCCCCGCCTGGGCCTTTCTGTGTGGAGTTTGGATGTTTTGCCCATGTCTTTCCTCCGGGAACTCTGGTTTCCCCCATCAAACCTAAAAACATGCTCCATAGGTAAATTCCTCCAGCTGAGGTCCTGACCAAAGCCGAGCAAAAAGATCATGGAGATGGGTCCCCGGGTGCCTGAAAGATGTGCTGCCCACTGCTCCTGAAAATGATGGGTCAATGGGACACCATAAAATAAAATAAAATAAATAAAAATTGAATCCCCTTTTACCTAGAAGTGCCACCACAAAAAGTGCGATTTAGGAGCATTTAGAGTGGGCAGGGCGGAAAACGGTGAATAAAAATGCATTACAATACGGTATTATTGTACTCCACTTGTCTAAAGGTCGCAATAAATATTAAATATATGAAAAATATTAACAGAACCTTGCAAGACAAGGCAATAAAACTGATAAATTATGACTTATTCATTAGCATACACTGAAAAAATGGTCATCGAGGGGTCGCTCACACTGCAAACACATTTTTTTTTTTTTTAATTTTTATGATTCTCTGTCCAGCAGAACTTTGTACCAGATGCCCTAGAGGTTACACAGTATCTTCAGTGTCCAATCTCAAACAAAACGACTTCATTTTAAACAGTTTGCAGTGGTCCAAAGTTATTCCTCACTCACCTTAGGCATTCTGAGCATCCTAATTAATCATTGCGATGAGTTTTTAACAGTTTATTGCAATATATAGTACATTTTACTGCAATATATTATAATATATTATATATATTTTATGTTATATATGTTATTACATATAATAGTTAGTGCCATCTCTATCTGTTTGCATTGGCTAAACAACCAAACACTGCTGAGAGTTGACAAAATTGTTGGTGAAGTTCACAGAATGTCAGTGTTACTTCAGGGAACAATAAATATTTTGCATTTTTTGACATTTTTGACATTTTGACATTTTGACCATGCACCATATATGTTGCCACCATGCATTAGCTGCATGGTGGCAACATATGTGACACCCCTAAAACCCCCAGTTTAGGAACTTTATTTGAAAAAGCAGTATGGGGTATGTCTAATAATGTAAAAATACATGTCTGATTGGAATTTGGCAGCTCTGGTAAAAAAAAAAAAACCTGACAGGTTCCCCCAGCAGGACTGAAAAATGGGCCAAATACAGACGATAAATAACTCTAAAAGGGCAATAAAACATGCCTTATCTTTACCCAAAACTATGATTTTCCCTGTATTTGTATCTGCATAACTCTGTGTTGCCTAAGTGACACATATTGATGCTAACCTTAGGTCTTTTGGCTATTAATATGAGGTATTTTCCACCCTGCAGACTTCCTCAGCAGTGTACGCTTTCGCAGCCCCTCTCGCCTCCCACGCATTTTTTACATTTGACAAATTTGGATGAAAACACTCCTCTCTGAAACGTCTCCAAAACAAACTGCTCAATTCTCCACTTATAACTCAGACCCCCGGAGGTTGAATTCGCCTCCTCTACATCGCGTCTCGTATTGTTTACCGTTTTTACATGAGCGGAGAGTGGACTGACGCCAAGCCTTCATTTATTTTACTAAAACGACAGCGCCGGAGGGAAGCAGATTCAATTTCCATCTTGTTTTTGGCTTTAATAAAATAAAGAGGACCGCGATAATAGTTAAAAATGAAATGCGGGGTAATCTAATAGAGGCGAACAATTGGATTTCAAATGTTTATAGAGCAAAAAACAAAGTATCATTGGTTTTGAGTGAGAGCTTCCCATATACGGCAGCCATTACACAAAATCATTATTAGCTGTACTTTGTCATAGTTGGCTGGATCACATTAAGACTGCAATAAAAGAGCGCTATGCAATCAAATATAATGCAATGTAAAAATGAAAACCTTAAATTGAAGACAAGTGATTGTGACAAGCCCCATTATCCCTTTGTGAAACGGATCTGCAGATTAGTCCTTGGGTTTGAGGATGTGAATGTGCTACAAAAAAAAACATTAAGCCGAAAGTAGAAAGCAGGTCAATATTGACAAAAAGTGGCCACAAGTGCAATCTCAAGTACTATGTGACATCACGCATGACTCTGATTGCAGGCGGGGGTTTCTGATTATAATTACATCTGGCTGCAGGGGCGGAATTTGAGGTGTGGATACCTGTTTAGACCGATCACTCTGTTCCTTATACCCCCCCAAACTACTCCTCCTCCCCCTCACTCTCCCCTTTAGTATTCCAGGCTCCGCCCCCTTATTCCCTTTAATCCTCCAGACCCTGCCCCTCTTCCCTTGTCAATCTCCCCTTTAGTCCTTCCGACCCCGTCTCTCTTCTCTCCCCTGATTTCCCTTTAATGTTCCAGACCCTGCCCCCTTATCCCCTTTAGACCCGGTGATCCTGCCCTTCTTCTCCCCTTGCTCACCGCTTTAGTCGTCCAGATCCCGCCCCTTCTCCCCCTCAATCTCCCCTTTAGTCCTCCAGACCCTGCCCCTCTTCTCTCCCCGACTTTCCTTTAATGTTCCAGATCCTGCCCCCTTACCCCCTTTAGTCCCCCAGATCCTGCCCCTCTTCTCCCCTTGCTCTCCCCTTTAGTCCTCCAGACCCCGCCCCTTCTCCCCCTCATTCTCCCCTTTAGTCCTCCAGACCCTGCCCCTCTTCTCTCCCCGACTTCCCTTTAGTATTCCAGACCCTGCCCCCTTATCCCCTTTAGTCCCCGAGATACCTGCCCCTCTTCTCCCCTTGCTCTCCCCTTTAGTATTCCAGACCCCGCCCCCTTATCCCCTTTAGTCCTCCAGACTCCAACCCTTCTTCCCTCGCTCCCCCTTTAGACCTCCAAATCCTGCCCCTCTTCTCCCCTTGCTCTCCCCTATAGTCCTCCAGACCCCGCCCCTTCTCCCCTCATTCTCCCCTTTAGTCCTCCAGACCCTGCCCCTCTTCTCTCCCCAGACTTCCCTTTAGTATTCCAGACCCCACCCCCTTATCCCTTTTAGTCCTCCAGACTCCAACCTTTCTCCCCGTCACGCTCCCCTTTAGTCCTCCAGATCCTGCCCCTCTTCTCCCCTTGCTCTCCCCTTTACTATTCCAGGCTCCGCCCCTTATCCCCTTTAGTCCCCCAGGTCCTGCCCCTTCTCCCCCTCATTCTCCCCTTTAGTCCTCCAGACCCTGCCCCTCTTCTCTCCCCAGACTTCCCTTTAGTATTCCAGACCCCACCCCCTTATCCCCTTTAGTCCTCCAGATCCTGCCTCTCTTCTTTCCCATGACTTCCCTTTAGTCCTCCAGACCCCGCCCCCTTATCCCCTTTAGTCCTCCAGGTACTGCTCAGTTTAAGAGCTCTATTTTAAATGCGGTTATGGGAGGAGTTTAGGTGTTTAGTGTCACTTTAAAGCTGCTGGCTGTACCACAGTGGACTTTATTCACGCTCACGTCACAAAACTAGAAGACATTTGGAAACATGTGGATGACGACTTCCTTTGGGCTCTGTTGGCGATAGTCACTCTGAAAAAAAACTGAGAAACCTGAGAAAATGGCCGGTTTTCTTCATCTAGATTTCATTGTATTCGTTCTTCTTTCCTTTTATAAATTGCCTACTAATTTGTGTATTATAACTTGTCTGACTTAATTAATGCTGCTGAATCCACGGTTGTATCACATGCCCAGTGTCGGGAACTACACTGCTCCTGAAAAAGGATGGGTCAAATGCAGAAGTAACATTTCTCCTGTGTGTCACTGTGTGTGAGCTCAATAAATGCTTTTATATGGCTCCTTAATGGTTCCCTAATACTGTAAATGAATCCTTCTTCAAAATCAACACTCAGTACATGAGAAACAGAGATAAGATGAGAAAGAGTCATAAATGTCACTCTGGAACACATTATGGGCGTTGTTGCTTGAATGCAAATGAGGAGGACAGAGCTGGCCTATAGTAGGGGGTGGGGGCGTGGCCAAGCTCTCCGCTCTGCTCTGTGACCCACTTCCGTGTTTTTGCACGGGGGGAGAGATGAGAAGCCTTCCATTGAAAAATAAACACATTTGCACAGAAAATAAAATTAAACCACTGCTGTTTCAGATATTCACAGGCTCAGAAAAAGGACTTCCGAGCCTAGAAACACTCGCAAGTTCCTCCAGGCAAATAAAAAAACGCATTTCGGATTGCCTAGCGCATTCGCAGTCCAAACTCTCTGGGCGTGATTTACAGAGACGCTGAGTACAGACAGACGGGGGTGGAACTGCATTTGCATTTCTTTTTTCGATCTGACGTCAATAAGTTTCCTTGTTCAAAGTCGCCCGTTTGAGCTCTGGTTTTTTCTAACGCAGAAAAGGATCGCAAATGCTCAGTTTAGACATTTCGCAACTTTTAGCCATGGGGGGGGGGGCCCTAAACAGGGTAGGGGAGCTCACATTAACGTTCAAAAACCTCAGAAAGTGAAAATTTCATACCATGGGACCTTTAATCTTAAATCGAAAGTCATCATCCGCATGTTTCCAAATGTTATAGATCATAGTTCTTCCCTCAACTAACATCTGATTTGATTTCTGGATAGATTCACCTCAAAATTTAGGTGAAAAAAAAATTGCAAAAATGATTATATTATACAATTTTTCTTTGTTTTTAGAATATGATAGAGCTACTCTGGTGCCCAGGTAGAATCTATTGTAAAAGATTCAATTCTGACAACTGGAGTTTTTTCTTTTTTACATCTTCACTCATAAAACTTTCATCCAGTTGACAGAATTGAATCTTCCTTTTGCTATTGTATTGGATCCTTTTTGTATCCTATTTTTCTTACATTTTTATCTTTTTTCTTGTAGACAATTTTCTGCATTTCTCTAAACCAGGGGTGTCAAACTCATTTTGATCTGGGGGCTGTATCCAACCGACTTTGATCCCAAAGGGGCCAGATCAGAAAACTCATGTCTAATATACCCCAAAAATAAGTCCAATAAGTCCAAATATTTGTCCAGAGAAACACAAATCTATTACAGAAGTCTTTTTTTTATTTGATGAACTCTTTATTTTACTAAATATTATAATATTATGAACAACCTGAAACCTGAAAACGCAATTTCAACACAAGCACACAGGTTTCCCATTCACCTCCGTGAACAAATAGGAATTAGTAAATTTGTCTTGAAAAAACCTGCACTCGGCGTCCACTTTTCTCATTTTTGACATTTTGCTGATGAGGGAGTCACGGTCAACAGTCAAAACGACGGTCCTTTAAGAGCGTTTGGAAAGAGGCGAGTCTTCATTTGTGCTGTTCTGGTGGGAGGGGCCTCGCACCGAGGCGCTGGAGACGCTGCTATGATAAACTGTGCAGAAAATTACCAATATTTTAATAGACATTTTAAATATAATTAAAGGTCCCATGACATGGTACTTCTTGATGCTTTTATATGGCTCCTTAATGGTTCCCTAATACTGTAAATGAATCCTTCTTCAAAATCAACACTCAGTGCATGAGAAAGAGAGATAAGATGAGAAAGAGTCATAAATGTCACTCTGGAACAGTCCATTATGGGTGTTGTTGCTTGAATGCAAATGAGGAGGACAGAGATGGCCTATAGTAGCGGGTGGGGGCGTGGGCAAACTCTCCACTCTTTCCTTTTCAGCTGTACCCTGTGCGCTCTGACCCACTTCCGTGTTTTTGCGCGGAGGGAGAGATGAGAAGCGTTCCATTGAAAAATAAACACATTTCCACAGAAAATAAAATTAAACCACTGCTGTTTCAGATATCCACAGGCTCAGATAAAGGACTTCCGAGCCTAAAAACACTCGCAAGTTCCTCCAGCCAAATAAAAAAACGTATTTCGCATTGCGTAGCTCCTCCGCCGTCCAAACTCTCTGGGCGTGATTTACAGAGACGCTGAGTACAGACAGACGGGGGTGGAACTGCATTTGCATTTCTTTTTTTTTCGAGCTGACGTCAATAAGTTTCCTTGTTCAAAATCGCCCGTTTGAGCTCTGATTTTTTCTAACGCAGAAAAGGATCGCAAATGCTCAGTTTAGACATTTTGCAACTTTTAACCATGGGGGGGGGTAAACAGGGTAGGGGAGCTCACATTAACGTTCAAAAACCTCAGAAAGTGAAAATTTCATGCCATGGGACCTAAAATATTTTAATAGAAAATCAGCTGAGGGCCAGATTAAAGGTCTTGGAGGGCCGGATCTGGCCCCCGGGCCGCATGTTTGACACCCCTGCTCTAAAATATCCATTGGGACATCCGTTATTCACACACAGACACAGTATATTTACACTGACGGGGTGAAATGCCTTGCCATAGGACACAAAAACACTATATACCAAGATCAAACCAACAACATTGCACCTGTTTGATGGTTCCAAAAACAGATCCACACGTGCTCTTTGTCAGTGAACTTAATTTCTGCACTTAACAATGCTGTTTCCATAATTGGCGTCTGAAAACAGATTCGTCTGGACGCACAAAGGCCTGGTAATTATCCTTGACATTACGACTTACCCATTTCTCACAAACTATTGAAAAGGTTACACAAGACTGTTTTGTGCGAGCTGCTTTAACAGACGAGCATCATATGGAGCCAAAAGAGAAACACTGACATTTTATTTATACAATATTAATTGTTAAAGAAAGGACTTACACAACTTTCGACCTTTAAAGTGTAAATATAATGCTCGTGTGGTCGTGGGAGCTCATTCTGCACGTGTTTTGACACAGTATCTATTTACATTCTGTTCTTCTAACCCAGGTTTTCATGGAGGGTGATTCAGTTTAATCCATGAACTAGAAAGTTGCTTTGGCTGAAACAACATGAAACTAAAATAAAATGAAGGCAGAGAAACAAAGATTTGGGTAGATGCAGTGAAAGTGCCATCCAAGACGACAATAGAGTACGATAAAAATGCCTTACACATGGAACTCTGAGAACATTTGAAGAATTTGTTTAGTTCTGGTTTAGTCCTGGTTTAGTCCTGCTTTAGTCCTGTTTTAGTCCTGTTTTAGTCCTGCTTTAGTTATGTTTTAGTCCTGCTTTAGTCCTGTTTTAGGCCTGCTTTAGTTATGTTTTAGTCCTGCTTTAGTCCTGCTTTAGCCCTGCTTTAGTCCTGCTTTAGTGCTGCTTTAGTCCTGATTTAGTCCTGGTTTAGTCCTGGTTTAGTCCTGGTTTAGTTATGTTTTAGTCCTGCTTTAGTCCTGCTTTAGTCCTGGTTTAGTCCTGTTTTGTCCTGGTTTAGTCCTGTTTTAATCCTGGTTTAGTCCTGCTTTAATCCTGGTTTAGTCCTGTTTTAATCCTGGTTTAGTCCTGCTTTAATCCTGGTTTAGTCCTGTTTTAGTCCTGGTTTAGTCCTGTTTTAGTCCTGCTTTAGTCCTGCTTTAGTCCTGCTTTAGTCCTGCTTTAGCCCTGCTTTAGTCCTGCTTTAGTGCTGCTTTAGTCCTGGTTTAGTCCTGGTTTAGTCCTGCTTTAGTCCTGCTTTAGTCCTGGTTTAGTCCTGGTTTAGTCCTGGTTTAGTCCTGATTTAGTCCTGTTTTAATCCTGGTTTAGTCTCCCATTTATAACTCTATCCTCAAAAGACAAAGGAGAAATTCAATTTGTCAACTGGACAAAAGTTTATTTCGTCGAATACGTTCCGCAGTTCTGGTTTAGTCCTGGTTTAGTCCTGGTTTAGTTCTGGTTTAGTCCTGGTTTAGTCCTGGTTTAGACCTGGTTTAGTACTGCTTTAGTCCTGCTTTAGACCTGGTTTAGTTCTGGTTTAGTCCTGGTTTAGACCTGGTTTAGACCTGGTTTAGTCCTGGTTTAGTCCTGGTTGGTCACTTCTTTAGGTAAACGATAGAACTACAGGTGTTTTTTTTTCTATTGTGACAGCCTTGGACCCAACAATAGTTGACCATTTTGCTTTTTTCTTAACTTTGCGGCGGGCTTCCGGAATATGACGTCACATGAAAATGCTCTATAGAAACAAGCAGGTGACAGACCCCCCCAAACCAAAAGGCTACACAGTGCACCTTTACAATACAGTGTGTGTGGAATCCCTCAGTCGTCCAGGTAGAATCCACGGCAAAAGGAGAAATTCAATTTGTCAGCGGGACCAAAGTTTATTTGGTCGAATACGTTTCGCCGCTCGTCCAAGCTGCTTCTTCAGTTTTTTCCAATACCGTGTTCAAAATACAATGATTTCCTTTATGTGGCATGTTTCTCCCTCCGTCTGCCCCATGTTTTTTGAATGAGCGAGTTAAAGTCCATTAACTATTAGACCGTGTGCGTTTGATCCAGGCCTTCCTTTTACCAGCACGAGGCCAGTTCGAGCGTCTGTCCGTGTCTTTGTGCATGTATTATTCATGTTTCTTTGAGAGCGCAGACGTGATGGTTGAGGAGGGTGTGTGTGTGTGCGTGTGTGGAAGTGGGGGTAGTGCTTAAAGTGGATGTGCTGCGTTGGCTGGTCTCACTCTGGGATGTCCTGTCAGAGCGGATTTGTCCAGAGGAGCGCGCTGGCCCTGTGGGACATTTATAGTGTGTCCATTGACTCTGAGTTTGTGTATTAGGATCTGTGACCGAGTGTGGCTCTGAGGGACAAACACTGAGGGAGGACGTAGGTTTTTATTCTTACATAAAGCTCTCATATGATGCAAAACCGACTCTTGTAAGGTTTCAGACATCACTTGTGACTGACCACAGCAAAACCAGGCACAAGTCGTCCCGGAGGCGTTTTGAGTTATTCACAGATTCTGAAAGTGTAGATTCTAAGCTTTCCAGATGCCTTACACATGGAAATCTGAAAACATTTGAAGAATTTGTTTAGTCCTGGTTTAGTCCTGTTTTAGTCCTGGTTTAGTTCTGTTTTAGTCCTGATTTACTCCTGGTTTAGTTCTGTTTTAGTCCTGATTTAGTCCTGTTTTAGTCCTGGTTTAGTCCTGGTTTAGTCCTGGTTTAGTCCTGCTTCAGTCCTGGTTTAGTCCTGGTTTAGTCCTGCTTCAGTCCTGCTTTAGTCCTGGTTTAGTCCTGTTTTAGTCCTGGTTTAGTCCTGGTTTAGTCCTACTCCAGTCCTGGTTTAGTCCTGGTTTAGTCCTGTTTTAGTCCTGGTTTAGTCCTGGTTTAGTCCTGCTTTAGTCCTGCTTTAGTCCTGGTTTAGTCCTGCTTCAGTCCTGGTTTAGTCCTGCTTCAGTCCTGGTTTAGTCCTGGTTTAGTCCTGGTTTAGTCCTGGTTTAGTCCTGCTTCAGTCCTGGTTTAGTCCTGGTTTAGTCCTGGTTTAGTCCTGCTTCAGTCCTGGTTTAGTCCTGCTTCAGTCCTGGTTTAGTCCTGCTTTAGTCCTGGTTTAGTCCTGGTTTAGTCCTGCTTCAGTCCTGGTTTAGTCCTGGTTTAGTCCTGGTTTAGTCCTGGTTTAGTCCTGGTTTAGTCCTGCTTCAGTCCTGGTTTAGTCCTGGTTTAGTCCTGCTTCAGTCCTGGTTTAGTCCTGGTTTAGTCCTGCTTCAGTCCTGGTTTAGTCCTGGTTTAGTCCTGGTTTAGTCCTACTTTAGTCCGTTAATATCGTTAATATCGGCCCACTTTCACACATCGGGCTGATACCGATTTGTAAAAAATTTGGTAATATTGGCCGATACCGATGTTAATGCCAATATATCGTGCATCCCTAATTCGAACACAGATCAGATATCCAAAGGAAATGTCTGGAAAGGAAGGGCATCAGGGTGTAAACAAATAACTACCAAATCAGTAGCAATCTCTTAAATTAAAGTATTATTTAAGGTTATTTAAGGTTTACTGGTGAAACACAGTGTGGCATCAACATGACATTAGAAATCTTCTGTTTTCACAAATGTCATAATTCTAAAGAAACTTCTCACAAACGTTTCGCAGCACAAGCAAAACTAAAAACAAAAATTAAAAAACATTATGAAGCTGTCCCTGCCGTGTCATCTGCTAATGCCACTTCTCACGCGAACATAAATTACCCCGCCGCGGTTGTCAGGTGCTTTTTGTCCTGTTGTCATGGTTTCGTGTCGGGTTTTGTCGTTCGCAGGTAGCTCGTCCACAGGCCTCTTCTCCTCCGTGACAAATTACCGCAATTACCCCTGATGAAGTCCAAGGATGACACTATTATGATGATGCAATGATGAGGCAGCCTCTCCACGGAGCCGGCTAATAACCGGCAGCCCAAGGACGCGCTCTGATGAATGGGAATGCCCTGCTCAGGTGGGGAGTACGTTGTGTGTAAGATTATACAGACGTAGCTGCTGGAAAATGATTGTACTGAAAAACGCTGAGACCAACAAAATAGATGACATGAGGAAAGCTGGAGACAGAATGCTGTTTCTGTGTTCTTGAGCAAGACATTTACAAGTAAATAAGTGAATATGTGATACAAGATGCACCAGTCTACGTTTCTTTTACACCTGCCAATCTCCAGTATGAACCGATACCAGAGTGGAGAGTGAAAAGTGCATTTTTTTTTTCACTAAAAAGTTAGCTCGTTTTTTTGGTTAGGGTCCATCACCTGTTTGTTTCTATGGAGATGTGACTGACATGTCCTCCCAGAGGTGTTTTGAGTTATTCACAGATTCTGAAAGTGTAGATTCTAAGCTTTCCAATGATGCCTTACACATGGAAATCTGAGAACATTTGAAGAATTAGTTTAGTCCTGGTTTAGTCCTGGTTTAGACCTGTTTTAGTCCTGATTTAGTTCTGTTTTAGTCCTGGTTTAGACCTGTTTTAGTCCTGATTTAGTTCTGTTTTAGTCCTGGTTTAGACCTGTTTTAGTCCTGATTTAGTTCTGTTTTAGTCCTGGTTTAGACCTGTTTTAGTCCTGATTTAGTTCTGTTTTAGTCCTGGTTTAGTCCTGCCTTAGTCCTGGTTTAGTCCTGCTTTAGTCCTGGTTTAGTCCTGGTTTAGTCCTGATTTAGTCCTGTTTTAGTCCTGGTTTAGTCCTGGTTTTGTACTGCTTTAGTCCTGGTTTAGTCCTGGATTAGTCCTGTTTTAGTACCGCTTTAGTCCTGGTTTAGTCCTGTTTTAGTACTGCTTTAGTCCCGGTTTAGTCCTGGATTAGTCCTGCTTTAGTCCTGTTTTAGTCCTGTTTTTGTCCTGGTTTAGTCCTGCTTTAGTCCTGGTTTAGTCCTGGTTTAGTCCTGTTTTAGTCCTGTTTTTGTCCTGGTTTAGTCCTGCTTTAGTCCTGGTTTAGTCCTGTTTTAGTCCTGGTTTAGTCCTGGTTTAGTCCTGCTTTAGTCCTGGTTTAGTCCTGTTTTAGTCCTGGTTTAGTCCTGGTTTTGTACTGCTTTAGTCCTGGTTTAGTCCTGGATTAGTCCTGTTTTAGTACCGCTTTAGTCCTGGTTTAGTCCTGTTTTAGTACTGCTTTAGTCCCGGTTTAGTCCTGGATTAGTCCTGCTTTAGTCCTGTTTTTGTCCTGTTTTTGTCCTGTTTTAGTCCTGGTTTAGTCCTGGTTTAGTCCTGTTTTAGTCCTGTTTTTGCCCTGGTTTAGTCCTGCTTTAGTCCTGGTTTAGTCCTGCTTTAGTCCTGGTTTAGTCCTGGTTTAGTCCTGGTTTAGTACTGCTTTAGTCCTGGTTTAGTCCTGGATTAGTCCTGTTTTAGTACTGCTTTAGTCCCGGTTTAGTCCTGGTTTAGTCCTGGATTAGTCCTGTTTTAGTACTGCTTTAGTCCCGGTTTAGTCCTGGTTTAGTCCTGGATTAGTCCTGTTTTAGTACTGCTTTAGTCCCGGTTTAGTCCTGGATTAGTCCTGCTTTAGTCCTGGTTTAGTCATGTTTTAGTCCTGTTTTTGTCCTGGTTTAGTCCTGTTTTAGTCCTGTTTTCGTCCTGTTTTCGTTCTGCTTTAGTCCTGCTTTAGTCCTGGTTTAGTCCTATTTTAGTCCTGGTTTAGTCCTGCTTTAGTCCTGCTTTAGTCCTGCTTTAGTCCTGGTTTAGTCCTGGTTTAGTCCTGCTTTAGTCCCGCTTTAGTCCTGTTTAAGTCGTTCAGTTTAGTCGTTAGTTAGTTCAAAGTGTGAGAAAATAGAAACAAAATACATTGATTGGTTATCGGGACGGTACAGCAGTATCATCAAAAACAGCCTTCCCCGTCATTCCCATCTGTGTTTTGGGTTAAGTAAGTGTAAGTCCATCTGAACCGATCTGAACTCGCTCGAGCATAATGTGAAGCAGTAATATCCGGACGCAGACGGAGAGGGGATGGCTGTAGATCTGCAGATTACGCTGGAACACGAGGCTTCATTTGGATTTGAGCTGTTTTAAAGTCATAGTTACACTCCGCAGATTCAGTTAAACACCAGGCATACGGGAACTGTAGAAGAAATCAGTTTATTTGTATTATTAAATTCAAAGTATGCAAAGTATTCATTTATTTTTAGTGAGGCTAGACTTTTTTTGTCTATATCCATGACAAAGAATCTGTTTTTCTTGAGGGAATATGGTTGAAACTATTGGGAAAATCAGTTTATTTTTCAAGCACAAATTGTGTTGAGTTTCCAAAGTTAACTGGAATGATTAGAACTGAAAAAATGACAAAAGTGGCCAGGTCTGATGGTTTTAAAAATAAATGATTTTATTTTGTGGTAATCTCAGCATGAATTCAGAGAGATTTGTAACTTGAAACATGTTTTGTATAGACCAGGGGTGGGCAAACGTTTTGACTCGTGGGCCACAAAGGGTTCTAAAATTTGACAGAAGGGCCGGACCAGGAGCAGGTGGATTTAGTGTTTAGGTAATCCACCTCATAAGAGCAAAAAATAACATGGGATATGCAGAAAACGTGTGCTTTATTTCAATTAAAAATGAACAAAAGCATTACAACAAAATGTCCATCTTTCAAATTCCACTGTATTTAACTATTTATTGAAATGACTCTTAAAACACAGAAAATTTTATTAATAAAATACAGCTTTTTTTTATTACTAACAGTTACTAACAGCACTGAAAGTTCTGTTCTCCTTCAGGTTCTTTCATTCTTTCATTAACTGCTTGCTAGCATAGTTAGCATGTTTTGTTGCAAAGTGACGGCTGATATTATATTCTTTAAAAAACGCTAGTCTCAGCAGCTGATAAGTATTCGGTGAAAAAATATTTACTTATCCACTCCTTATTAAACACTCGACATTCTCTGTCCACTTTTCTTTTCTTACTTCTGTTCATCTTTACAGGAGGGCTGAGGGGTTAAAGAGTAAAGCACAAACGTGGGGCAAAACGCCGCACCTCAACAAAGGTCAATGTATCTAGTGCTCCAGATATTGGAAAACGCCACAATTGCAGGGAAATTAAAACATTAAAACATTAACAAGGTTTATTAATATAATTTCTTCAAGTTCGGCGGGCCGGATTAAAAAGCTTAACGGGCCGCATATGGCCCTCGGGCCATAGTTTGCCCATGCCTGGTATAGACTATACAGCAGTGAATGTGGTAGAAAAATGTACTTTAAGCTATAAGACAGGGGTGTCAAACTCATTTTGGTCCGGGGGTCGTAGCCAACCTATTTTGATCCGAAAGGGGCCGGATCAGAAAACTCATGGCAAATATACCCCAAAGTCCAAATATTTGTCCAGAGAAACACAAATCTATTACAGTGAACCCTCGCTCTATCGCGGTTCACTGATTTTTTTTTAAATTTTTTATTTTTTTCTCTCAATTTTTTTATATAGTGTAACTTTTTTTTTTATAGTGTAACATTGTGTTCTGCGTCCTGATTGGCTAAGAGACTAGACCAGGACTAAACGTGGACTAAACCAGGTCTAGACCAGAACTAAACCAGGTCTAGACCAGGTCTAAACCTGGACTGGCCCTGGACTAAACCGGGACTAGACCAGAACTAAACCGGGACTAGACCAGAACTAAACCGGGACTAGACCAGGTCTAAACCAGGATTAAACCGCTCTTTGCTGGTTTCGTGCGGCTGTTTTGTGGCTCGGGCTGAGAGCACGCGGTCCGGGCGCGGCGGTTCTATCTCGTGCTCGCAGCGTTGCGCCGGTCACGTTTCTCTGTCACGGATTTGTCCACGATGAGGGGTGCACGTGTGGAGCTTCTCCTAGAGGTTGGTGCGCGTCGCATCGCGTCCAGGGACGTGGCGGTGCTCCTCGCGCGTCCGGCGGGGCTTCCAGAGCCGTGTCTCCCCCCACGCTTCACTATTAATACATTTGGTTGAAAATCTATGAAAGTTTGAGTGTTTAAACGAGAACAAATGTGAGAAAAGATTATTTCCAGTCTGAGAAAAGTGTATAATGTGTGTGGTGAGGCATTTACAACCTTAAAACAGGTATAATAATTGTAAAATATAAAGTTGTCCTTCTTCGCGGATTTCTCTTATTGCGAGTTATTTCTGGAACCTAACCCCCGCGATAAATGAGGGATTACTGTACAGAAGTCTTTTTTATTTGATGAACTCTTTCTTTTACAAAATATTATAATATCAATCAATCAATCAATCAAACATTTATAAGGCGCTTTTCATACAAAATTGTAGCACAAAGCGCCCAATATTATGAACAACCTGAAACTTTAAGAAAAACACAATTTCTACACAATGTTTTAACATTAACTTGTTTGCATTTCACAGAATTTAGTCACGCTTTAGTCTTCATTTGGCGAATACGTCCTCCTAAATTCTGGAAGGAGATTCAGGCTTCCTCTGTGCATAACCGTTATAAACACTCCTTCGTCCCCATATCTACGAAGCTACTTAACAACCAGAGAAGATCGGTGATTGCCTGGAGCGATATGGACCCTCGTTAGCGTTTGGGGGGGATTTTTAATGAATTTTAGTGAGTGAATGTGTCTGGTTTGGTGACTGGTTTTATATTTACTGTATTTATGACAGGATGAATGTGTATATGTATTTTTTTTATAAAGTTATGATGCGTGTTTTGTGTGAAGGGTAATGATGGTGGGGATGGGGAATGATGGGAATGTTAGCGGGAATGCTGGAGCGGGTGATGGTTTGGGGGGATGGTCGGGGGAGGGAGTGGGAACACCCAATGTGTCTGTGTCTGTGCCAACACCGCTCTCTTTTTATCTGATGTCGTGTATGTATATTGTAGGCTATGATCAGCAACCTTCCCTTACCTCCAAGACAAATTTCTCACTGATCGAGCCTAATAATAATAAAGAAACCTAACCTAACCTAGACCTAACCTAATTCGTGCTGCTCTGGTGGGAGGCGCTGGAGACGCTGCTATGCTAAACTGTGCAGAAAAGAGGCGGAGAAAATTACCAATTACGCGGGTCAGATTAAAGGTCTTGGAGGGCCGGATCTGGCCCCCGAGCCGCATGTTTGTCATCCCTGCTATAGAGCATTGTGATTTGGTAGAAAAATGTACTTTAAGCTATAATTGATGCTCCTTATAGTGGGAGTAGCTGTTTTGGTTCGAGTAGTAAATAAAGCTTTTGTAATTGAATAACATCGATATGTTTACATGGATTTTGTCTTATTAAAAACAAATAAACATGTTTTTCAGTATTTATTTCCTTATCTTTGCCATTCAACAGACACAAAACTATTCAAATTTATTCCTCTTCCTTCTTCTATCTGCTCCAAATCGCATGTTTTTTCTGACTTTACTGGCTGTAGACCTCTCCATCAAAAAGCACCGAGCTGCTATCTGACAGCTAGAAATGCCTGAAATATAATAATATCATATAAATTAATCACACGAGTCTGCTTTCTGCATATTTACCGTGCGTCTTATAGTAAACTCCACCATAAGACTCCATCTCCAGGCTCATCTGCTCCGCTGTGTGATCCGCCTCTTGGTGACTGCAGCTGTCCTGTTTTGACAGTGACTTGAGTTTGTGGAACATAAAGTGTGACAAGGCGATTTCTACAATGCTCCAAATGCTGTAAACACAAGAGTGAAAACAAAACAAGCAAAATACCAGCGGTAAAGCAGAGACGGAGGAATGAAGGTCAGAATAGATGCGGAATGAATGCAATGTTTGTTTATACAGACAGAAAAATAAATATGTGAATCACTTGTATATGAGTAAAAGGTAGTGATGGAAATAGAAAAAAAAGGTTTATTTTTTGATTGATATTGTCTATAATGTTTCCTCATCACAAACAAACCGTGTGTTTTGTTTCATTCACACATTTCACAAACCCCTAAATATTTAGGCTGAGTTCTACATCCAGCCATTTTCTTTCGCTTATCCAGGGCCGGGTCGTGGGGCCAACAGTCTAGGCAGGGATACATATGTTTAAAACCAAAAAATAAATGTGCTCCTCATCTTCCACGGTGGTTGGTCTCTCACTTCTCATCCAGCTCGGGTCCTCTACCAGAGGCCTGGGAGCTTGAGAGTTCTGCGCAGTATCTTTGCTGTTCCTAGTACTGCACTTTTCTGGACTGAGATGTCTGATGTTTTTCCTGGGATCTGTTGTAGCCACTCCTCCAGTTTGGGGGTTGCAGCCCCGAGTGCTCCGATCACCACGGGCACCACTGATGCCTTCACCTTCCAGGCCTTCTCCAGCTCTTCCTTGAGCCCCTGGTATTTCTCTAGTTTCTCATGTTCCTTTTTCCTGATGTTACCATCGCTTGGTATTGCAATGTCCACCACCACGGCTCTGTTCTGTTGCTTATCCACCACCACTATGTCTGGTTGGTTCGCCATCACCATTCTGTCAGTCTGTATCTGGAAGTCCCACAGGATCTTGGGTCGGTCATTCTCCGCAACCTTCGGAGGTGTTTCCCACCTTGACCTTGGGGTCAAGGTGGGAAACAGGACAAACCCCTACCTTGACCTTGGGGTCAAGGTAGGGGTTTGTCCTGCCATGATGGTCCCTGCAGCACCTCTTCCTCTGTACTCCAATGTCTGAGGCATTCCTTGAGCACATCATCTATTGGGGCCTATGTTTCATCCTGGACAGTGGTTCCCACACTCACTAGTCCTCGGCCTCCTTCCTTCCGGCTCGTGTACAGTCTCAGTGTGCTCGATTTGGGATGGAACCCTCCATGCATGGTCAGGAGCTTTCGTGTCTTAACGTCTGTGGTCTGTATCTCCTCCTTTGGCCAGCTTATGATTCCTGCTGGGTATCTGATCACTGGCAGGGCGTAGCTGGTTATTACCTGGGCTTTGTTCTTGCCATTGAGCTGACTTCTTAGGACTTACCTTACTCATTGCAGGTATTTGGCCGTAGCCGCTTTCCTTGTTGCCTCTTCAAGGTTGCCATTTGCTTGTGGGATACCAAGGTACTTGTAACTGTCCTCAGTGTCTGTTATTGTTCCCTCTGGGAGTGAGACCCCCTCTGTGTGGACTACCTTCCCTCTCTTGGTCACCATCCTACTACTTCTCAAGCCCGAATGACATTCCAATGTCTGTGCTGTAGATCCTGGTGGTGTGGATCAGTGAGTCGATGTCTCACTCACTCTTAGCGTACAGCTTGATGTCATCCATGTAGAGGAGGTGACTGATGGTGGCCCCATTTCTGAGTTGGTATCCGTAGCCAGTGCTTTCGATGATTTGGCTGAGGGGGTTCAGACTTATGCAGAACAGCAGTGGGGAGAGTGTGTCTCCTTGGTATAAGCCACATTTGATGGACACTTGTGCAAGTGGCTTGCCATTGGCTTCAAGGGTGGTTTTCCACAACCGCATCGAGTTTGCAATGAATGCCCTTAGAGTCTTATTGATATTGTACAGCTCCAAGCACTCAGTGATCCATGTGTGTGGCATTGAGTCATAGGCTTTCTTGTAATCAATCCAGGCAGTGCACAGGTTGGTCTGACGGGTTCTGCAATCACAGGCGACTGTTCGGTCAACCAGGAGTTGGTGTTTGGCTCCCCTGGAGTTTTTGCCGATGCCCTTCTGTGCTGTGCTCATGTATTGATGATGTGCCCACTTATCTTAGTCGCCATGATGCCTGACATGAGCTTCCATGTTATTGGCCGATAGTTGGATGGGACTGTACCCTTCGAGGGATCCTTCAGGATCAGGATCGTACACCCTTGGGTTAGCCATTCAGGGTGAGTCCCATCTCTTAGCAGCTGGTTCATTTGTGCTGCCAGGCGCTCATGGAGAGCAGTGAGCTTCTTCAGCCAGTACGCATGGATCATGTCAGGGCCCGGTGCTGTCCAATTTTTCATGCCTGAGACTCTTTCCTGAATGTCTGCCACTGTGATGGTGGCTGTATCTTGTTCAGGGAGGTTGCTGTGGTCTTTCTTCAGATCCACCAGCCACTGTGCATCGGTGTTTCCAGTACCTTTCAGTCTCCAGCCTTGGTGGGTCTGCTCTGGTGTTATCCCCCTGCCATTGAGCGTACACTTTCGCCTGTTGTGTTGCGAACAACCGGTTTATTCGTTTGGCCTCGTTATCTCGAGTGTACCTCTTGGCAGTTTCGAGTGCTTCAGGTATGGGCATCTGGTTGTACCTCTTGGGTACTTGCTTTTTCATTGCACCTTTCTGGGCCTCTGACACTTGGCTCACTTCTCTCCGCACCTGCTTGATTTTAGCCTCTAATCATCTTTTCCATGGTGGGTATTGTCTCTCATGGCTCCCATGGTTGCTCTTATAACCCAGCAACTCTAGGATCACTGCTGCTGAAGTGTATATCAGCTCATTGGTTTCAGTGATGGTTGTGGTAGGGATCGCTCTCAGTGCTGCATTCACAGCACTATCTAGGAGACTTTCAGATGGTACTTCACTTAGCCTATGTAACTGGCGTCGGGGTTGCCTTGCGTTCATTCGGGCCATGATCTTATCTTTTGACAACCCTAACCTGAATATTATCCTCCTGAGACCCGGCCCATTCATAGTGGACACTGAGTTAACCAGTCTATCTTTTAAGTCTTTTGAGAAAGACTCTAGTTTGTGGCTGTACTATGATTAAAAAATAAATACATAAATACATAAATAAATAATAAATGAAAAGGTAGTCTAAAAACTTTTTTAGGCAACTGTAGAAGCTTGTTAGAGATGTTCGTCATAAAAAAAAAAAAGTTTTTGTTAGGTTGTTAACATCACTTGGATTTAACGCTATTGCAATCCATGTTACATTATGAGTAAAAATAAAATTAACACAATTTAAAATGCTAAAGTGTTCATTTACCTCCAAATAGAAAATCACATAATAATTGAAATACACTTTTTTATTTGTCTTTAGGTTCCAGGAGGATATTATTTTGAAGTACCAGCACTCTTACTTCTTACATACAATATCTACTCTCCCCGCCTCCATTAGCTTTAAGGGCTTCAAATCACTAGAGAAACACTCAGATGCCCTCCCGCTGTGACGGTGTGGGCAGTGCAGCTACGGGGCCAACCTCCTGGACCAACCGCTGCTAGCATAATGGCACCGCGGTCGCCTCGCCATCACAAACCTATAAAAAAATACCCAGCCGTAATAATGGAGAAAATGTGAAGCAAATAAGCACTAAAGAGGAAATCTGCAGCTGACAGCACATCAGACACAAATGGGACTCTTCAACGTTCGCTAATGTATTTGTTCGTAAGTGACGAGAGCATTAAAGATGGAAGCGAAGCTGTGAACGGCCTCGGGATCGGTGTTTTCTGAAAGTGAATAATGACCAGAGATTGTGAGATAATGATGCCGACAAAAAGATAGAAGAAGCTTTTTTTTTTCCTGAGATGCCAGTGGAGGATGATGGTTAAAAGATACAGAGGAAAGTGTAAACCGTGTTTATGTGTATTTATTTCCAACTGCGAATCCAATATAGGCAATTTTGGTGTTTAAATTGAATAATACATACAGCTCTGGGGGAAAAAATAAGAGACCACTGCAAAATTAATATTTTTTTCTGATTTTACTACATATAGGTATGTGTTTGGGCAAAAGGAACATTTTTGTTTGAGTCTATAAACTACTGACAACATTTCCCCCAAATTCAAAATAAAAATAATATTGTTTAGAGCATTTATTTGACCATTTGAAAATGAAAATAACAAAAAAGATACATGTTTTCAGACCTCAAACAATGCAAAGAACAAGATCAAATTCATTTTAAAACAACATAATACTAATGTTTCCACTTAAGAAGAGTTCAGAAATCAATATTTGGTGCAATAACCCTTATTTTTAATCACAGCTTTCATGCGTCTTGGCATAATAATAATAATACATTTTATATATAAAGCGCTTTTCAAGACACTCAAAGACACTGTACAGAAGGTAAAATCAGTAATAAAACAGGTAATAAAACGATAAACAATCAGACAAAACATTAAACATTAAGAACCATTAAAAGCAGTTTTAAAAAGGTGAGTCTTGAGCAGTTTTTTGAAGGTGGGGAGGTCAGAGCAGTCACGGATAGGTTGTGGGAGTGAGTTCCAGAGGGTGGGGCCAGCAACGGAGAAAGCTCTGTCGCCCCAGGCATGCTCTCCACAAGTCTTTCACATTGTTCTTGGGTGACTTTATTCCACTCCTGGTGCAAGAACTGAAGTAGCTCAGCTTTGTGTTTGTGTTGGAATTCAACAGACGCTGGAATGGAATGGCTGTAATACATGTAGAGATGCTGATTTCAGAAAAAAAATGCAGTGGTTTCTTTTTTTTTTTCCAGAGTTGTATTTCTATGGTGGAATGTATGGCACACACAACATTGCCATACAGTGGTACCTCACCTTACGAAATTAATTCATTCCAGAAGTGGTTTCGTAACGTGAATTTTTCGTAAGTTGAGTAGCTATTTCAATGGAAAAGGCCTGATTCGTTCCAAGGTTGTTTTTTTTATAGTGTAACTTTGTGTTCTGCGTCCTGATTGGCTAAGAGACTGTAGACCCAGGACTAAACGTGGAAAAAAACAGGTCTAGACCATTTCTAAACCAGGTCTAAACCTGGACTGGACCAGGACTAAACCAGGACTAAACTACCACATGCCGCTCTTTGCTGGTTTCGTGCGGCTGGTTTGTGGCTCGGGCTCCAGAGGACGCGGTCCGGGCGCCGCAGTTTTATCTCGTGCTCGCAGACCCGGTGCCAGGACTAGCGGTGCTCCTCGCGCGGTGAGGTGCAAGTACATTTTTGTTGAAAATCTATGAAAGTTTGAGTGTTTAAATAAGAGAGAAATGTGAGAAAAGTTTAATTCCAGTCTGAGAAAAGTGAGTAATGTGTGTGGTGAGGCATTTAGAGCCTTAAAACATGTAGAATAATTGTAAAATATGAAGTTGTCCTACTTCGGGGATTTCTCTTGTTGCGGGTTATTTCTGGAACCTAGCCCCGTGTGTGTTGATAAAGTGTATTTACGTTTCGGGGCGTGCATCTGAGCACGCATTATTTGAATTTTTGAGATTTCACGTTTCGTAACTTGAATCTTCTTTCGTATCTAGAGACCAATATTTAACGTGAAGGCGTTTCGTAACTTGGAATTTTTGTTTGTTGGGTCTTTCGTAAGGTGAGTTTTTAGATTGAAAACGCACGAAAAAAGACAAAATAGAATTAAACGACACATTTTCAGGAGCCTGTGATCAATATGAGAGTTCACGGTCCTCTTTAGGTGTTTGATTTTCAACTAAAATATGAGAGTGACTAATGAGCCAGCTTGAGATTTTATGTGTGACAGACTCGTTTCCCAGCACAAATCAGCTCTCCTTTTGTATGTTTTTCTAAATCAGTTCTTTGTGGTCAGATTGAAGTTGAACTTGAGTCTCAGAGCTGCAGACAGAGCAGTGCCTACAGTTTTTTAGTTAGTCACTCTCACCTTTTGTGTGTAAAATCAAAGCTCCTGTCAGTTTGTCCAATTTGCAGCTGATATCGTCAATATTCCCTTGAGGGTGAAGCTACAGTGGATATAAAAAGTCTACACACCCCTGTTCAAATGCCAGGTTTTTGTGATGTTAAAAAAAATGACAGCAAGACAAATAATTTCACAACTTTTTCCATCTTTAATTAGACCTATAACTAGTACAACGGAACTGAAAAACAAACAGAAATCTTTCAAGGAGATGAAGTAAAACTAAACAACTGAGATAATGTGGTTGCATAAGTGTGCACATCCTTTTATAGCTCGAAATGTGGCTGTGTTCAGTTCAAAGTTCAAGTTCAAATTTCAAAATCAGCTTGATTGTCAAAAACTATAGCCGTGTCTCAATTCGCAGTCTGCACAGTTTTGTAGATGTGGTTTATACGGCTGTATGGATTTGATAGCCGATTTTTTATGGTTAGGCTGTTGTGGACCCAAAAATGGACTTGAGGCAAATGCAAAAAGTAGCAGAGTTCACTGAGGATAGGGAGGTTTCAGGGAGTGGAGCCAGTCGCTGAAATAGAGAAATCTTCACCACAGGGGTTAGGAACACAGGAGATGCAGGTAACTATATTTGGTAGAAAGGTACCTATCAAAAAATAGTCTAGTCTAGTTGACGTAACAATCCGGACGAATCTGGCAGGAGGGCTAGATTTTTGTAGTTGGCTTGCTTGATGACTGCAGGCGAGTTCCCAGCTTCGCCCACATCCAGACACACAGATAAGATGGGGGGGAAGGCACCAAATTGGTAAGACTCGAGTCACAGCCTGACACGATTCCTCTTTTAATGGAGTTTTACCTGATTTTTACTTCCTTACAACATGACAAACAGACCTAGCTTGTTTTAAATGGTTTGCAGTGGTCCAAAACTCACTTACCTGAACTTACCTTGACGGTCAATTGCCCGTTTGTGCCAACTTGAGAGCATTTGAGAGGTTTATCAATCAAGTGAAAACATTTTTACACACCTGTTGTTGTTGTTTTTTAAGAATAATCATTTAAAGGGCACACTGCTCTAACCCACATTGAAAAGCATGAAAAGCATCTCCAGGGGACAAACAAGCGGCGAACCATCCAACGGAGAAGTGACATAGTGCCTCTTTAACCTGGTTTCCATAGGGACGGACCTTAATTGTTTCCACAGCATAAAGTGATCTGTACTGCTCCATTTTAGGGGTCCCAAACGGATCACAGGAGGTACTATCTTTGTTCGCTGTCGATCAGTAATGATGCTCCTTTGGGATCCGTGTACACCATGGCCATCCGATTTCCGTTTTGATTTAAAAATAAACTTAAAATCAATACATAGAAAATGGGGGGCGACTTATATCCTGCTGTTCTTCTTAAAATCTAAAAAACAAAAAAAGGAAATGGCTCTTCACTTGACTTTAGGTGCTCTGGAAAAATGGTAATGGACCCTGTCGCACCAGTCTCTCAACGTACTAATATTTATCTATTGGAACTGCTAAATGCTCTTAGGCTACGTTCACACTGCAGCCTGAAACGACCCAAATCCGATTTTTTTGCCTCTATGCGACCTGTATCTGATCTTCTAATGACAGTGTGAACGACACAGATCCGATTTTTTCAAATGCGATCCAGGCCACTTGGATATGTGGTCCTAAATCCGATGCATATCCGATCTTTTGACATGCGACTGCAGTCTGAACGGCCAGGTCGCATTCATCCGACCTGAGTGTGTTTCCTCCAATGAGAGTGGTACAAGTAGGCGTTCACAAATGTGCACAAACGTTCTTCTCGTCATGCGAAAATAGTATATAAACTCGTATCAGTGAAGCGGCGAAGCACGTAGCGATCCCACCTTTCCTGCCTGTGACTCCGCACCCACATGTTCCTTTCTGCACACGTTGCTGCCACTGCCCCGCAAAACGCTGTGGCCAAAAACCTCGTCCTTCTCCGTCTCCTCCTTAAAACAAATAAGCTGTACATGTTTTGGCTCGGTACGAAAGCAACTTTAGGCTACTTCCGTAAACATTGAGCGCGTTCGCTGCGTGTGACGTCATCGTGTCCTCCAAGGCGCATGCGGGACACTTTTGGGGAGTTTAGCGTTCACACTGGAGATCACATACAATTCGCATTTAACTGGAAATGTGAACGGCCTCGCAAAAAAATCGGATTTCACAAAAAAATCGGAATTGAGCATTAAGCCCTGCAGTGTGAACGTAGCCTTAGTGTACTTTTAGTAGTGCACTACTACTACTACTAATAACTGGGCTTCGAGGAACACATTTTTCATGTGTTTCTCTCATATGCTTGAATGACAAATAACCTTGAACCTTTACAAATAACCTTGAACCTTTACAAATAACCTTGAACCCTTACAAATAATCTTGAACCTTTACAAAGAACCTTGGACCCTTTCAAATAACCTTAAACCTTTACAAATAACCTTGAGCCTTTACAAATAACCTTGGACCCCTACAAATAACTTTGAACCTTTACAAAGAACCTTGGACCCTTTCAAATAACCTTAAACCTTTACAAATAACCTTGGACCCTCACAAATAACCTTGAACCTTTACAAATAATCTTGAACCTTTACAAATAACATTGAACCTTTACAAAAAAACTTGAACCTTTACAAATAACCTTGAACCTTCACAAATAACCTTGAGCTTTTACAAATAACTTTGAACCTTTACAAATAACCTTGAACCTTTACAAATAACCTTGAAGCTTTACAAATAACCTTGAAAATTTACAAATAACCTTGAACCTTTACAAATAACTTTGAACCCATATAAATAACCTTGAACCCTTACAAATAACCTTGAACCTTTACAAATAAATTGAACCTTTACAAATAACCTTGAACCTTTACAAATAACATTGAACCTTTACAAATAACACTGAACATTTACAAATAACATTGAACCTTTACAAATAACTTTGAACCTTTACAAATAACCTTGAACCCATATAAATAACCTTGAACCCTTACAAATAACCTTGAACGTTAATAACTGTCCACAAGTCTACAGTACATCACTACTTTGGGTGTGTCACTGTATCACGCCCAAAGAGGTCTGGACCTCATGGAGACATTCCCTGGGTGGAGGTTAGCCCCCTCACTAACTGGGCCACCCCAAGTACATCGTGCCAGTGGGAAAGGGTTTACAGTTCCCTTCCATTACACTGCTTCTGTTGATCTTGAGTATAATCTTGTCGCATTGAGTTGTATTCCTTTATATTGTAGTCTTACATTCACAGTGCAGTATAGTCTTCTGTCAGCACTTTGGGTCTCCAGCTCAGTGCATCCATCTGCCCACAGCTCTGCCCCTTTGCCCCACACACAGGCTCCAGATGTGGGCATTACTGCAGGTCTGTCGCCCACCTGCTCCAGAGACGGTGGGGGATATACCGACTTTAAAAACAGGGTCGGACGAGAAAAAATCATACAAATAAAACTGTGTGTGTGTGTGTATGCAGGGCGGTTCTTGCACCGCATTGCACTACTGAGTTTTATTTTTGAACATAAACAAAAGATACATCCGAGTTATGAAGCATGGGAAAAGTGCTAGCAGCCAATGAATCATAAGTACTAAAGCAGAACTTATTCAATATTAAAGTCCCTCTGCCTGATTTCCCCATGTATTTGAGCCCCAGTACAAATATATTGTAAGGAGCTATAATCAGGAAGTGCTCTGTTAGCATGGTAGTGGTTGGCAAGCTCCACTGTGGTCTCCGAAAGTTGTTAAAAGCGCACAAATCGTTATCTAGCCAGGCCACGCACCGTCGTTACCAACTTCATTGCACGGTTGCAGATTATTAAAGTGAATGAATGAGAAAATAAAAGATGTACAGTTGTTTTTGATTATTAAATTCATATTAAAATGGGACTAAACACGTAAACTCCACCCACAAGCATTTAAAATAGAGATGGGACTAAAGAAAAGTGAGGAGGGGTGGGGTCTAACACAGGGGTGCTCAAACTTTTTTTAACTGGGATACACACACCTTAGTCCTGGTTCAGACCTGACTTAGACCTGGATTAGTCCCGGTTTAGATCCCGGTTTAGTCCCGGGCCCCTGCTGTCAGCTAATCTGTCCCTTTGATGCAGAAATAATACGATAATATGACTCACCCCATAACAACGCGGTCAGGTAGAAACAGTTTGCCGTGTTGTCGATAGTTTACGTATCCACGTGTATCGCGCTGTATCCGGAGCTCCGGAGAAAGGGACATATCCCAAATGTATCGGTGAATTTCGCCTTAAGGTGAGGGATTTTCATGCCTGCAGTGAAGCGGCAAAGCAAGTACTAGAGCAACTTGACTTGCGGTGACTTCCGTAAACATTGAGCACACTCGCTGCGTGTGACCTCGTCGTGTCCTCCAGGGCGTATGCACAAAAAATCGGATTTCACAAAAAATCGGAATTGAGCATTAAGCCCTGACGATCGACTGACACTTGGCCTCCGATCGACCTGTCGATCGCGATCGACATATTGAGCACCCCTGGTCTAACAGGTCTCCACACTTCAAATTGCATCCCGTTAGTCAGTTGTTTGTGATCAAAAACACAAAAACACTGGGCAGTGCTGTGGGATGTCACCAACTACTTGAAAATCCAGAGGCCACTGAAAGCAGCACAAACACAAAAAAGATTTATGCATTTTGGACTAGAAAGCTGCAAATTAACCAAGTTTGCACTAAAGTTACCAAAAAAAGAAAGAACTAGGAACTGTAGTTAATGCTATTAAAAGGTGCATTATGTAACTTTTCGGTTGGGGAGTCCGTCACCTTCTTGTTTCTATGGCTACGTCATGGCTTTGCTTGGAATGTTCCACAGTCCATCCATCCATTTATCCATTTTCTTCCGCTTATTCGTGGGCCAGGTCGCAGGAGCAACAGTCTAAGCAGGGACTCCCAGATTTCCTTCACCCCAGACACTTCCTCCAGCTCCTCCAGGGGGGACCCCAAGGTGTTCCCAGGCCAGCCGGGAGACATAGTTCCACAGTATGACATAAAATAGCTCTACCTTACTTCAATTACAGGTGGTTTCATAGCTCAAAAATACCTCGAAAAACAGGTATTCTGACTGAGCGGGTTCGTCTCTCCAAAGATCTGACCTGTAACTTGGTTTGGTTTCCATGATGATAGAAAGGCTTAATGCCACACTGTGAAACATTACAGACAAAGTAATCAAGTCCCCACTGAGAAAAGCATTTGATGGACCTTCCACGAGAAAAGTTACACAACGCAATGTAAAACACCAAATACGCAGTTAAGTATTGTATAACTTTGGTTGAGGAGTCCATCACCTGCTTGTTTCTATGGATATGTCATTGCTCTGCTTGGAATGTTCCACAGTATGACATTAAACAGCTTCCTTTTTTTTATTTTTTATTTTTTTTCAATTACAGGTGGTTTTATAGCTCAAAAATACCTCGAAAAACAGGTATTCTGACTGTGAGCGGGGTCGCCTCTCCACAGATTTGACCTGTAACTTGGTTGGGTTTTCATGGTGATAGAAAGGCTTAATGTCATACTGTGAAACATTCCAGACAAAGTAATAAAATCTCCATTTGACGGACCCTCCACGAGAAAAGTTACACAACGCAACGTAAAACACCAAATACGCAGTTCAGTATTGAGAAAAGGCTGGACTTAGTGTTTAGTTTCACTTTTAATTTCAGTATTTACTGACTGTACTTTACACAAGCAAAAGTTCTCAGTATTTAAAACCCGTGTACATTAATTTGCATGTCTAACACTTGAGAAGAAAAGGTCTCCTATACAAACACTTCATAATCAGATCACACCAGCACCTTCCTTCCGTTTCCTTTCCAAACCTACAGGCGTGGGGTGTTTTAATTTGCAGTTCACTGTGGTGAGTTGAGTTGAGTTGAGATCTATGCATTACGTCACAGTTATAAAACAGCTTTTTAATATTCCATGTAGGAGTAAATTTATTGAAAGAAGAAACTATAACTCCACAAACACTCATTCTGAACCTTAAAAATGCAATTGTTTTTCCTGTCCCTAAAAGATTAAAAGATTTCTCGAATACCAAAATGCTTTTCATTCATGATATAACAGTCAAACACTGATTTTAATACATATTTCATCCATCCATCCATTTTCTTCCGCTTATCCGGGGCCGGGTCGCAGGTGCAACAGTCTAAGCAGGGACGCCCAGACCTCCTTCACCCCGGACACTTCCTCCAGGGACCCCAAGGCGTTCCCAGGCCAGCCGGGACACATAGTCCCTCCAGCGTGTCCTGGGTCTTCCCCGGGGCCTCCTCACGGTGGGACATGCCCGGAACACCTCCCGAGGGAGGCGTCCAGGAGGCATCCGAAACAGATGCCCGAGCCACCTCAGCTGCTCCTCTCCACGTGGAGAAGCAGCGGCTCTACTCCGAGCTCCTCCCGTGTGACTGAGCTCCTCACCCTATCTCTAAGGGAGCGCCCAGCCACTCTGCGGAGGAAACTCATTTCGGCCGCTTGTATCCGCGATCTCGTCCTTTCGGTCATTACCCAGAGCTCATGACCATAGATGAGGGGAGGAACGTAGCCTCACCTATGGTCATGAGCCCTGGGTAATATATTTTAGTCCTCGTATATTGTGTATTGAGGCTACATTTATATGATGACGGTCTGAGCAGAAGACGCAAAAGTGGCGTCGCGTCTTCACTTTTTATTCCGTGTTTAGACGAGGAAGAAATCTGCGTGCATACAGTGACGCAGAAGTGTGTGGAATTGGATTGGGTATGCATGCCAGGCAGCTAGGTGGCGCTGTGATACATTATCACTATGTCCGTGCACATGCGTAGAATCTTCCTTCTTTTGTGATGTAACATAACCACGTACGCGTCGTCTGCAGATTTGAACAGAGTTTTGCTTCTTGGGCAGTGTAGACGAAAACGCTCCGGCGGGGCGTATTCAAGTTTTCCACTTTCAGTTTTTTGCATTTTTAAGCCCCCAAAACGCCATCACCGTCTAAAAGAAAGGCGTTTCCAATCAAATATTTTGTTATTTTTACCCGTAAGTGTTCTCGTGTAAACAGGTCCTGAGAAAAAACATGTAACCACATCCACAAATATCAGTATATACCTTAGAACTTGTAAAAATCCTCTCCGGATACGAGTTTCTGCCTGTAAATGTACTTTAATTAAATCTTGTTTGCACAGAGTGGGTTGTAAATGGAAGGATCGTCTTATATTCTGTCTATAAAACCTTTTTGCCTTTATCGCGGTGTATTTACAAGCCTGGCCGGCCGTACCGCTGTGACTTTTGAGTTTCGCGTTATAAAAAGAGGAGATTAATGTTTTTGTCGCTAATCCTGAAGCTGATTTACGAGCGCCGCAGTGTCTCCAAAAATGCCACTGATTTCACAAAGTACAGAGGAAGGCAGTCATTTGTATTTTAAAAGATGTATTATTCACCGAGACAGGAGACGCAGGAGAGATACTGGGACGGAGCGTTCCAAAGCTTAAGGTCAATCGCAGTTTTCTGCAAATGTAACTTCTTGAGCTCTTAAAAGATGTTTTATTGTCTCCTCATCAAAAACATACCTGGACTTGTGCTTTGATTCATTCACACAAGTTGCATTAACCCCGTTGTCTCCTCTGAGCCTCAGAACTCACCCTGTTTCAACTTTCCCTGGGTTGTTGCGTCACAGGTAAAAATTGGGTCATGTCCTATAATGAGATCAGAAAGACACAGATGTGTAGGCCATTCAAAGCTTTAAAAACAAATGATACAATATGAAAATCACATCTAATATTTATAGGAACCCAGAGCAAGGACTAAAAGTGGTGTCATGTGGTTGCTTTTTGACTTAGACTTAGGGCGTTTTCACACCAGGAAAGTCCGTTAGTTCACTTGCTTTGGGGTGGACCAATTTTTTATTTTATTTTGGTGCGGTTCACTTTCACACTGCACTTTTTTTTGTAAGTGGACCAACATCTGTAAACAAAACCATGTGTGCTGAGGTCGTTCAGCCAAACGACAAAGACACAGGGCAAGACGACTACGGAGGACAGCGCTTATGTGCGCACATCAAGTTGTGACTCTTGAAGTTGTGCTCTTCACGCAAATCTTCGCCTATCCTCTTCGCTGAATGGTTGCACTCTGCGGATTCTCTGGTTTCCCTCGGTTTCCCTTAATGCTCGACATATGACGGGAGCTCGTTAAGTACAAAAAGCCAACTTGTGTCGGATCGAGTCCGGTCTGCATTCTCACCTCAAACGAAGAGCACCAGGATTCGAATGGAACCGTACTGAGACCGAGCTTTTTAGGTGGTCTCGGTCCGCTTGTTTGCTCCGGATCGAGATTTTTGTTTTTTATTCACACCAGCCCAAAAGGTCCGAATCAAAGGAACAAACAAACTCTGGTTTGTTTTAAACAAGGCAGGTGTGAATACATCCTTAGACAAACTTGATTGATCCACAAGGGAAATTATTTGGATCCAGTAGCTCAGGAATCATAATATAATATCTAACAGAGGATAACAAAAAATTGATGGAACAGCAAAAAAAAAGAGCAATAGACCAAGGGTCAAATGAGACATAATTTTAAAAATAAAAATAAGTGTATATGTACAAAACAGAACAAAAAAGAAAAATAAGTAATAAAATATAAAATCACAGCTATATACAGGAGACAAGAACAGCAGTGCAATGATGACTGACAGAGTACAAGGTTATGCGTTAAGATTGAGTTATTGTACAGTTGTAGGGAGTATTATCCATGATGATGAGAGCAGTTTGTCCAGTGTCCTCCTGTCCCTCACTTAGCTCTGAGACACTTCTGCCACTCATTAGTTGATAAAAAAAAAAAAGACCACTTTATTTTACTTACCCACTACTCGTCGTTATACCCATGTCAAAGTGATCTAACGCTGATTTCTATCCAGGATTAGCCATAGCCATGTGGTTATGAACTTATAAAGAAAAAGAGGTGATCACAAAAATACTTCATAATTGAATAAAATGTCCACCTTTTGCTTTGATCGCTGCTTTGGACCTTTGACATTTCTTGACCCTGACGAGACACAGCTGTGAAGCTCACTGAGAAGCCAAGGTTTTACAGCAGTGTTGACAAAACTAAGGATGAATAGACCCCTTTACTGTTAGTAAACAAACGTGACGTCACTGGCATAAGTACGCATGTCCGACTCAGAAAAACCATCGCGGACCATAGCGGAGTATAGGGAAAGCTACATTCAAGAGCTCACGTTGAGCAACAGGGTTCGGCTACCAGATCCTTATGCGATCACGGAGTGGCAGGACGACCACAGAAAGTGGCCAGATTTACAGTGGCCAGATATCCACTGTTATTTAGTCGAGAAGCCCAAGTTCGCGCATACAAATCCATGGATGCCTACCAGTTTGCCGTGCGTGGCCATGTACAGGAGGTAAAATACCACGATATCGATGGGGAGTTTTGCGTGTTGGCATCTGACGTTCTCCCCAGTCAAAGACAAGGCCACAAGACGACCATGTACAATGCTTGGGCTATCATCAACAAGCGCGATAACTACGTTCTGAGCGCCAACTGCACTTGCGTTGTGGGGTAAGTAACATACTATGACTTAATTCACGAGTCACAGATGTGATCTCAGTCATGTCAAATACCATTTATGATGGTCATGCGAAAACTTATGCATTTTAACAAAGTTATTCATGTTCGTTTACATGTGTCTGTCGTAGAGGTTACCCGGTTAATATGTCTGTGAGCTTTGCGGTGTCCTGTGCTTGCTTGTTAATCAGCATGATTAAACACCATTGAACACCTGGGCAAATTACCCTAAACAAGCAGCAGGTGTTCACTTGTGTGTATGTCAGTTGAACGGTATGAACTATCATTTATTCCATCTGTTTCTCTTTATTTGAGTTCTTCTCTTCTATATCTTCGCTGGGGTTTTTATGGCAGCAGTGGCTTTTTTTGAGTCGGAACTGCGTGCGTATTCAGTGATGACGTAGCTCTGAAACTGGTCTATACTTGAGGATGAAAAAAAATTAAAATTAAAATATATATTTATTTATATTTATTTTACATATATATTTTTACTTTTATTTCTTTGCAACATAATTGAAAGTAGTGAACATAAAATACGAACATAAATATATATTTATTTTATTTATTTATTTTATTTTGTTTTATTTTTCTTTTCCTTTTTTTTACTTTTATTTCTTTGCTACATAACCGGAAGTAGTAAACGTAAAATACAAACAAATATATATTTATTTTTATTTAGTTTTTCTTTTTTTTAACTTTCATTTCTTTGCTGGATAATTGAAAGTAGTAAACATAAAATAAGAACATAAATATAGATTTATTTTAATTTATTTTATTTTGTTTTATTTTCCTTTTCTTTTTTTCCTTTTATTTATTTGCTACATAAATGAAAGTAGTAAGCATAAAATAGGAACATTAAAAAATAACAAAAAATAATAAAATAAAATAAAAAATTGAAAAAATTGCCCAAACTTTTGACTAGTAGTGTATATGAATAATGCTCTTTAAAGCACTTTGGGGGTCTTGAAAGGTGCTATATAAATGCAATTATTTATTAATTATATAACTTTTCTTGCATTTTTAAGCTCATAAGCCAGTTACAACAGAATCACGAATATAAGCTAAATATTTAAAAAGAAAAAGTACATAAACAATGATAAATATGAGACATTTTTGGTCACAGACCCACAGTCCAGAATCCTTCTCTTGCATACCACTTCACCCAGAAATAGCATCAGGTACCCATCCATTTCTCCCTTTATTTTCTGCTCTGTTTGTCATCTCTGCTTTTCACCCCCATAAAGAACGCCCCGCGCTGACATCACCGCCTCCCGACACGAGCTCCAAGGCTGTGTCCGGGTGAGCTGTCACTCCGACGGTAAGCTATGTCACCCCTCGCGCTTTATGTCCCCTGTATCCAACCGCTCTGCTACACAAACGGCGCCCCCTATTTCACTCCTGAGCAAATTAGATGTCCTGATTTATTGGCGGCGATGAAAAATGACGGCGTAAATCATCTGTCTGTCCGACCTAAGCTGCGGATGGGCCCAAAGATCTCCCTCTCCTCGAGCGGCATGCATTAATCATGAGGGGCCATTATATTGTTGTGGGGTTGTCGTATTAAAAGCGTTATAATGGTGGCTTGGGGACATCTGTGTAAAGGACTTAATGCTAATGAAATGGTTTGTGGAATAAATACGTGTCATCTTCACTCGAGGCGTTTGAGAGAGTGTTTTGCGGAGTTCTGCAAAGTAATCAAGTCCAGAGATATAGACAGAGAAACAGTGTCTGCAAAGTTATCTGTAAATGTGTCTTGTTTCACCTTGAAAATGTACTCTCTGCATCTTTTAGCCACGTTATAGTGTTGTCCTCTGATCGAAAACATACCTGGAGTTGTATTTTGTTTCATTCACACCTTTCTTTCATACATTAATCCAAATGTGTCTTCTTTGACCTTCAAATACTGTATGCCAGGGGTGCCCAACCAGTCGATCACGATCTCCCAGTCGATCGCAGGCAGAGTGTCAGTCGATCACGTATGGCTACGTTCAGACCGATTTTTTTGTGAAATCGGATTTTTTTGCAAGGTCGTTCACATTTCCAATTAAATGCGACTTGTATGTGATCTCCAGTGTGAACTTTAAACGCCCCAAAAGTGTCCCGCATGCACCTTGGAGGACACGATGACGTCACATGCAGCGAACGTGTTCAGTGGTCGCCTAAAGTTGCTGTCGTACCGGAGCCAAAACATGTACAGCTTATTTGTTTTAAGGAGGAGACGGAGAAAGAGAAGGACAAGGTTTTTGGCCACGGCGTTTTGTGGGGCAGTGGCAGCAACGTCCGTAGAAATGAACCTGTTGGTGCGGAGTCGCAGACAAGAGTGGTGGGATTGCTACGAGCTTCGCCGCTTCACTGACACGGAGTTTATATACTATTTTCACATGATGAGAAGAACGTTTGTGTACATTTGTGAGCGTCTAATTGTACCGCTCTCGCTGGAGGAAACGTGCCCAGGTCGGATGAATGCGACCTGGCTGTTCAGACTGAAGTCTGCCAAAAGATCGGATATGTATCGGTTTTAGGACCACATATCTTGGGCTACGTTCACACTGCAGCCTGAAGTGACCCAAATCCGATTTTTTCGCCCCTATGTGACTTTAAAATACCCCTTCCCCTTGGTAGATCTTGGCACACCATAAACCTCAAAAGTAGATCCCGGTTAAAAAAGGTTGAGCACCTCTGCTGTATGCTGAGTTCAAATTTGCTGGTTTTTGTTGTTGTTGTTGTTGTTTTGGTTGTCACAAGTAAAACGCTGGATTTCTCTTGTGTATTTTTTGTATTTTTTTGTATTGAAACACTGTCATTTCCCCGCTGAAGTGCCCATAAACGTGTGTCTTATTCTAATTAGACAAGATGTGGTAGGTTAGAGGCATTATTTGGTGAAAAGTGCCTGTTCATCCATCCATCCATTTTCTTCCACTTATCTGGAGCCGGGTCGCGGGGTCAACAGTCTAACTTCCAGCTCCTCCGGGGAGACCCCAAGGCGTTCCCAGGCCAGCCGGGAGACATAGTCCCTCCAGCGTGTCTTGGGTCTTCCCCGGGGCCTCCTCCTGGTGGGACAAGCCCGGAACACCTCCTGAGGGAGGCGTCCAGGAGGCATCCGGAACAGACGCCCGAGCCACCTCAGCTGCTCCTCTTGATGCTCTCTCTTAACTCATTTCGGCCGTTTGTATCCGCGATTTTGTCCTTTCGGTCATTACTCAGAGCTCATGACCAAAAAGTACCTGTGTTCCTGCCATTTTGTATTGAAATATTGACTTTGGATCTGTAAATGTCCATCATTTGACCTTGAGTGGCCACATATTATGTAAAATTAACCTTTTTAACCTTTTAGTCATGTTATATCTTTGCCCCCCTCAAAAACATACCTGGAGTTGTATTTTGATTCATTCTCGTCTGTTTCTGTCATCCATTAATACAAAATAATCTTCTCTGAGACTCAAAAATGCTCTGTTCGATTTAGTTGTGTCACAGTTAAACCTCTGAACTTCTCCTGTGCAGTTTTTACCATCAACAAACTCATTCTGTGGTCAAAGTTTTATTCATAACAAACACATGGCTCTTTTAGCATAGCGTTCACGGGGGAAAGGACTTAAACTGTTTTTAAATGTTCAAGTTTATAAAGCATATTTTCAATTATACAGATATTGTGTTAATTTAGAAAATGTTTTACCAAGGTGTATAAAGAATATTTAAAAGATATTTAAAGCCACACTTCGTATTCTCCTGCTGTTCTTGAATTTTGTTTTGCAACACTGTACTGTACTTTCCCCTTTGTGGCACAAATAAGGGTTTGTGTTATCTTAATTAGACACGATGTGATAGATTCGGGGTATTGTGTGCTGAAGAAAGCTCTCGTTCTGTCATTGCTGGGCTGAAATATTGGCAATTTTGGATCTCACAAAGACGTGCATAAAACAATTAGCAAAACAAAAGACTGAGAATTTCTGGAAAGAGAAAAGCATGAGAAAAGGAAAGCTACTGATCAAACCGAAATGCATCAACTGAACCTCTGCATTTTAGCATCGACAATAGTGCTTAATTCATAAAACTTTTATATAAATGGACATAGCTCAACTGCCATCACATTACAAATAGGAAGTGAGCATGGGCGCACTTCCAGTTTCATCGACTATGCCGCCAATTTACTTACTCATTTTGGTCTTAAAATGTTCGTATTAACCCGCTCTATATGATCCGGGTGTTCACTGTTTTGTCGCTAAATCAAGATATCATCATTAATAAAACAAATCAGGTGTTTTCTTTCCCCAAAGTCGTCAACAACCTTCAATAACCTCGCTCTTTAGTTGCTTTTATTCTCACGGTCGGGATTCCTAATATGACTCTATAATAATATCGACTCTAAACTCCCCTCCTTAACCGCCAGCCATGATGAGCTTCATTTGACTGGAGTCTAAGACTAAACCAGGACTAAACCAGGACTAAACTAAGACTAAACCAGGACTAAACTAAGACTAAACCAGAACTAAACCAAGACTAAACTAAGACTAAACCAGGACTAAACTAAGACTAAACAAGAACTAAACCAGGTACTAAACTAAGACTAAACCAGGACTAAACTAAGATTAAACCAGAACTATACTAGGTACTAAACTAAGACTAAACCACGAATAAACTAAGACTAAAACAGAACTAAACCAGGACTAAACTAAGACTAAACCAGAACTAAACCAAGTACTAAACTAAGACTAAACCAGGACTAAACTAAGACTAAACCTGAACTAAACTAGGTATTAAACTAAGACTAAACCAGAAATAAACAGGACTAAACCAGGACTAAACTAAGATTAAACCAGAACTATACTAGGTACTAAACTAAGACTAAACCAGGACTAAACTAAGACTAAACCACAAATAAACTAAGACTAAAACAGAACTAAACCAGGACTAAACTAAGACTAAACCAGAACTAAACCAAGTACTAAACTAAGACTAAACCAGGACTAAACCAAGACTAAACTAAGACTAAACCAGGACTAAACTAAGACTAAACAAGAACTAAACCAGGTACTAAACTAAGACTAAACCAGGACTAAACTAAGATTAAACCAGAACTATACTAGGTACTAAACTAAGACTAAACCACGAATAAACTAAGACTAAAACAGAACTAAACCAGGACTAAACTAAGACTAAACCAGAACTAAACCAAGTACTAAACTAAGACTAAACCAGGACTAAACTAAGACTAAACCTGAACTAAACTAGGTACTAAACTAAGACTAAACCAGAAATAAACAGGACTAAACCAGGACTAAACTAAGATTAAACCAGAACTATACTAGGTACTAAACTAAGACTAAACCAGGACTAAACTAAGACTAAACCACGAATAAACTAAGACTAAAACAGAACTAAACCAGGACTAAACTAAGACTAAACCAGAACTAAACCAAGTACTAAACTAAGACTAAACCAGGACTAAACTAAGACTAAACCTGAACTAAACTAGGTACTAAACTAAGACTAAACCAGAAATAAACAGGACTAAACCAGGACTAAACTAAGACTAAACCAGAACTATACCAGGACTAAACTATGACTAAACCAGAACTAAACCAGGACTAAACTAAGACTAAACCAGAACTAAACCAAGTACTAAACTAAGACTAAACCAGGACTAAACTAAGACTAAACCTGAACTAAACTAGGTACTAAACTAAGACTAAACCAGAAATAAACAGGACTAAACCAGGACTAAACTATGACTAAACCAGAACTAAACCAGGACTAAACTAAGACTAAACCAGGACTAAACTAAGAGTAAATCTGAACTAAACTAGGTACTAAATTAAGACTAAACCAGGACTAAACCAGGACTAAACTAAAACTAAACCTGAACTAAACTAGGTACTAAACCAGAAATAAACAGGACTAAACCAGGACTAAACTAAGACTAAACCAGAACTATACCAGGACTAAACTAAGACTAAACCAGAACTAAACCAAGACTAAACTAAGACTAAACCAGGACTAAACTAAGACTAAACAAGAACTAAACCAGGTACTAAACTAAGACTAAACCAGGACTAAACTAAGATTAAACCAGAACTATACTAGGTACTAAACTAAGACTAAACCACGAATAAACTAAGACTAAAACAGAACTAAACCAGGACTAAACTAAGACTAAACCAGAACTAAACCAAGTACTAAACTAAGACTAAACCAGGACTAAACTAAGACTAAACCTGAACTAAACTAGGTACTAAACTAAGACTAAACCAGAAATAAACAGGACTAAACCAGGACTAAACTAAGATTAAACCAGAACTATACTAGGTACTAAACTAAGACTAAACCTGGACTAAACTAAGACTAAACCACGAATAAACTAAGACTAAAACAGAACTAAACCAGGACTAAACTAAGACTAAACCAGAACTAAACCAAGTACTAAACTAAGACTAAACCAGGACTAAACCAAGACTAAACTAAGACTAAACCAGGACTAAACTAAGACTAAACAAGAACTAAACCAGGTACTAAACTAAGACTAAACCAGGACTAAACTAAGATTAAACCAGAACTATACTAGGTACTAAACTAAGACTAAACCACGAATAAACTAAGACTAAAACAGAACTAAACCAGGACTAAACTAAGACTAAACCAGAACTAAACCAAGTACTAAACTAAGACTAAACCAGGACTAAACTAAGACTAAACCTGAACTAAACTAGGTACTAAACTAAGACTAAACCAGAAATAAACAGGACTAAACCAGGACTAAACTAAGATTAAACCAGAACTATACTAGGTACTAAACTAAGACTAAACCAGGACTAAACTAAGACTAAACCACGAATAAACTAAGACTAAAACAGAACTAAACCAGGACTAAACTAAGACTAAACCAGAACTAAACCAAGTACTAAACTAAGACTAAACCAGGACTAAACTAAGACTAAACCTGAACTAAACTAGGTACTAAACTAAGACTAAACCAGAAATAAACAGGACTAAACCAGGACTAAACTAAGACTAAACCAGAACTATACCAGGACTAAACTATGACTAAACCAGAACTAAACCAGGACTAAACTAAGACTAAACCAGAACTAAACCAAGTACTAAACTAAGACTAAACCAGGACTAAACTAAGACTAAACCTGAACTAAACTAGGTACTAAACTAAGACTAAACCAGAAATAAACAGGACTAAACCAGGACTAAACTATGACTAAACCAGAACTAAACCAGGACTAAACTAAGACTAAACCAGGACTAAACTAAGAGTAAATCTGAACTAAACTAGGTACTAAATTAAGACTAAACCAGGACTAAACCAGGACTAAACTAAAACTAAACCTGAACTAAACTAGGTACTAAACCAGAAATAAACAGGACTAAACCAGGACTAAACTAAGACTAAACCAGAACTATACCAGGACTAAACTAAGACTAAACCAGAACTAAACTAGGTACTAAACTAAGACTAAACCAGGACTAAACCAGGACTAAACCAGGACTAAACCAGGACTAAACTAAGACTAAACCAGAACTAAACTAAGACTAAACCAGGACTAAACTGAGACTAAACCAGGACTAAACTAAGACTAAACCAGAACTAAACTCGGTACTAAACTAAGACTAAACCAGAACTAAACCAGGACTAAACCAGGTACTAAACTAAGACTAAACCAGGACTAAACTAGGACTAAACTAAGACTAAACCAGGACTAAACCAGGTACTAAACTAAGACTAAACCAGGACTAAACTAAGACTAAACCAGGACTAAACCAGGACTAAACTAGGACTAAACACTATGTATGACATCCCGCTCACTTAGTCCACTTCTTGATACAGTCTATGTTTTAATTCCAGATGTAGGGGGCGCTCTACACATGAAAATCCAAAACAGTGAAGAAAGCAGCTGCACTGTTACTGTTGAGTACCAAAAACATCAGATAATAATGGCACTTTTTTTTTCTTCCATTTAAGCGTTTTTCCTCAGACTGGAGCCGTGTTGTTTTCATATGTGTGAAGTCGGTTTTACGTGGAGGAAACGGTGGGCGGCGTCTGATCTCCACGTCCCTCTGGACCCTATTCTAACTTATCTTTCAGTCAGCTTAAGGCGCTTTAATCACGCACCTCCCACCGCCACTATCATGCACTCGTTTAGACCGCAGTGTGTGTGTGTGTGTGTGTGTGTGTGTGTGTGTGTGTGTGTGTGAGAGTGTGTGTGTGTGTGTGTGTGAGCCGAACCAGCACGCCCTCCGGAGGGACAGGACCAGTTTAGCACAGAAGAAGTGCCCCGGAGGCAGCCCTGGGAGCGAGATGAGCGTTGTGCGTCATTTATAAAACTACTGAGGAGCACTTTATAGTGAAAGTTACTAGGTTTAGGTTTAGTTTATTTAAAAGGAGACAATTTTATAAAATACATTTGCATTTGAATTTTGAATGAATTTACTGAGTATGTCACAAAGTCAATATACATTACATAATACATTACACGTATACATGTACGTGTAGGCATAATAATACAATTTCTTTACATAAGTAAACATATCTCAAAAGGTTATGGGAAGAAATGTCAACTTTTTGAATCCCACCCCTTACAGTCACTTAAACATTAATATTGTCCGGTTTCCTCTGAACCATCTTCATCACATTTATCTGGTGTCACTATACAGCTTATGTTTACAATGTCCACAAATAAGCCATTTATAATAATTTAATAGACTAACCATCACAACATTGCATCACTATAACAACTCAGAATAATAGATTTGTATAATTTTTTAAACTGCTTAAAGTTTGAGCAGTGTTTTAGTTCATCACTCAGGCTGTTCCATATTTTCACCCCACAGACCGATATACAAAAACTCTTCCTTGTGGTCAGCGCTAGAGCATGTTTATATATTGCTCTTCCTCTTAGGTTATACCCTACTTCTCTTTCTGTAAATACATTTTGAATATTTACTGGTAGTTGATGATTTCTTGCTTTGAACATAATAAGTCCTGACAAATATTCTACTATATAATTTTAAGAGTTTTGATTCTAGAAATAAGCTGTTGGTGTGCATGATTACACGTGGTTAAAAAAGCCAGAATTAGCCAGAAGGCGAGTTTTCATCTGTAGTCCCCTGGCCATGGTGTAAAAAGGCAAAGAGCACACAATACATAATATGCATACATATACATAATATAATAATAACATAATATAACATAATATATTTCTGTTTGGAGGTAAATTAACACCATAGGATTTACATTTTGTTATTTTTATTTTTATTCATAATGTTGTAACATGTCCTCTGTAATGGACTGTAACAGTGTTAAATCCATGTGAATTTAAAGGGATATGCCACCCCCAGGTCAAACTTGGGCATCTCCCCACAGTCCAGAGACTAAAATAAGTGGTGGAAAGCGTTTTCCTGGTCACCCAACCATTGTCCGAGTCTGTCAGCACTGACCGCCGCGGTATCTGCAGCTACTCCGCCTTAGACTGGAGTCTAATGTCGCCAGAGAAAGATAAGATAAGATAAGATAAGACTTTATTGATCTCACACAGGAGAAATTTACTCGCCACAGTAGCTCCAGGACAATTGGACAGGAGGGAAAAAGTGCGTGCAGGCAGGGAGGGGATAAAGTAAGTAATAAATAGTGCAATAGTAATATGTAATAATAATAATAATAATGGAAAATAGTAATAATGATAATGGTAACAACAAGCATCAACATGAAAAGGAGGATATTGCACGTCTGGCCTATATGTTAGAATTATACAGTCTGATGGCGGTGGGGATGAAGGATCTGCGGTAGCGCTCCTTCTTACACTGGGGGTGCCTCAGTCGGCTGCTGAAGGAGCTGCTCAGCTCCTTTACAGTCCGGTGCAGAGGGTGAGAGGTGTCGTCCTTAATGGACATGAATTTGGCCACCACCCTCCTCTCAGCCACCTCCTCTACACGGTCCAGAGGACAGCCCAGGACAGAGCTGGCCCTCTTAACCAGCTTATTCAGTCTTTTTCTGTCCCGTTCTGTGCTGCTCGGGGCCCAGCAGACGACAGCATAGAGGAGAGCAGAGGCCACCACAGAGTCATAAAAAGTCTTGAGCAGAGGCCTGCTCACTCCAAAGGACCTCAGTCTCCTCAGGAGGTGGAGGCGACTTTGGCCCTTCTTGTACAGGGCGTCAGTGTTGTGGGACCAGTCCAGTTTATTGTTGAGGTGAACACCCAGGTACTTGAAACTGTCCACAGTCTCTATGTCCTGCCCCTGGATGTTCACCGGTGAGTGAGGTAGTGGTCTCCTCCTGAAGTCCATCACCAGCTCCTTTGTCTTACTGGTGTTAAGGCTCAGGTGGTTGCGCCCACACCAGTCTACAAAGTCACTGATGACCGAGCGGTACTCCAGCTCGTTCCCCTCTGACACACAGCCCACAATGGCCGAGTCGTCGGAGAACTTCTGGAGATGGCCGAAGATTTCGGCCAAAAGGAATTAATTTGCTCGATGCGTTTCCCAATTACTTTCTGTGTAGTGCGCATTCATATCGAGTGCTGCGTAACACCACGCTGCGTAACAGGGGAATCCCAGTTACGCACCACGTTGGGAGTTCCCCTGTTACGCAGCGTGGTGTGTGCTTCGGCTGTGTTTTTCCGCACTGAAAAATAGTTCCCACCCCAAAATGACCAAGTCAAGCTCTCCGTGTTGATTTGCACATTTATTTGCACTCGATATGAATGCGCACTACACAGAAAGTAATTGGGAAACGCATCGAGCAAATTAATTCCTTTTGGCCGAAATCTTTCTCTGGCGACGTTAGACTCCAGTCTAAGGCGGAGTAGCTGCAGATACCGCGGCGGTCAGTGCTGACAGACTCGGACAATGGCTGGGTCACCAGGAAAACGCTTTCCACCACTTATTTTAGTCTCTGGACTGTGGGGAGATGCCCAAGTTTGACCTGAGGGTGGCATATCCCTTTAAAAGATCGACTGGATAACTCAATGTGCACTGTAAAGGACACAAATAAATGGGCCGGGTCTCAGGAGGATAATACAAAATACATATACAATGGTCCCTTGTTTATCGTGGTGGTTACGTTCTAAAAAATAACCCGCAATAGGCGAAATCTGTGAAGTCGTTAGCTTTATATTTTATAATTATTCTACATGTTTTAAGGCTGTAAACGCCTCGCCACACACATTCTACACTTTTCTCAGACTGGAATTAACGTTCTCACATTTCACTCAAACTTTCGTAGATTTTCAACAAAAAAAGCACATTATTATAGAATGAAACCAAAGATCCACACCTGTTTTCAGGCCCTAAACATATTTGTTTGAGAAATCAAAACATAAACATTTTCCTTTATAAAAGCTAAAATGATAGCTTTTAGAAATAACAAATTAGATTTTACTGATCAACCTATGTGTATGGACACAATTATTAACAGTGACTCAGGTGTGTATTTCGGCATAGTGGCTGAGTGGCTAGCACTCACGCTTCACAGCAAGAAGGTTCCGGGTTCAATCCCCGGGTCGGCCGGGCCTTCTGTGTGGAGTTTGCATGTTCTTCCTGTGTCTGGATGGGTTTCCTCCGGGCACTCCGGTTTCCCCCATCAACCCAAAACATGCACCATCGGTAAAATCCTGACCAAAGCCGAGCAATAAGATCATGGAGATGGATCCTCGGGCGCCTGAAAGACGATCTGCCCACTGCTCCTAAAGGATGGGTCAAATGCAGGGAAATAATTTCCCTACAGGGATAAATAAAGCATGTCTTCTTCTTTCTTCTTCTTCTTATTTCACAGTTCCTCTAACTGGGCTTCTTCGCCCTGGCATCGCTCCGCTGTTGCGTCTTTTTCCACTTTTTCACTTCGTCTTTTTTTTTCGACGTGGGTTTTGTCGGGGAGAAAACTTGCAAACATGCAGCACTATAGAGTCACACTGTGAGCGATTGAACGTTTATATAAATTTGGCTGAACACATTCTGTACTGTACAGGAGACACGGAGGAGAATGACGGACAAATCAACAAAGGTCTACAGTCCCTTACCCAATCAGGACGCAGAACACAATGTGTGTTGATACACTATAAAAAAAACATTGGGAAAAAAAAATCCACCGTGAATCACGTTATAGTGAGGGACCACTGTAGTACAAAATACATATACAGACACTTACTCCGACATAACAACATCACAGCAGGCTTATCTCGGAGTGTTGGCAGCTGTAGGTGTTGATAAGCCACAGGTGTGCATTAATTTGGAGTCCTAACAATACAGTGAATACTATGGAACCTTTAAGACCCTTTATCTGATTTTTCCCTCATGTATTCGAGCAAAAGTTCCCTAAAAGCAGCGCTCGATGTCAACATAAGTCTGCTCTCTACTTTCTGTATCTAATTATAAACCAGTGTTTGGTTCAGTAATCAGGAAGTGCATGTTAGAATGATCTCTGAGAGTTGTAAAATGCTCTCATAAGCTCATCGCTGTAAATATTTACAATGTTCTGAATGCATAAGGTAAGTGACGAATAGCTTTGGATCACTTCAAACCGTTTAAATTCATGTTTTTAAGACAGTAACAATCAGGTAGAGCGCCTTTTAGTGACAAAGGCTGAATTTGTGTTATATATTTGTGGTTGAATGTGTTATATATATGTGGTTGTATGTTATAAGAGCTGGAAATATCATGAATGTGAATGTCATTTGCAGTTTAATCCAAGAATGTTCCACAGTGTTTCCATGGAGACAGGTAGGTGGCACCACCAGGTATTTATTTTTATAAATGGATACTATATACAGCTTTGCTAAACTAGACGCCAGAGGAATTGGTATAACAAAAGACAGAAACTCAAAAACAAATAGTTGAGATAGTTTCAGAATAATTTCAGTATAGTTAGCTCCTCCCTGCAGCGAGATATAAGCAGTGTCCTTCAGCACTCTAACCAGAACTGACAAAGTAGCTTGGATGAGCTGCGAAACGATTTCGACCAAATAAACTTTGTTTAGTTGACAAATTGAATTTCTCCTTTTATCATGGATTCTACCTGGACGACTGAGGGATTCTTCACGCATATATACAGCTTTATAAAAAAAATAAATACTTGGTTAAACACCCCCCCCCCCCCAAAAAAAAAAATGCCAGCCTAAAAGTTACATAGTGCACCTTTCTGTTAGGGATGCACCGATCAAGCATTTCCAGTTCCGACACTGATTTCGATACCAGCTTTAAGTATCTGGCAGTGCCTAATATTAACCAATACCAGAGTGCAGAGAAGAAAAAGAAAGCATCTATTTCTTTACAACAAAACAAATGGGTAATGACCAAAAGGACAAGATACAAGCGGCCGAAATGAGTTTCCTCCGCAGAGTGGCTGGGCGCTCCCTTAGAGATAGGGTGAGGAGCTCAGTCACACGGGAGGGGCTCGGAGTAGAGCTGCTGCTCCTCCAAGTGGAGAGGAGCAGCTGAGGTGGCTCGGGCATCTGTTCCGGACCCCTCCCTCTGGAGGTGTTCTGGGCATATCCCACCGGGAGGAGGCCCTGGGGAAGACCCAGGACACGCTAGAGGGTCTATATCTCTCGACTGGCCTGGGAACACCTTGGGGTCCCCCTGGAGGAGCTGGAGGAAGTGTCTGGGGTGAAGGAAGTCTGGACAGTCTGCTTAGACTGTTGACCCCATGGATGGATGGACAAAACAAATGGGCTGTAAATATTACATAAATTTAAATGCCCAACCAGGAGATCAGCTGGACCGGTATTTGGAAGCAGAAATCAAAGCAAATTTTTCTTGATCGTCGTCGTTATCTGGCACCAGTATCAGATCGGTGAATCACTGCTTTGAATATTGTCAACATACTTTTCTGGTGGAGGGTCTGTCAAATGTTTGTCTCCATGGAGATGTTATAGTTTTGTCTGGAATGTTCTGCAGTATGATATTAAACCTTTCTATCTCCAAGGAGACCAAACCAGACCAAGTTGCAGGTCAGACCCGCGTTCAGGCGTCCCCGCTCACAGTCAGAATGTACTGTATGTTTTTTGAGGTATATTTGAGCTATAAAACCAGCTTTTAAACAAGAACTAAACCAGGTACTAAACTAAGACTAAACCAGAACTATACTAGGTACTAAACTAAGACTAAAACAGGACTAAACTAAGACTAAACCAGGACTAAACTAAGACTAAAACATAACTAAACCAGGACTAAACTAAGACTAAACCAGGTACTAAACTAAGACTAAACCAGAACTAAACCAAGTACTAAACTAAGACTAAACCAGGACTAAACTAAGACTAAACCTGAACTAAACTAGGTACTAAACTAAGACTAAACCAGAACTAAACTAAGACTAAACCTGAACTAAACTAGGTACTAAACTAAGACTAAACCAGAACTAAACTAAGACTAAACCTGAACTAAACCAGGACTAAACTAAGACTAAACCAGGTACTAAACTAAGACTAAACCAGAACTAAACCAAGTACTAAACTAAGACTAAACCAGGACTAAACTAAGACTAAACCAGAACTAAACCAAGTACTAAACTAAGACTAAACCAGGACTAAACTAAGACTAAACCTGAACTAAACTAGGTACTAAACTAAGACTAAACCAGAAATAAACAGGACTAAACCAGAACTAAACTAAGACTAAACCAGAACTATACCAGGACTAAACTAAGACTAAACCAGAACTAAACTAGGTACTAAACTAAGACTAAACCAGGACTAAACTAAGACTAAACCAGGACTAAACTAAGACTAAACCAGAACTAAACCAGGACTAAACTAAGACTAAACCAGGACTAAACTAAGACTAAACCAGGACTAAACTAAGAATAAAACAGAACTAAACCAGGACTAAACTAAGACTAAACCAGAACATAACCAAGTACTAAACTAAGACTAAACCAGGACTAAACTAAGACTAAACCTGAACTAAACTAGGTACTACACTAAGACTAAACCAGAAATAAACCAGGACTAAACTAAGACTAAACCAGAACTAAACCAGTTACTAAACTAAGACTAAACCAGGACTAAACTAAGACTAAACCTGAACTAAACTAGGCACTAAACTAAGACTAAACCAGAACTAAACCAGTTACTAAACTAAGACTAAACCAGGACTAAACTAAGACTAAACCTGAACTAAACTAGGCACTAAACTAAGACTAAACCAGAACTATGAATTAAATAAACAGCTGTAATTAAACATAATGCATAATGCTGTTTAATGTCGTACTGTGGAACATTCCAGGCAGACCAGTGACATCTGCATGGACATGGAAGGATTTGATGGACCCTCCACCAAAAAGTTACACAATGCACCTTTAAATTAACCCAATAATGATAAATAATAAATGAATCTGTGATATTTTCGAGCACTAACGCCCTCATTTTATTTGGATGCGACTTAATTTCTTTGAGGCATCAGATAGAGGCTAACCCGGCCTCGTTGTGTCACGCTAATGACGCGTCTGCCTTCCGTTGGTAATTAAGCAGACGAAGGCACAGCTCAGATCTCCCGTGTTCAGGCCTGGACTGGTAATCGGGCATACCGGGCATTTTCCCGGTGGGCCGGCAGTCCTAGGGGCTGATGCCGTTCTTCTTTTTTTTTTTCTTAGAGACAGGCCCACAATTTAGGACTGAACCAGGACTAAACCAGGACTAAACTAGGACTAAATCAGGATTGAACCAGGACTAAACCAGGACTAAACTAGGACTAAACCAGGACTAAACCAGGACTAGTAAGGTCTAAACCAGGACTAATCAGGTCTAAATCAGGACTAAACCAGGACTAATCAGGTCTAAACCAGGACTAAATCAGGATTGAACCAGGACTAAACCAGGACTAAATCAGGATTGAACCAGGACTAAACCAGGACTAAATCAGGATTTGAACCAGGACTAAATCAGGTCTGAACCAGGACTAATCAGGTCTGAACCAGGACTAAACCAGGACTAAACCAGGACTAATCAGGTCTAAACCAGGACTAAATCAGGCTTGAACCAGAACTAAATCAGGACTAAATCAGGTCTGAACCAGGACTAAATCAGGATTGAACCAGGACTAAACCAGGACTAAATCAGGATTTGAACCAGGACTAAATCAGGACTAAATCAGGTCTGAACCAGGACTAAATCAGGGTTGAACCAGGACTAAACCAGGACTAAATCAGGTCTGAACCAGGACTAAATCAGGACTAAATCAGGTCTGAACCAGGACTAAACCAGGATTGAACCAGGACTAAACCAGGACTAATTATGAGGGGCCGGTCAAACCAAAAATGCCAGGGCCGTTTTTGTGTCCCAGTCCAGCCCTGCCCGTGTTACATCAAAACCAAAAGCCTTTCTGTTGTTTTCTTTTTTTTTCTGTGAGTAAACAGGCTTCAGGAAGTGGTGACAGTTCTGAGCGTGATTTAGATAAAAGTCGTTCTGTGTCATAGACTTAAAAATAACCTTTGAGAAATGAATACATTAAAATGGAGACGTTCATTTGAAAAGTCTTTGTTTTGAGCTCGGCGTATGCTGCATAGTAATGCAAGCCAGACGCAACGATGTTATGGGATGTTTTTACGTATAATCTACAGTCTTTTGGTCTTAATTTTTATTTGTTTTTTTAACTTTGCCATTGAATATTTGAGCTCTGAAAATGCCACAGGAAGAAATCTGGAGCATCATTTGCCATGTATACATTTTGCAAACTATTTTCAGATCTTTAACTAAAAAAATAAACCATAGCGGAAGTCGAAAGCGCCCTCTTCTGGTGCAGTGGCGAGTGAAGCGATGTAAACAGAGCTAAAAACAATAGCTGCATGATTTGAAAGTTTAGATATGTGAAGATTCACCACTGTAAACACAACTCGTCCCGTGATCTTCAGCCACAGATCTTACAGCTGTACCACATGGTCTCATACCTCAGAGGCTCCTGAAGCCCCTGAAGTCCCTCTTCAAAAAAAACTGTGAAAACACTTGACAAAAAACTTCTACAGTATCACTATTGTAATATCTTAAAGGAGAATTAACATTTTTTACAATCTGAGCCTTATTTCGGTAATAAAACAAGTTGTTTTACTCACCCATAGCACTTTGGTGTCATTTGGAGCATTTCCGGAGATGTTTTAGATTAGCGATATCCGTAACGTGAGTTCTCGGGGCACATGTTTGCGGTCTCCAAATAACACAAACTTTAGCACTTTTCAAATCATAGAAGCTCAATGTCTTAGTCTACACTTTCATTTGAGTCAAAAGTGGCCTGTAATCTGAGATTTCGCCATAGTTTTGAGTAGATGAGGAGGACAGTGCGCATGTGCACATTCACAGCTGATTTCGCTCTCAGCTCTCAGGAATCAAACATGAAAGGCAAAGCTGTAAGACGTTTGGACCATCGTGTTTGCAGTACCCACTTCAGTCAGGACGATTTTTTACCAGCAAAGGAAAGAAAGCAAAAGAAAGAAGGCCAGTGGATTCAGGACACGATTCTGAGAAGTAATGCGATACTGATGGCTGTTCTCTGTTGCTCCTAAAACTGTCTCCGCTTCATTCTTTCCGTATCCATTCTGTCTCCTCATCCGTATACTCCTCTTCAGTCCTCAGTCCTCCATAAGTCCTCTTCAGCCTCAAAGTCCGAATCTTCTGCCATGTGTCGCTCGCAACAGAAAAGTTGCGTCTTCTTATCTGCGAAATCAGCTGTGACTCCGCACATGCGCACTGGCCTCCTCATCTCCTCAAAACTATAGCTAAATCTCGGATTACAGGCCACTTTTGACTCAAACGAAAGTGTAGACTAAGACATTGAGCTTCTATGATTTGAAGAGTGCTAAAGTTTGTGTTATTTGGAGACCGCAAACATATGAGAACTCACGTTACGGAGATCGCTAATCTAAAACATCTCTGGAAATGCTCCAAAGTGCTATGGGTGAGTAAAACAACTTGTTTTATTACAGAAATAAGGCTCAGATTGTAAAAAAAAATAAAATAATAATTCTCCTTTAAGTAAGTATAATATTTTGGATCTTGAAAGTTCTCAGGTCTTTATGGATGCTTGCCTTATTGTTAAAGTTTTAAATGGACTCGCTCCTCCACCATTAATGGATTTTATAAGTAAAAAAACCCAACTAACCGAGTTAACACGAGAGCATTGACCAGAGGAGACTGGAATATACAGAGACGCAGGACCAAATTTGGCCAAACAGTGACGTCCATCAGAGGATCACAGTCATGGAACACATGACCTGCTCACGTCAGGAACTGTGTGTCCTTCTCAACCTACAAGAACGCTTCTGTCTCTTCTCTGTGTTCCTCTAAATCACGGGTGTCAAACATGCGGCCCGGACGCCAGATTCGGCCCTCCAAGACCTTTAATCTTGCCCTCGGCTGATTTTCTATTAAAATATTTCAAATAGATTTTAATTTTCTATTAAAAAATTGGTAATCAACCCAAAACATGCTCCAGGTAAAATCCTCCAGCTTAGGTCCTGACCAAACCAAAGCAAGAAGATCATGGAGATGGTCCCCGGGGTTAGGATGGGGTAAATGCAGAGAAGTTGAATGCAGAGAAGAATTTCTCCTGTGTGAGATCAATAAAGTAACTTCTTTTATGCGCCTCTTTACTGCGCAGTTTAGTATAGCAGCATCTCCAGCACCTCTGTGCGTGGCCCCTCCCACCAGAGCAGCACAAATGAAGATTTCTTTCCAAATGCTCTTAAAGGGATAGCGCATTTTTTTAATGTTAATCTGTATGGGTTTCCTTCTAAAAGTTACGTGTGTTGACACCGGCTTACCTCTGACACTCTCAGCTGATCTCGGTTCGGCTCGCTTTCTCGAGCCCACGTAAGTAGATCCGGTAACTTCCCTGGAACATGAAATAAAGCTTGTTTTTATTTGCGTCCCAGCAACGTAGTTAGCGTTCGCGTATTGTATCTCTCGACTCGTATCACTGCGCGCATATTAGCTGTATTAGCCTGTTAACCTTTAGCGGAAGTGTACGGCAGATGTGGACAGCTAATATGCGCACAGTGATATGAGTCGGGAGAGACACAATACGTGAACACAATCTACGCTGCTGGATGTTTCGTGGACAACTGTTTGGGGTGCAAATATATCACCTTTCGGACAAGTGTTTTGTTTTGAGAAGAAAAACAAGCTTTATTTCATGTTCCGTGGAAGTTACCGGACCTACTTACGTGGGCTCCAGAAAGCGAGCCGAACCGGGATCAGCTGAGAGTGTCAGAGGTAAGCCGGTGTCAACACATGTAACTTTTAGAAGGAAACCAATACAGATTAACATAAAAAAAACGCACTATCCCTTTAAAGGACCATCATTTTGACTGTTGACCGTCACAACTTCATCAGCAAAATGTCAAAAATGAGAAAAGTGGACGCCGAGTGCAGGATTTTCCAAGAAAAATGGACTAATTCCTATTTGTTGATGGAGGTGAATGGGAAACCTGTATGCTTGTGTTGAAATTGTATTTTTCTTAAAGTTTCAGGTTGTTGCAGCCAGGGCTGCCCTTTGTCACCGGTTCTGTTCATTATATTTATGGACAGAATTTCTAGGCGCAGTCAGGGGCCGGAGGGGATCCGGTTTGGGAACCACAGGATCTCATCTCTGCTCTGGCTTCATCGAACCGGGACCTCCAATGTGCACTGGGGCGGTTTTCAGCCGAGTGTGAAGCGGCTGGGATGAGGATCAGCTCTTCCAAATCCGAGGCCATGGTTCTCGACGGGAAAAAGGTGGCTTGCCCTCTCAGGGTGGGTGGAGAGTCCTTGCCTCAGGTGGAGGAGTTCAAGTATCTCGGGGTCTTGTTCATGAGTGAGGGGAGGATGGAGCGTGAGATTGACAGGCGGATCAGTGCAGCATCGGCAGTGATGCGGTCACTGTACTGGACCGTTGTGGTGAAGAGGGAGCTCAGCCGAAAGGCGAAGCTCTCAATCTACATTCCTACCCTCACCTATGGTCATGAATGACCAAAAGGACGAGATTGCGGGTGGCTGGGCGCTCCCTTAGAGATAGGGTGAGGAGCTCAGTCACACGGGAGGAGCTCGGAGTAGAGCCGCTGCTTCTCCACATCGAGAGGAGCCAGCTGAAGTGGCTCGGGCATCTGTTTCGGATGCCTCCTGGACACCTCCCTCGGGAGCTGTTCCGGGCATGTCCCACCGGGAGCGCGTCCCCGGGGAAGACCCAGGACACGCTGGAGGGACTATGTGTCCCGGCTGGCCTGGGAACGCCTTGGAGTCCCCTCGGAGGAGCTGGAGGAAGTGTCCGGGGTGTAGGAGGTCTGGGCGTCCCTGCTTAGATTGTTGCCCCCGTGACCCGGCCCCGGATAAGCGGAAGAAAATGGATGGATGGTTGTTCATAATATTATAATATTTTGTAAAAGAAAGAGTTCATCAAATAAAAAAGACTTCTGTTATAGATTAGCATTTCTCTGGACAAATATTTGGACTTATTGCTATATTTGGGGTATATTTGCCATGAGTTTTCTGATCCGGCCCCTTTGGGATCAAAGTAGGTTGGATACGGCCCCCGGACCAAAATGAGTTTGACACCCCTGTTCTAAATGTTCTTCTGTTCTGACCTGCCTTAGGACAACGGATGTAAAGTAGCTGTTGTGCTCATTCCGGCATATTTACATTGGTGCTGTTTGTTGTCATGTTGATTAATATGCACTGTCCTAATTCAAATAAATACATAAATAAACTCCAGAAACATTCCTATGCCTTAATTCAGATTTCTCATTTTAATCTTCTTATAACTAAAAAAATAATCTGTATACCTGTGCATGTGACCACAGCCACTGAAAATAAACTAAAAATAATGGTTCTATTTTGTCATTTCAACTTGCTTTAAGCTCTACGTACCAAGGTCTCTTTGGCTCAACATTAGTGCTCCTTAAAACACTGTATTGATCAGATATACAAAATAATCCTGGCTAAAATATATTTTAGGATATGAGAAAGTTGACTATGCAGTGTTAGTCCAACCTGCTGCACTTTTCTGTCTAAAAAACCTGCTCCAAACTTTATCACGCGCTTGAAAGTCTATGCATAACAGCATTTCCAGTAAATAAAAGATAGTCACTTACTATTGATACTTTGCAGGCTGGGGATGTTCTGCGTGTATATCTATGGTGGAATGTTCAGCAGTTACCATGGTGAGACAATGCACACATTAACAAATAACTACCAAAAACGTTTTTAAGATTATCTGAAAATTCAAGAAAAAATACAAAAAAAAAGGATTTAAACAGCACATTTTCAAAAGCCTGTGATCAATACGAGCGTTCATGGTCTTGTTTAGGTGTTTTCAACAAAAAGGTGAGAGTGTCTAACTCAGAGGTGTCAAACTCATTTTGGTCCCGGGGCCGTATCCAACCCACTTTGATCCCAAAGGGGCCGGATCAGAAAACTCATGGCAAATATACCCCAAAAATAGCAATAAGTCCAAATTTGTGCAGAGAAATGCAAATCTATTACATAATCTAGTACAGAACTCTTTCTTTTACAAAATATAATATTATGAACAACCTAAAACTTGATGCTACTTCAACACAAGCATACAAGTTTCCAAGCAGGTTAACAAATAGGAATTAGATAAGATAAGATAAGATAAGACTTTATTGATCTCACACAGGAGAAATTTACTTGTCACAGTAGCTCCAGGTAGGGACAGTTTGAACAAGAAGACAAGTGCATGCAGGCAAAAAAAGGCACAAAGATAGGTGATAATAATAATAAAAAAAATAAGTAATAAATCGAATAATAATAATAGTAGTGATAATAATAAAAAACAGTGACCGGGAGAGTATTGAAAAAAATTGGAAAAAAAAGATATTGCACGATAGGAGTATTGAAAAAACAACAATATTGCACATTGGGAAAACAAATTTGTCAATTTTTCTTGTAAAATCCTGCACTCCTGCACCACTTTTCTCATTTTTGACATTTTGCTGATGAGGGTGTCACGGTCAACAGTCAAAATGATGGTCCTTTAAGAGCGTTTGGAAAGAGGCGAGTCTTCATTTGTGCTGCTCTGGTGGGAGGGGCCACGCACAGAGGTGCTGGAGACGCTGCTAAGCTGAACTGCACAGAAAAGAGGCAGAAAATTACCAATATTTTAATAAAAAATGTAAATATTTTAATAGAAAATCAGCCGAGGGCCATATTAAAGGTCTTAGTGGGCCGGATCTGGCCCTCGGGCTGTATGTTTGACATCCCTGGTCTAACTGAAAAACTGTTGGCTAATGCTTGCTGACTGTAATGTGATTTGAGAAGGACTACAAATCAGCTCACCTTGTCAGTTCTTTGTGGTCAGATTGTGTTAAAATAAACTCAGATTAAAGCAGTGCCTCCAGATAGCATCACACCCCCATAGAATATTAACACCAGCTGCACAGTATCAAAACCACATATGTTGCGTTCACAGTTAATAGTACAACAGCTCCTCTGCGTTTACAAACCCATTATTTCTCAGGGTTTGTCATTGAGCAGAGGAGCCACAGGCCTGGCACTGATCTACGGCATCCTCCGTGGTCCAAAACTCAGCGGCACAGAAGACAAAAAAAAACCAAAAATTACGCGATTATGTTTTATGGCAACCTTGGGAATAAACAGATGTGTAAAAGAGGAGTATTAACCTTCATCTGAAATGCTTTTATCTGCGGTTTGGATAAAGTGCGGGGTCCCAGGAGGGTGTACCTCAGGGAGCAGGGGAGCCCCATAAGTCTTCAGAGATTTCAGAGTCACAGACAAGGACGGGGCAAAAACTGACCTTATTTTAAATGTTTTTACCGAGCCATGCAAGGACACAGAGGTCGATATGTGAAGTCTGTATCTAAATGAATACTTATGTAATGTTGGTATTCCTGTGGGCTTCGTCGTAACGTGTAAAATTCTCACGGGAGGCAAGTGGGGCTAAAGGTGCTTTATGTAACTTTTCTGGTAGGGGGTTCATCATCATGGAGTATTATTCTTATGTATCTTGTATTTTTTCAAATTCAGATGTTTTTAATGCTCACAAATAACTTGAAAATCATTACCTCTTCCATTACCTCTTCCACAGATTTGACCTGTAATTTGAACCTGCTTGTCTCCATGGAGATAGATACATTAACCTTTGCCTGATATGTTCGAGTGTATGACCTTACACTTGTGTATCTTGTGCTTTTCCTATTTCAGATGTTTTTATTGCGCACAAATAACTCGAAAAACATCACCTCTTCCACAGATCTGACCTGTCATTTAAAACTGCTCGTCTCCATGGAGATAGATACATTTACCTTTGCCCGATGTGCTCAAGAGTATGACCTTAAACTTACGTATCTTGTGCTTTTCCTATTTCAGATGTTTTTATTGCTCACAAATCACTCGAAAATCATCACCTCTTCCACAGATCTGACCTGTCATTGGAACCTCCTTGTCTCCATGGAAATAGATGAATTTACTGCCACACTGTGAGACATTCGTGACAAAGCAATAACATCTCCAAGTAGATGAGTAGATGAGTACGAGTGAGGGGAGGATGGAGCGTGAGATTGACAGGCGGATCGGTGCAGCGTCGGCAATGATGCGGTCGCTGTACCGGACCGTTGTGGTAAAGAGACCGCTGAGCCGAAAGGCAAAGCTCTCGATTTACTGTCAATCTACGTTCCTCCCCTCACCTATGGTCATGAGCTCTGGGTAATGACCGAAAGGACGAGATCACAGATACAAGCGGCCGAAATGTGTTTCCTCCGCAGAGTGGCTGGGCGCTCCCTTAGAGATAGGGTGAGAAGCTCTTTCACACGGGAGGGGCTCGGAGTAGAGCCGCTGCTCCTCCATGTTGAGAGGAGCAGCTGAGGTGGCTTGGGCGTCTGTTCCGGACGCCTCCTGGACGCCTCCCTCGGGAGGTTTTCCGGGTATGTCCCACCGGGAGGAGGCCCCGGGGAAGGCCCAGGACACACTGGAGGACTATATCTCCTGGCTGGCCTGGGAACGCCTTGGGGTCCCCCTGGAGGAGCCGGAGGAAGTGTCCGGGGTGAGGGAAATCTGGGAGTCCCTGCTTAGACTGTTGCCCCCGTGACCCGGCCCCGGATAAGAAAACGGATGGATGGGTTATTATTAATATATATATATATATATATATATATATATATATATATATATATATATATATAATATATATATATATATGTGGTACCTCACCTTACGAAAGACCCAACAAACGAAAATTCCAAGTTACGAAACGCCTTCACGTTAAATTTTGGTCTCTAGATACGAAAGAAAATTCAAGTTACGAAACGCGAAATCTCAAACATTCAAATAATGCGCGCTCAGCCACACACATTATACGCTTTTCTCAGGCTGGATTTAAACTTTTCTCACATTTGTCTCGTTTAAACACTCAAACTTTCATAGATTTTCAACAAAATGTATTAATAGTGAAGTGTGAGGGGGAGGGGGGAGAAGACTGCGCGCGGACACGTGTGTGATAGCGCAGCATGAACCGGCGCGGGGCTGCGAGCACGAGACCTGTGCTCAAGTCGTGCCTTCTCTAAACCAGGTCTAAACTAGATCTAAACCAGGATTAAACCAGGATTAAACCACCGCGGCTCTTGCATGCGTTCGTTCATGCGCTCCCGAGGGGAGGCACATCTCCTCCCCTCCTCGCTGCTCGCCTCAGCTGTGACTCGTGAGGTACACAGGCAGAAACCAGGAAACAGACCTGCACGCGGTGGTTTAATCCTGGTTTAGACCTGGTTTAGATCTGGTCTAGAGGAGGCACGGTTTGAGCACAGGTCTCGCGCTCGCAGCCCCGCGCCGGGTCATGCTGCGCTATCACACACGTGTCCGCCCTCCCCCTTCCCCCCACGCACGCAGTCGCTGTTCGCCTCAGCCGTGACTCGTGAGGTACACTGGTGCTGCTGCTAATAGCAGAGCTGGCACCAAACCAGGAAATAGACCCGCACGCGGCGCTTTAATCCTGGTGTCCAGTCCTGGTTTAGTCCAGGTTTAGTCCTGGTCCAGTCCAGGTATAGACCTTGTTTAGACCTGGTTTAGTCCACGTTTAGTCCTGGGTCTACAGTCTCTTAGCCAATCAGGACGCAGAACACAGTGTTACACTATAAAAAAAGTTACACTATAAAAAAAAACTTGGAATGGGGCCTTGGAACGAATCAGGCTTTTTCCATTGAAATAGCTACTCAACTTATGAAAAATTCACGTTACAAAACCACTTCTGAAACGAATTAATTTCGTAAGGTGAGGTACCACTGTAATATGTACGTATGTAATATGGAAATCCATTGGACGAACCCGATGCTTTGTTCTCCATATTTTAGTTATACTGGTGCATTTATTTTAGAAAACAATTACACCAATATACAACAAGGTGGCAACTGGGGCATATTGGTTAGTATTTTCTCTTCACAATAAGAAGGTTCTGGGTTCAATTCCTGTGAAGTTTGCATGTTCTTCCCATGTCTGACTATGCACAGATTTCACTGAATGGCAATAGAAGATAGGGATGTAACAATAACCAAAATATCGTGATTTCGTATCGTCAAAGGTCTCACAATAATATCGTGGTCCATCACAATTTATCGAATTACAAGTTATGGTGCAGCAATAGATTTTAAAAAAAAGGAAAGTACATAGACCATGATCCTTTGCTTCATATCAGTGCAGACTACATGAAGAAATAACTGTTAAACACTTTTAGATCTTAGTTCTTTGGATTAAGTCTTGTCAAGGCATTTTAAGAGGGAAAAAGTTGAATTTTCATAGTTTTGTTAGCCTCCACAAAATGAAATTGTGAAAATATTGTACCGAGAGTTTTGGATATTGTCCCTAATAGAAGATGGATATTACACAGACAGCAGATTTACCTAATGGAAACAATGTAATACTTTATTATTATTATTATTACTATTTATTATTATTATGTTTGTAATAGCTCTGAAAATGGCTATCGACAAACCCTGCTTGAGCGATAATTACGCCTAAATGTTGTTTATTTGGTTCAGTGTCAGTTTGTCAGCGCTAATACAATTTCACACCCACGAAGATTACCAATCATTATAATGCTGTTTATTTCCATTCACTTGTCAAGTGGATGGATAAAGGGACAAACATGTTTTTTATCATGTTATTACGCTAAAACTACACAGCGAAAGTAATCGATTATTCAGACATAATGTTTCTTTTCTTATTTTTAAGTGGTCTTTGTTTGAGCCGGGCCAGTTAAAGGTGCTGTACGTGATTTTTACCGTCTTAAAAACATGATAAAACAGAGCTGGTTAATTTTAAAAGGTTTGCAGTGGTCCGAGGTTATCACACACTTACTTTATGCATTGAAAACTAACTATTTATTCACCACGATGAGTTTTAAAGCATTTTTCAGAACTTTCAGAGACAAGCGCAGAGTTTTGCCATCACGATAAAGCTAACAGGGTTCCGGTGTGTGGTTTGAGGGTTCGACTTGGCACGAAAGACATTACACTTTTTAGTGACAGATTACGGACATTGATTAAACGGGGGCTGACACCGGCTTCAGAGCTCCTCAGAACGCACGGGGATACACGGCGTATTTGGTTTGAGGGATCGCTCGGAGCGGCTAACACCGGCCTCACCAACCCGCGACTCCCCAGAACGCACAGGGCTAAGCAGTGTGTCTGGGTCAGGCCTCGCCCCTTACCGGTGTTGCATGCTTGGGATCGGGAGTAGGGTGACCATTCGTCCGGATTTCGTCCGGACAGTCCGGTTTTAGAGCTGTCTGTCCGGCCGTCTGTCACGTGTCCTCCTTTTTTACATTTTGTCCTCCTTTCGGACCCTCATCGGCCACCCTTGCATAAATCGTCATAAATCCCCACCAATTATTTACACTTGCTACTCTGCGATGTTGTGTCGTATGCAAACATTCACGATGTGCGCCGCGCGCAGCTGATACAGCCCGTCAGCCCCTCGTATTGTCCGCTCTCTATCTGCGATATCAGCCACACTTTGAGGTGCAACTTGGCTCCTTCTTCCATCTTCATCGCCTTATTACTGTCCCTTAAAATTGTGTTTTCTTTAGTGCCATACGTAACAGGTTTCGCTTACGTTTCCTCTCAATGTAGACAGTTAAAATACGTTACAATATTTACATTACGGCTTTCATAATTGCAAATAATATTTTGGGGATTTTGTGCGAATTACACAAATCCAGGTAGCGAGATCTTACCTCTTAAAAGTGAAATGCAGAACTACTAGTTCTGCATTTCTTCTTTCTTCTTTGCCATGGCATATGATGGCACGGCAAAGACTGTGTTTTTTCAGTGAATTAGTGATGATATTGTTTTTTGTTCATATCATCTTGACCATAATTTGCCACATTTTTCTTTTTGATGGGTGTTCCATGTTAATAAATATATGTTGACGTCATACATTATTCATAAGTTGTTTTTCTTTTCCCCAACCCAGGGGAAAAAAAACAAAACAAAAAAACAAGGTGTCCTCACTTTAGGGCCTTTGTCCTCCTTTTTGGACACAAGTGTCCTCCTTTCCTGTTTCATGCTAGTGGTCACCCTAATCGGGAGTGATCGCTGTGTGTTGCCTAACAAACATTGAAACAACTCTGAAAAGACACCATGGCACTGAAAAAAAGGTGTGGATTTTGGGGAGGAATTGGAGGTCATTAAAAAAAAAACGTGACTGACATGTCGTACAAGATGTCATGTCATGTCTGTCCACTCGCTGGAGGAGATCCAGGTACTGAAAGCTCTTGTAAGAGAAAAAGACAAACTCATAATGCAACTTGAACAGCGTGTGGAGGACTCCAGAAAAGAAGACATTTTAATATCTGGCCTAGAAACTAAACAAGCATGCAAAAGCTCGCTTGATCTTGATTTTCAGTATGAGTACAGACCCTGAAAGCAGGGCCTCACGATTCTTGTGACTTTTGGGGTTTTAAGCAGGAGGTGTTAGACAAGTTACCACAGGGATAACTGGCATTTGGCGGACAAGCGTTCATAGCGACGTCGCTTTTTGACGAACACCTCAATGTCGGCTCTTCCTATCATTGTGAAGCAGAAATGTTGAAACTATATACCGAATAGGGTGGGTTAATATAAGTTTTTCTTCTTCCCACTCCTTTTCGAGAAATGTGCTTTTCTGCTGTTTACAACGTATATATAATATGTATATGATTATTGATTCTGTCTTGGCACAAACTCAAAATAAATATGAATCAATCAATCAAAACCTGGTGATCTAAAGATGTTATGTGTTAGCAGTTAATACCCCGTAGATGTATAACACCAACTCTTTAATACATTTGGTCTTTTTGATGAGGGAACAACGTTATAACTTGGTAGAAAGTGGATTTTGCATAATTGCCCTCTTTAAGCTCTTTAAGGACACCTGGCTTAAGACATAACTGAAGGTTGAAACGGCGATAGAACAAGTGGCTTAATAAGCTCCGTCTTAAATCAAAGTGAAGTGTGAAAAGTGGAGCGAATAATGGTCTAAAGCTACGACGCCGTGCCAGATCTCTTAAATTAAAAAGCAATGGGTGTTTCCTTAAGAGATTTGGACAATCATCGTAAAGTGTTATAAAATACAGCGAGTTCTACGAGAGGCACGGTCACATTAAATACAAAACAATGGAGGTTAAAGTTGTAAATTTTGCAGGAGTCAACGTCAAAGATGAGTTATCGTACTGTATGTATTAAGAAAGTTTGTGTATATGACAGGTTAGATTAAGTGCGCTCTATAATTTTTTCTGGTAGAGAGCCCAACAGATATTCATCTCCATAGAGATTGCTTTACCTCCAATATTCCAAAGTATGGCATTAAACTTTTCAACGTCCAAAGAAACAAGCAGGAGACGCCACAAGGCCAATTTACAGGTGAGATCGACCCTGTTTTTAGTTATTTTTGAGCTATAAAAACACCCAAAATTGAATAAATGCATCTTTTATACCATATTTGATGGTTTGATATCATATTGTGGAACATTACAGGCAAAGCAATAGCATCTCCATGGTAGCGGACCCCCCCCCCCAACCTGAAAAGTTACACAGTGCACCTTTCAATCATATTTTAAAAGGGGGTATTTACGATATTTAGATCATTGTGCTACATTTTATTGTTTTTGAAAATGCAAATCTGCCAAAAATTAACACAATAACATGTTTGTTTGTTTTTTAACAAGTTTCAACTTAATTTTTGAGTCTCACCTCCCCTTTTGCTCCCTATGCTAAGTCAATCCCCCTTCAGAGCATGATCAACACAATTCCACTAATGCAGGGGTGTCCAAACTTTTTTCATCAAGGGCCACATATGTAAACACAGACGAAGCAGAGGGCCGATCGAGGGCCAGAGACTGGTGCTCAGTACAGTCAATAATTTAAATATATGCAGGTTTAACACTTCAAAGTTCAAAGTCAGCTTTATTGTCAAAAACCATATGTACAGGCTGCACACACACAGGATATGAAATTGCAGTGCCCCCTAGGCCCACAGTGAACATAAAATATTTGATAAACAAGACAATAAACACCATGACTAAAACATCACATATACCTGGAGCAAAAGTAAAAAAGGCTTGTATATAATAGAAATAAGTAAAACACACAATGTGGAGCGGAATAAAGCTCAAATGTGTCATTTAAGCAGCAGTGTCAGTGTCATTTAAGTATAATTAGAATGAGCTATCAAGTGTCGTTAGAATGAGAGATCAGTCTTTTATTCATGCGAAAATCCTCAAAACCACACAATAAATATTAAATATTGTCTTAGCAAGGCAGATTTTCAAAAACTTGCAGTCAAAAGTTCTGCTCAAGGTAATTTGGGCCAATTCACCTGGAAGCCTGAGGGCCATGAAAAATTTGTCTGAGGGCCGCATTTGGCCCATGGGCCATAGTTTGGACATGCCTGTAATAATGAAACGACCGCACATCACCTCAGGTTTGTTAAGTTGCTGTGTACAGTTTTGTATCATGTTTTTTGTACATTTATGGAGAATTGTCATAAATTGTGGACAGAATCTTATAATTAACCAAAAGGAGGGTTCGAACAGGGCCTGGGAGAGATCGCTAAATTACTGAAACATGCATGGATGACATCTACAACCTCTTTAGGCATGTTTTTGATGAGAGAACAATGTTATAAAATGGTAGAACTTAAGAAATAAATTTTGCAACAGTCCCTCTGTAAGGCAAAGCAAAATAGCAAGTTGTCTTTTAATCGTGTCATCTTCCTCGACTAAAACTTTGTGTCTTCAAGGTGACTAATTTGGATTCTTTGAATAAATAAAGTGCACAAATTAAAAATCATTAACATCGAGCGATTCTGAGAAGCAGCTAAGCAATGGAACAAAGTCATAACAAAGAGAGGTGGAGGAGACCAGAGATGTTTCAGAGGTGAAAGAAAATACGTGTTTTGTCAGTGATGGTATTTGAGAAGAACAGGGAATTTCTATTGATTGAGCGTACGATTGAGTTCTATTTGCAAAGTAAAATCCTTGTATCAAATTGCTACCATTCTGAAAAAGCTCTCAAAATTTTGTGGAGGAAGTTATGGACATTTTGCCACTTTCATTTTCTGTTTAGTCTAGCGTCATGGCAACACAAGTGATATCCTTGCACATTCTTCGACCTGTTGATGTTTTTTAAATGTCTAAATGGTTTGGCTGCTGCTTATCTCTCTGAGCTTCTGTCTGTCCCTGACATCAACAGATCAGATGAGTTTTAGATGTTCCAAGGTCCAAGCTAAAAACTAGAAACTAGAGGGGACCTTGGAACTTTCGCTGTCACTGGTCCCAGACTCTGGAATAGTCTTTCTCCAGGTATTAGAGCAGCCCCATCTTTAAATATGTTAAAATCTTTGTTGAAAACTCATTTGTATGCACTGGCTTTTAAAGGAATATTAATGGGTTTTTTTTTTTACAATCTGAGCCTTATTTCGGTAATAAAACAAGTTGTTTTACTCACCCATAGCACTTTGGTGTCATTTGGAGCATTTCCGGAGATGTTTTAGATTAGCGATCTCCATTAATGTGAGTGCTTGGGGCAGGCGATTGCAGTCACCAAATAACAAACTTTATCACTTTTCAAATTACAGAAGCTCAATGTCTTAGTCTACACTTTCGTTTGAGTCAAAAGTGGCCTGTAATCCGAGATTTAGCCATAGTTTGGAGTAGATGAGGAGGACAGTGCGCATGTGCGCAGTCACAGCTGATTTCGCTCTCAGCTCTCGGGACCCAAACATGAAAGGCAAAGCTGTAAGACGTTTGGACCGTCGTGTTTGCAGTACCCACTTCAGTCCGGACGATTTTTTACCAGCAAAGGAAAAGAAAGAAGGCCAGCGGATTCAGCGCACGATTCTGAGAAGTAATGCGATACTGATGGCTGTTCTCTGGTGCACTGCTCCTAAAACTGTCTCCGCTTCATTCTTTCCGTATCCATTCTGTCTCCTCATTCGTATACTCCTCTTCAATCCTCAGTCCTCCATAAGTCCTCTTCAGCCTCAAAGTCCGAATCTTCTGCCATGTGTCACTCGCAACAGAAAAGTTATTAGGGTCTTCTTATCTGCAAATCAGCTGTGACTCCGCACATGCGCACTCATCTACTTGAAACTATGGCTAAATCTCGGATTACAGTTACCTGGCCAGCCAAATGATATCTCTCTGTATTTGCTATACAGCACGATACCATTTGGACACCCTCGCTCGACCCTCACTCCCCCGGTTAACAACGGACTCCGCGATTCTGATTCGTTCAAAGATGGTGACGTCAGTGCACCCGCCTTTGCCCGCAACGTCCCTTCCATTCAGCTGTAAAATTGGTCTTAAATGACCTAAAACACATCGATTCCTTAAAACCACAGCAGCTGACAGCTCTAGAGGCCTTTCTTTTCAAAAAAGATGTTTTTGCATTGCTTCCTACCGGCTTGGTTCACGTCGCTGTCCGTTAACTGTTCTCTGATTGGTTCACTTAGCTGTCTGTCTACGCGCAACGGCAGCGCATTCTGGACCAAGCGTTACCAGACTCGCCGCTGGTACAGCGATGAGTCATGGATTCTTCCAGGCAAGGATTACAGGCCACTTTTGACTAAAACGAAAGTGTAGACTAAGACATTGAGCTTCTGTAATTTGAAAAGTGATAAAGTTTGTGCTATTTTGGTGACTGCAATCGCCTGTCCCAAGCACTCACGTTAACGGATATCGCTACACCACAACATCTACGAAACTGCTCCAAATGACACCAAAGTACTATGGGTGAGGAAAACAACTTGTTTTATTAGAGAAATAAGGTTCAGATTGTAAAAAAAAAAAACGTTAATATTCCTTTAACACAAGCTGAGTGGGACATTTGTATTGTATTGTTTAATTTTGTTTTGTATTAGAATGCACTTTGTCAGCTGTGGTTGTTTTTAAATTTGCTTTATAAATAAACTTCTAGCAGAAATCTAATCTTGGGCGCACAAAAAGGTTAAACCATAGACAACAGATCCATATGTGTTTCTGATGATGATACAGATCACATTCCGGTCAACTGATTTTTTTTTTTTTTTCCCCGCATATTGATGTTTGTATAACATGCATTCTGGCGGTGGGGTCGCCTCTCCACAGATCTGACCTGTAACTTACAGTGAAACCACTTGTTTATCTCTATTGAGATTTTTTGAGAGTTATGCAAAGTGGACTATTTGGAGTTTACCGTGTTATAGCGTTCCCTCATCAAAAACATGCCTTTAGAGGTGTTATATGTCATCCGTGCATTTTTGAGTAATCTAGCAATCTCTTCTGGGCCCTAATCAAACCCTGTTAACAGTTAGACAGTTCTCCTGTTAGGGTAACGTAGGTGTGGACTCAGGGCGAAAAATTGCAAAAGGTAACCAAGATTTATTGTCCAAAGAGGATAGGTGGTTTGTCGGAGAGGAGCCGGCAGCCGGAACACTAGAGTTTTTCAAAATGGGCGCAAAAAGCCAATAAGATGATTACGTGGCAGGAATCAAAAAATACAACCGACTGCAAAGTCACCGTCAAGCTGATGTAACGATCCCTTTGTAGCAGAGATATGGAGTTAATGTGATTAACTGAAATTCAGGAGCAGGACCACGCCTCAACCACCTTCTCCTCCTCACCAGCGAATCACAGTTCACCATAACCACACCTCTAATTTCCCGGAGCCATTTATAGCCACTCATCCCTTCATTCCAGTTCGTCTCGGTTATCTCGACAGCTCAACCGCGTCAGCTCGCTCGAGCTGGGTTAACAACCCGTCACATTCAAACACCAACCTGCCTCACGTCTCCTCGTTCCTTCCAGTCCGCAATTCCTTACGCCACGACGGATTTCTATTCAGGAATCCGCAGCCGGAGCATCTTCCACCGCATATCCGCGGCGTCCAGCCCACGGCCCGCGCCGCCCAGCGAACGCTCCAGGCGCGCGCTCACGCAGCGGACCTCCACCTCTAAGGAGCACCCACCGTCAATATCTCTGCGCTGGCGGCATATACGGGATATCCACATTGTCCCTCTCGTCGCCTCCTCCTCCTCCTGTAGGCGAGCGCACAGCCTGGCGCAGCCCGGTGTACTGTCAGAGTGAGACGGCTCTCGGCGCGCAGACCGGCTTTAACAACCACGGCTTTCGACACAGCGCAGCCCAGCCTCTAGTGACCACAGCGTTCGGTACCGCCCAGCACCCGCCGTGCTCCTTCAGGCTGACACATCAAGACGGGACCTTCAACAGTTTAGATCAAGAATGTAACTCTGGAACGAGACGAACGAGCTTCCGGGTTCCCATCAAGTTTCCCGCGTGCAGCTGCAGACGTCACTCCCTCCTCTCCTCCACTACAGCCTCATAGCTCCCCCTGCTGGGGGCTAAGTAGTATCCTACCACCAGTGGCCAGTAAACGTATTCTGTCTACTGTGCAGTTTCACTTGAATTCTCTTTTATCATCTCAGCCTGCTTTCAGCAGGCCATCTCCCCCTGTGCCTGCACCCTTCGTGTCTCATTCTTGTCCCCATCTCGCAGGCTGCACAATTTCCCATGCACATGCATCTTCTCCCCATCTCTCATTTCTGTCTTTTCAGTCATCATGAGCTAGATGGCTCTCGTGCCCTACCCACATTAGGCAGGGCCTCTAATCCATTTCCCGTCTTCTGCTCTACCCCCCCACCCCCCCCACCCCTTTCCCCAACACCCAAATGTTTTATCTGTCGTTGCAGCCTACACAAGTCACCACGCCAACTCACACTATTTTCGTTCACACTCCGAAACGTCGTACGAATGTTTTTTTTTGTTCGCTTGACTCTGCACTGGCACACTGTCATCTCGTATTCAACCTCTCCTACCGACTCGCATCCGACCATTCTAACTCATGCAACTCATGCTAGCTCACACCATTCCATCACCTGCTAGCTAAGCAGTCTCTACATCGTTTCTCTGCTATTCCAATATTCAGCACCCATCGACTCATGTCACTCTCTCAATTTCAGCTCGTGCTGCTCACGCAATTTTGAGGTACGCTAGCTGTCTTTACACCCGCTCGCCATCAATTCATATTCCGGCCCTTGCTGTTTCACGCTATTATAGCTCGGGCAGCTCACGTCATCCATTATAAGCTAGCTTAAGCCATCATAACCACGTGTCACACTATTCAGCTCCTCCCAGTTCCGCCTCACCTGAGCTACACCATCTCTGCTTACCACCTCTTTCCCGATCGAGGATCCTACCATCGACGTCAGCTCATGACTTCACCATTCTATCCTATACGCATCCTCAGCGATGCTCTCGCCATCTAATCCTCATCTTCTCCTGCTCATGCTACATCATTGCATTCCTTCATCATTCTCTGCTCTCATGTCGCGACTACTATTACGGTCTCCAAATTCGACCGCTCTCATCTGTCCAGCATTCAACCCGTACCTGCCCTGTGAACATCCCCAATATGCACCTCCACCCTCAGGTCCTTAGCTTTTCCACAGGTTCCAAGCTGACTGACGACTGGCCGATTGTCACAACGTTTCACCGGCTCATGACAGCATGATGACCGCCAGCTCACCCAGCTCTCACGACCGCATGACAGCTCGTCTGAGTCTCACGACGGTTTGCCTGGCTACCACGACAGCACAACAGCTCGCCTGGCTCCCACGACGGCTCGACAGCTCGCCTGGCTCCCACGACGGCTCGACAGCTCGCCTGGCTCCCACGACGGCTCGACAGCTCGCCTGGCTCCCACGACGGCTCGACAACTCGCCTGGCTCCCACGACGGCTCGACAACTCGCCTGGCTCCCACGACGGCTCGACAACTCGCCTGGCTCCCACGACGGCTCGACAACTCGCCTGGCTCTCACGATGGCTCGCTTGGCTCTCTCGATGGCTCTCTCGATGGCTCTCACGATGGCTCTCACGATGGCTCTCACGATGGCTCTCACGATGGCTTGCACGATGGCTCGCACGATGGCTCGCCTGGCTCTCTTGGCGGCTCTCACGACGGCTCGCCTGGCTCTCACTACGGCTCTCACGACTGCTCACTTGGCTCTCAGGACGGCTCTCACGACGGCTCACGACTGCTCGCTTGGCCTCATGACAAGCTCTCACGACGGCTCGCTCGGCTCTCACGTCGAGTCTTCCGACCCACAACGGGTCTTCTCCTCCACCTCTGTCCTGACCCACAACAGGTCTTCAGGTGTGTGTTCTGTGTGGAGTTTGCGTGCATGGTCTGGGTCCGATCCCCGGGTCGCCTGGGCCTTTCTGTGTGGAGTTTGCATGTTCTCCCCGTGTCTGGGTGGGTTTCCTCCGGGCACTCCGGTTTCCCCCATCAACCCAAAACATGCACCATGGGTAAATCCTCCAGCTTAGGTCCTGACCAAGCCAAAGCAAGAAGATCATGGAGATGGTCCCTGGGCGCAGTAATGTGCTGCCCACTGCTCCTAATAACAGGATGGGTTAAATGCAGAACTGGAATTTCCCCACTGTGGGACTAATAAAGGCATAGCTTCCTTTCCTCCCAGCAGATCTTCCTCCCGTCAGGTGTCCCTCCCTCCCAACCCACAACGGGTCTTTCTCTGCCTCTCTCCTGACCCACGACGGGTCTCCCTCTCTCCTGACCCATGACGGGTCTCCCTTCCTCCCAACCCACGACGGGTCTTTCTCTGCCTCTCTCCCGACCCACGACAGGTCTTCTTCTCTCCACCTCTCTCCTGACCCACAACAGGTCTTCCTCCCGTCAGGTACGGCATGACAATACGCCTGGGTCTCACGACGGCTCACCCGGCTCTCACGACCGCATGACAGCTCGCCTGGCTCTCACGACGGCTCGCCCAGCTCTCACGTCGGGTCTCCCGACCCACAACGGGTCTCTCTCTCTCGACCCACGATGGGTCTCTCGACCCACGACGGGTCTTTCTCCGCCTCTCTCTCTCTCATGACCCACGACGGGTCTCCCTCCCTCCCAACCCATGACGGGTCTCCCTCTCTCCTGACCCACAACGGGTCTCACTCCTTTCCGACCCACAACGGGTCTTTCTCTGCCTCGCTCTCCTGACCCATGACGGGTCTCCCTCCCTCCCGACCCACGACGGGTCGACTCACGATAGGAGATCTTCCTCATGTCAGGGCTCGCTCCCGACAGGTCCCCCCCCCCCCCCCCCCGACCCTTATCCCTCCAACCCTCATCCCTCCGACCCTCATCCCCCCGACCCTCATCCCCCCGACCCTCATCCCCCCGACCCTCATCACTCCGACCCCCCCATCCCTCCGACCCTCATCCCTCACCTATCCAACCCTCAACATTCGAGCGTGGCTTTCTTCACCTACAGGTTCCTATGCTTGCCATCCGAACCCATGCTGAAGGACGCACATCAGCATTATCATGGTCACGTCCGTCAACCATCTGCGCTGGCGCGAGTGACCCCACTCCTGCAAAGGTCCAACTCCTCAGTCAGGGGAGAAGACACTCCACGTCACGGTTTCTCTACATCACTCCTGACTCATTCGCCATACGGCACCTTCACGAAGCAGCTCCAGTTTCTCCAGTGTTCAATCCGAATCTTCGGCAGTAGTCGGATTCTGCATTGCTTCCAGAGCCCTCGAATCGCACAATTAGCCTTCAGCTTCATCGGAACTTCGTCCTACTTTTCCACCATTTTTTTGGGGGGTCTGATTAATCCAGGCATTCCCATTCATTCTAACAATAATAAATCAGTCAACACCACCTTCATCAGCTTCCCCTCTGCTCATCTGACGTCACCATCATCTGCAATTTCAGCACCCTCTCACGCCACTCCAGGAATGTCTGCGTCTCCACCGTCCAGGCTTGCCATCCATCCATCCATCCATCTTCTGCTTTTCCATTTCCGGGTCACGGGGACAGCAAATCTGCTGCCCAGAACACTGTGCACCGGCCCCCATGAATCCTCCCGCGGGAGTAGGTCCAGGCTTACCTCTCAGGGATAAATCTCATATACAAACTGATTTCTGGTGAAGACTGACAGTCTCATCTTCATGTTCCCGTGCCTGATTAAAGGACTGCAAAAAACTGAACCTCGCCTTCCTCCGAAACGCCCACCACTTATTTCGGACCTTCTCTACCGTTGCACTCTCACTCTGCGCTCCGGCAACCTCTCGCCTTTCACGGACCTCTTCTGGCATAACACCCCATCCATTCTCCATTCATTTATTTCGCATTGGCGCCACTATGTCCACGGCCAGGGCAGATGTACCCGACCGGAAAAATTCGAACCCTTGGTTGTCGGGTCTCCAGCACCTACCTCGTGTACGATCGTCACGACCTCAACGATCTCCTCCAGACCCATTCCACTTTATGCTCTTTCAAAAACTTTTGGGGGTCCCGTTCCGCTGGGCCAATCGAAGATTGAGACAGAGCCCCCACCCACTGTCTCAACCCAGCCATCACCACCTATTCACCGAGACATCCACTATCATTCAATAATAAAGATCTTCACTGCATTATGTTGATGGCGTGGTCCTAGCTAGTGAATTGATTGTAGATGGCGTGCTCCCAGCAGACTCCGCCCACACATCAAGCAGAAAAGACTCGTCACAGCCAGGGGCGTGACATCTAATACCTCATCTCTACCTGATGCGACGTGCAGTAGTTTCAATAGAGGGATGTACGCAGATTAAAATGTGATATCGCTCTGAACGGGGAGTTACTTCGACATTCTCATGTGTTTTGGACATTACATCTTTTTGGGAAAATATTGTAACAGTAATGGGAGAGATACTAGGCTATAAAATGACCAAATGACCCATGAGTCATGTACTTGGGACTGTCGCAAGAAGAACCTATCCAGACCGAAGACTTTTTTTATTTGTTTTAAAATCACGCTGATGGCCAGTAAGAAAGCTGTAACGAGGAACTGGCTAAAAAGTGGCTCATTGGAACTGAAACAGTGGATGGAAATAATTGAGGAAATTTATTTGATGGAAAGAATTGCCTACTATCTGAGGTTTAAGCAAATACATTTGAGAAAAGATGGTCTAAATCTGGGGTGTCAAACTTATTTTGGTCAGGGGGCCATATGCCTACTTTTATCCCAAAGGGGCCGGATCAGAAAACTCATGGCAAATATACCCCAAAAATAGCAATAAGTCCAAATATTTGTCCAGAGAAACACAAATCTGCTACAGAAGTCTTTTTTATTTGATGAACTCTTAATTGTACAAAATATTATAGACCCCTTTACAGTTAGTAAACAGACGTGACGTCACCGGCATGTGCGCGCATTGTTGACCCAGAATCAACCATGGCGGACCATAGCGGAGTATCTGAACGATAGGAAGAACTACATTCAAAAGCTCACATTGAGGAACAGGGTTCGACTACCAGATCCTTATGCAATCACAGAGTGGCAGTACGACCGCAGAAAGTGGCCAGATTTACAGTGGCCAGATATCCACTGTTATTTAGTCGAGAAGCCCAGCATGTACAGTGAACCCTCGCTGTATCGCGGTTCACTCTTCGCGGCCTCGCTGTTTCGCGGATTTTTTTTTCCAATTTTTTTTTTTTTTTTTTTCCAATTTTTTTTATAGTGTAACTTTTTTTTACAGTGTAACATTCTGTCCTGCGCCCTGATTAGCTAAGAGACTAGACCAGGACTAAACCAGGTCTAAACCAGGTCTAAACCAGGTCTAAACCAGGACTAAACCAGGACTAAACCAGGACTAAACCAGGACTAAACCAGGTCTAAACCAGGTCTAAACCAGGACTAAACCAGGACTAAACCAGGTCTAAACCAGGACTAAACCAGGTCTAGACCAGGGATGGTAGGGACAGTCTCAGATGTCCTTCACGAGAGCGCCTGGGTGACAGGAGGTGTGGCCTTTGTTTAAGATAAGATAAGATATGCCTTTATTAGTCCCCCAGTGGGGAAATTCCAGTGCCGCAACGCACAGATCAAGAACAGCACGAAAAAGTAACGTCGGCCTCTGCGCGTCCTCCGTAGCAGATCCTCCGCACATAGCAACGCACATAGCAACGGTGAAAAAGTTAAAATCCAGAGAAAATAGAGGTTGAAATGGAGCAGAAACATCGCGTATCTGAAGCACTTAGCCTTATACACATAATCTTCAAAGTGTGCAAACGAACAAGCAGGTAAGAGCAGTAAAAAAGTTGGAAAATAAGGGAGCGCGTTGCAACCAGCTCCGGCTCTCGCCGCGCCAGATCAAGTACTTGCACGAGCCATGGAAGAGAGTGTGAGCCGGACCATGGAAGAGCCAAGAATCAACATGGACGGGCCTGGCGCCTGGCCGCGCAGCGTCCGGGGGAGCCGCAGCGGGGGAGGACACTCGCGCGCACAGAGGAGACAGTGGCTCTTCCCCGTCACGCTGAGAGAACGAACTAGAGAGCTGTGGAGTATTGGCGACGCATTGATAGCGGTCTGATTTTGGAGACGGGGTGAAATGCAACCAACTCTTGTGAGCGCAGGTTAGTGTTACCTGGTCTTGTGGTGCTCAGAGGCGTCTGTTAGCGGTTTGGCACTGTTAGCATTGGCTTGAGTCTTGCCCAAAATGATATCCAGGTCGCTTTCCACTCGACTTTCGCACATGGCATGGATATGTGGTACCAAAACAAACACACGTGTCCGCGCGCACGTGTCCGCGTGCAAGTGTCCGCGTGTCACGTGCCCCCCCCCCCACTATTAATATATTTTAATGAAAATCTACAAAAGTTTGAGTGTTTAAACAAGAGAAAAATGTTAATACCAGTCTCAGAAAGGTGTATAATGTGTCTGGTGAAGCGTTTTCAGCCTTAAAACATGTAGAATAATTGTAAAATATAAAATTGTCCTACTTCGCGGATTTCACTTATTGCGGGCTATTTCTGGAACCTAACCCCCGCGATAAACGAGGGTTCACTGTATACAAGAGAGAAAGTGCGCGCATACAAATCCAGTTTGCTGTGTGTGGCCATGTACAGGAGGTAAAATACCACGATATCGATGGGGAGTTTTGCGTGTTGGCATCTGACGTTCTCCCCAGTCAAAGACAAGGTCACAAGACGACCATGTACAATGCTTGGGCTATCATCAACAAGCGCGATAACTACGTTCTGACCGCCAACTGCCCTTGTGTTGCGGGGTAAGTAACATACTACGACTTAATTCACGAGTCACAGATGTGATCTCAGTCATGTCAAATGCCATTTATGATGGTCATGCGAAAACATGTGTTACATGTGTCTGTCGTAGAGGTTACCCGGTTAATATGTCTGTGAGCTTTGCGGTTCCTGTGCTTGCTAGTTAATCAGCAGGATTAAACACCATTGAACACCTGGGCAAATTACCCTAAACAAGCAGCAGGTGTTCACTTGTGTGTATGTCAGTTGAATGATATGAACTATCATTTATTCCATCTGTTTCTCTTTATTCGAGTTCTTCTCTTCTATATCTTCGCTGGGGGTTTTATGGTAGCAGTGGCTTTGTTTTGAGTCAGCACTGCGTGCGCATTCAGTGATGACGTAGCTCTGAAACTGGTCTATAATATTATGAACAACCTGAAACTTTAAGAAAAATGCAATTTCAACACAATGTTTTAACATGAACTTTCACAGAATTTAGTCATGCTTTCTTTTTGCTCCTGAAACTTGGCATCTTTTAGCTGCGGACAATTAATTAATCAATATTTCAATAGGAAATTAAAACATAATTAAAATATTTTAATAGAAAATCAGCCGAGGGCCAGATTAAAGGTCTTGGAGGGCCGGATCCGGGCCACATGTTTGACACCCTTGGTCTAAATGGATTGACTATAGAATAAGAGAAATGTATAGTTTTTTTTGTTTTGTTCTATACCTTTTTTTTTTGAAAAAGCATAAATAAAAATAAAAAATGAAGTGAAACTTATTAAACAAAACTATTATACATTGTTTTTGGCAAATATAACATTTTCAAACCAAATAAATGTAACACAGTGATCTAAATATGATACGTGTTGGCAATCAATACCCCATAGACGTCTTTAAATAATCAGTTAATTTCCTTGGAACATTTTCTGATCGTCCCCCCATTTCATTCTCTTGCTCCTCTTATTGATCTCTTGTGATGGCCGGTTTGAGCTGTATCCAGTGTTTAGTATCTGTGTATTGATTGTCATTTGAAGCCTTGAGGAACAGAGCGATCAGGGAGTCGCCGGTCTTTTAACGTGAAGTCATAGTGTCACTCTTGTCTGTGTGTGCACGGCCAAAGGGCTGGATTCACTAAAGCTGTCAGAAGTAAGTGAAGTAGTTTAAAATATCAAGGACTTGGGTGTATTTAAAGGGAGGGGGGCATGTCAGTTAAAGGGGAGGTCTGACATTTGGGAGACAGGTGATTGTACGTTGGCATTTAAAGACTTCAGCTGAAGGGGCGGCCAGAGTAGAGAAGCATTTGACTTATGAGGAGAGAGATAGGGCAGTAGAACTAGATCCAATCATGAAGTTATGTCAGAGCCTGGACTGCACGCTCTTTCCTACGTACTGCAAAAAGAGGTGTAGTCTGGTCTCCCATGAGTTCATTTGGGTGTGACTGACAGGTGAATTAACCAATCAGAAAAACACAAGGTCTCTTATTATGGAAAAGGTTGGGTTAATCCTTTGAAGGTCCCATGACATGAAATTTTCACTTTCTGAGGTTTTTGAACGTTAATGTGAGTTCCCCTACTCTGTTTAGCCCCCCCATGGCTAAAAGTTGTGAAATGTGTAAATTGAGCAATTGCGATCCTTTTCCGCGTTTGAAAAAAAGACAGCCCAAACGGGCGATTCTGAACAAGGGAACTTTCTGAACTCGCGGAAAGGTTTCCACCCCCCTCTGGATGTCTACCCACCGTCTCTGGAAATCACGCCCAGAGAGTTTGGACCGCAAACGAGCTACGAAATGCGAGATGCGTTTTTTTATTTGCCTGGAGACACATGAGAGTGTTTCCAGGCTCGGATGTCCTTTATCCGAGCCTCCGAACCTCTGAAACAGCAGTGGTTTAATTTTATTTTCTGTGGAAATGTGTTTTTTTTTAATGGAAAGCGTCTCATATCTTCCTCCGCTCTTAAAACACGGAAGTCGGAAGTGGGGCCAGCGCACAACGCACCGCTAATCCAGGAAACAGCGGCGTATTTGGCCACACCCCCACCCGCTGCACTGGCCTATCTCTGTCCTCCTCATTTGCATTCAAGGAACAACTCCCAGAATAAAGTGTTTCAGAGACATATTTAGCCTCATGAAGACAGTCAGAGTCATATCTCATGCACTGAGCCTTGATTTTGGAGAAGGATTCATTTACAGTATTAGGGAACCATTAAGGCGCCATATAAAAGCATCAAGAAGTACCATGTCATGGGATCTTTAATGCCCCTGTTTGGTAATTTTTTTCTCTGCATTTTACCCATCTTTCAGTATCTGTTTAGAGAACTTGGCGACCCATCTCCAGATCTTGAGCAAGTTTTAGTCAGGACTACCTTATCTAGAGGATTTGACCTATTATGCATGTTTTGAACTGATGAGGGAAACCAGAGTCCCCAGAGAACTAAACTAACCTGTGTGAACAATCCCTCATTCGTCCAGGTAGAATCCACGGCAAAAGGAGAAATTCAATTTGTCAACTGGACAAAGTTTATTTGGTCGAATATGTTTCGCAGCTCATCCAAGGCTACGTTCACACTGCAGCCTGAAGTGACCCAAATCCGATTTTTCGCCTCTACACGACCTGTATCTGATCTTCTAATGACAGTCTGAACGACACAGATCTGATTTTTTCAAATGCGATCCAGGCCACTTGGATATGTGGTCCTAAATCTGATACATATCTGATCATTTGGCTTGCGACTTCAGCCTAAATGGTCAGGTCACATTCATCCGACCTGGGCGTGTTTCCTCCAGCAAGAGCGGTACAAGTAGGCGCTCACAAATGTACACAAATGTTCTTCTCATCATGCGAAAATAGTATATGAACTCCGTATCAGTGAAGCAGCGAAGCACGTAGCAATCCCACCACTCTTGTCTGCGACTCCGCACCAACACGTTCATTTCTACGGACGTTGCTGCCACTGCCCCACAAAACGCCGTGGCCAAAAACCTTGTCCTTCTCTTTCTCCGTCTCCTCTTTAAAACAAATAAGCTGCACATGTTCTGGCTCCGGCACGCAGCAACTTTAGGCGACTTCCGTAAACATTGAGCACGTTTGCTGCATGTTACAGTCGTCGTGTCTTCCAAGGCGCATGCGGGACACTTTTGGGGCGTTTAACGTTCACACTGGAGATCACATACAAGTTGTATTTAATTGGAAATGTGAACGGCCTTGCAAAAAAATCGGATTTCACAAAAAATATCACAATTGAGCCCTGCAGTGTGAACGTAGTCCAAGCTACTTCTTCAGGTCTGGCTAGAGTGCTGGTGGACACTGCTTATAACTAGCTGCATGGAGGAGCTAACTGCAATGAAATGACTATGAAACTTTCACACCTAAACACACATTATCGTCCTGAATGTCTATGCTAACAAGCCCCCACACAGAAACTGAAAACAAATAGGTGTGGTAGTTTCATAGTAATTTCACTGTAGTTAGCTCCTCCCTGCAGCTAGTTATAAGCAGTGTCCACCAGCACTCTAGCCAGAACTGAAGAAGCAGCTTGGACGAGCTGCGAAACGTATTCGACCAAATAAACTTTGTCCAGTTGACAAATTGAAGTTCTCCTTTTGCCATAAACTAACCTGTCTCACGACGGTCTAATCCCAGTTCACATTCCCTATTAGTGGGTGAACAATCCAACTCTTGGTGAATTCAGCTTCACAATGATGAGATGAGCCGACGTCGAAGGATCAAAAAGCGACATCGCTATGAACGCTTGGTCGCCACAAGCCAGTTATCCCTGAGGTAACTTTTCTGACACCTCCTGCACACTCAGACACAGAGAGAACATGCAAACTCTACACAGAAAGGCCTGTGCGAGTCAAACCTGCGACCTTTTTGCTGTGAGGCGAGTGTGCTAATTTACATAGTAAATTTCAAAAAAGAAGAAAAACACAAAACAGAGTGTCTAAGAAGAACAGGCTCAACAGAATAGTAAAGAACGCAGGGAAGAGTATTGGCAAAGAAGAGGAGAAAACTGGAGCTCCTTAAGCAGACAGCTGTGCACCGGACGGCTAAATCCATCATGAGTGATACTGAGCCTCCTCAGTGTGATGAGTTTAAATTAATGTCATTAGAGCGTAATGCCTTCAGCAGCAAAGTGTACAAAGGCTCGTTTGGGACAAATGCCCGTTAAATAAACGCTCATGAAACATCTATGTTCACTTCTTTTAAGTGTAGTGGACTTTTTAACCTTTATTCACTCTTAAGCTTTGATGGAATGACCGTTGTCTTCATGTGATGGTGAAGCAAAGACAAATGTGCAGATTGGTGGAAAATAAAGTTTAAATGTTTGTTTATACGAAGACGCAAAAGTGGACGCAAAAGCCAGCGAAGGAAGGCGCTGTAAATAACTGGACTGAAAAAAAAAACAAAAAACATCACAACAGCGTCAAGTTACATTTCTAACCACGACTGTACCGGAAAAGAGAAAGGTAAAACTTCAAAATAAAATGTTCTAGTCGCGTTTTAAATGAGTTGTTAAGTTCCGCTCCAAACATTTCAGTGACTTGTATTTTTGTTTACATGTTTTTGAATATTGTACTGAAAATAGTCACATTACAGGAGGATTACAGTGAATTAGAAAATATAAAATCACATCGGGTTTTACATTTGAAGTGCCTCATGCGGAAGTCGCTTGTCTTGGCCGTCTGTGTGGCTGTGAGAGTGTGAGAAAGACTTGTACGAGAAGAAGAGAAAAGACCGTAGATGTGTGGGTGCGGTTTATACAATTGTTGAAATGACTCTTGTATGTTGACTAGAGCTGCTTGAACATTCGTGGTATCAAGGTATGCCGCATCTATGTGATGTAAACGTGTACGCAACGTGAGCAGATCTGACCAGTTTTGCGTCTTGGGCAGTTTACACGGAAATGCTACAGCAGAGCGTATTTAACTTTTCCACTCTGGAGGGTGGTTTCATATTTTTGCCGTCACCGTGTAAACGAAAGGCACTTCCGATAAAATATTTTGTCGTTTTTACCTGTAAGCGTTCTTGTGTAAACAGGCCGTCAGTTTACATAACTGGGATGGACGTTGGACCTGACATTGACACATTACGCTCCTCACAAAAACTGTTAATTTTAACTTAGTGCATTTTAGACAGGCAAGATCCTTTATGACTCTATATGCAGCAAAATGTTTTTACACTCCATGATTCTGTCTCATTCTGTCTCAAGCATATAGAGATCTGCAGAACCACATGGGCACAACACTCAAACCAGTGGAATCACTTTTTAAAAACTGAAAATATTGGACAAGAAACCATTCTCAGTTCACCACTGCACTATTTTAGACAAGTACAACTTGCTTCATTTAATAATTTTGTTCATTTCAAATCTGGATGTTTTAAATATACTCAACAAAAATATAAACGCAACACTTTTGTTTTTGCTCCCATTTTTCCTGAGATGGACCCAAAGATCCAAAATTCACTCCAGATACACAACACTACCATTTCTCTCAAACATTGTTCACAAATCTGTCCAAATGTGTGACAGCGAGCACCTCTGCCCCGCCGAGACAATCCACCCCACCTCACAGGTGTGCCACATCAAGATGCCGATCCGACATCATGACCAGTGCACAGGTGCGCCCCAGACTGCCCACAATAAAAGGCCACCCTGAAATGTGCATTTTTTTTTGCTTTATTGGGGGTCTGGGGACTCAGAACCAGTCAGTATCTGGTGTGAACACCATTTGCCTCATGCAGTGCAACACATCTTCTTCGCATAGAGTTTATCAGATTGTCAATTGTGGCCTGTGGAATGTTGGTCCACTCCTCTTCAATGGCTGTGCGAAGTTGCTGGATATTAGTGGGAGCTGGTACACGCTGTCGTATACGCCGGTCAAGCACATCCCAAACATGCTCAATGGGTGACATGTCCGGTGAGTATGCTGGCCATGCAAGAACTGGGACATTCTCAACTTCCAAGAATTGTGTACAGATCCTTGCAACATGGGGCCGTGCATTATCTTGCTGAAACATGAGGTGATGTTCATGGATGTATGGCACAACAATGGGCCTCAGGATCTCATCACGGTATCTCTGTGCATTCAAAATGCCATCAATAAAATGCGCCTGTGTTCTTCGTCCATAACAGCCTTTGAAGAGGAGTGGACCAACATTCCACAGGCCACAACTGACAATCTGATAAACTCTATGCGAAGAAGATGTGTTGCACTGCATGAGGCAAATGGTGGTCACACCAGATACTGACTGGTTCTGAGTCCCCAGACCCCCAATAAAGCAAAAAAACCGCACATTTCGGGGTGGCCTTTTATTGTGGGCAGTCTGGGGCGCACCTGTGCACTGGTCATGATGTCAGATCAGCATCTTGATGTGGCGCACCTGTGAGGTGGGGTGGATTGTCTCGGCGGGGCAGAGGTGCTCGCTGTCACACATTTGACAGATTTGTGAACAATGTTTGAGAGAAATGGTAGTGTTGTGTATCTGGAGTGAATTTTGGATCTTTGGGTCCATCTCAGGAAAAATGGGAGCAAAAACAAAAGTGTTGTGTTTATATTTTTGTTGAGTGTATAAAGTTTTGCTCCTCCTCCAGTACAGAATTTTATTATAACAAAGACTGTTAGTGGGATGGGAACTAGGGCCACGGCCCAGGGGAACTGTGAGGTCCCACACAGACGCACTACATTTGGACAAAGTGTCTCTCAGTCAGAGGCACTAAGTTCTGGAACTCTCTCCATCATCAATAAGAGAGACTCCAACACTGGACACTTTAAATCACACTTGAAACAGCGGCTAAAGGAAAACCAGACTTGTGGACACTTTTTGTCACTGTCATTGTTTTTATTGTTTTTGCTGTGGTGTCACCTGCACAGGGACTACAGATGGAAATGAGCATTTTTGCTATAATCTGGTGTATTTACACTGCAATGTTGTAGATGTTCATCAATATGCACTGTCCCTTAAATCAGGGCTCTCAAGTCTCACGCATTGAGAGTGTGACACACGCAATTCAACGTGTTCACACGCTCACACGCCACACATGGCATTTCTCACGCTGATTTTTTTGTTTTTTGTTTGTTTTGTTTTGGTGCCCAGAAAATCGGTCTGTGTGGCTCAGTTTATGCAGGCACCGCGCGTTTTCAGCGAAAAAAACTCCAACCCTCCTCCCCGCCCCGCTCCCTGGAAAAAAATCTCAGTTAGCGGGTGTCCCTGTGTCTCCTCCTCTGTCTCCCCCGCTGTCTCCTCCTCTCCCCCGGTCTGTCAGCGGACCCTCAGCCCGTGGTGAGCCGGGAAAGGCGCTCGGAGCGCGGTGTACTGTACCGGCTGTGCTGCGGACACACGGAGCGACCGGCAGCTCCGAACAGGTGAGTCACTCCCCGGACCGGTCCTGGTTTGGTCCTGATCTAGTCCTGGTTTAGTCCTTGTTTAGTCCTGGTTTAGTCTTGGTCTAGTCCTGGTTTAGTCTTGGTTTGGTTTAGTCCTGGTTTAGTCTTGGTTTAGTCCTGGTTTAGTCTTGGTTTAGTCCTGGGTTAGTCTTGGTTTAGTCCTGGGTTAGTCTTGGTTTAGTCCTGGTTTAGTCTTGGTTTAGTCCTGGCTTAGTCTTGGTATTCTTGGTATTCTATGTAGATGAATTTTTGTAATCAATAGGTATCCGATATTTGGCCTACAGCTGTAGCCAATAACGGATATTTCCTGTTTAAATTGACACATTTATTAAAGTTCCTCATGGCCCCCCCCCCCCCCGCTCCTCGGAAATTACGCAGACTCACGCACGACCCCGCTCAAAACTTGAGAGCCCTGCTTAAATAAAAAATAAATAAATAAATTAATTAATTAATTAAGATGTCCTCAGAGGCAATTAAATAATATATGACCAATGACGTCCTCTATTTCCCATGTGTCACAAAAATAAATAAGTTTGATCGGACGGTTCTGTTTGGTCACCACCTCCTCTGCGTTTCAGGCCAGACTGTAAATCCAGTATGAGACTTGCCAGGTTGGTTATGTCATAATCGATGAGCAAAATATATTCACGCCAAATTGTAGAGCAACTTTGTGTATCCAAAGTGTAATTTATAGAATATTAAAATGTATTGTTGATAATCTAGAAAAAAAAGGAAAAACAAAAACATTAATCTCCGCATTTTTGCTCCATTTTCTGATGTATTTGAATAGGATAACACTAAATCTTCTGTATAGATCTGCATTATTCCTCCTCTAAACAGACTGTAAGCTTAGCCCTGCTCTGTGGCCTCTCCCTCCTTTAAACTGATGACTGCGGTGGTTTGTAAATGCGATTTCCACCTCAGGAGTCTCCAGGTCGTGTTTATGGGGCAATGGGCCAAGCCTCCTCCTCCTCGGCCCCATTCACAACATTGAAACCAGTCCAGAATCAATATTCCAAACAGCAACAGTGAATGATCTAATACAATGTGATTTTGCTGTTTAGTTTGACTCTCCTCCCTACTTTTACATGCACACATAACCCCCAGTTTGCTTAACAGGGCTGTAGTCGACTAAAGACGCATCCTGCCGGTCACTTAGTCGACTAAAAATGGGGCGTGGCAAAAGCTGCATCCACATTAGGAAACAATGAATTTACATAAAGGCTAAAAGGTTAAACTTGGGAATCATGGAATGGAAAGCTTTATTGTCGTTGTAAACAACAAGATGAGATTGAAATGGACGGGTCCATGGACCTTAAAGCAGCCGACATGGGGGCGCTAACGTCCCGCCTCTCTCCTCAGTGATACAAGAACATAAACAGAATAGAAAATGCAGATACAATCACAGCAGTCACAAACATATGACGTAATACAGTGGAATGGTAAACATTAAGGTCTTTTTTTGCTTGGAAATTATGGGAGGAGGGGAGAGGAAAAATGAGATGGAAAACAGAGAAATATATTATTGACAAACTGAGGTGTCAGACTATGTGAGAGGGGAGAGTGTTTTTATAAGTACGCGTCATCGTGACGTAGCCAATTTATGTTGGTTTTTTTTATATCATGTGCTGTGACTTTGGAGTGTCCAGTGCAAGAGAGCCATAGTCAGAACCAGAGGTGGGACAAAGTCATTGCTGGGCAAGTCCCAAGTAAGTCTAAGTCTTTTGCACTCAAGTCCGAGTGAAGTCCCGAGTCAAGAGTATCCAAGTGCCGAGTCAAGTCCGAAGTCAAAGCTCACAAGTCTCAAGTTGAGTCCAAAGTCCTAGCATTTTAGTTTCGAGTCATTTCAAGTCCCCTTTACAAAGAAATAAAATTTCTACAAATCATATAATGTCTGCAAGATCCGTATTCATGATTGAATTGTTGTGCAAGCCGCGCACATGCTCTTTGCATACATTTTCGCAGATTCACAGTACAACGAGTGCGGTCCTTATCAACATACTTTTAGAGTTTTTTTTTTCATTGGACGTAGCAAGTCATCACAAGTCAAAAGGCCTAAGTCCAAGTGAAGTCACGAGTTATTGATATTGAAGTCCAAGTCGAGTTGCAAGTGTTTGTACATTTTGTCGAGTCGAGTCTAAAGTTATCAAATTCGTGACTCGAGTCTGACTCGAGTCGAAGTCACATAACTCGAGTCCACACCTCTGGTCAGAACACAGCAGCCCTGCTATTGTAGATTCCCAGGAGAATTAATTAAACCGGGGGAGAATGCACATAATGGATACACTTTAGAACTCAGATGAATGGACAATTGGTCCGAGAACTGGTACTGCAAAGTCCCTAACTTCATGTCACCAAGCTGGACCGTTGAGACTCTCCAGTCCTCTCCTCCTGGTGCGTAGATGATTGCGGACTGAACTGCTTGTTTCGCACAGTTCCACAAAAATATTCATGATAGTATCCGAGCATCATTTGGGTATCCACAGATTGGAGATGGTACAGTTCAGTCTGTGTCTTCTGATGTAGACCTTCCCTGGTCTTCAACGGCTCCACTGTTGTGTAAAATGACAGCCGACAGCTCGGGGGCTTTTTGTTCGCTGCCGGCATTCCAATTCTCCGATGGATCAGAAAACATCCCCCAGGCCAATTCAGATGTCCTGCCATCAAAAATCCAAATAGTAAATAGTTCCGATCGGCTCTCCCAAACCCATATTTCTTTGTAGAAAAAAAAAAAAAGCCAATTGCATTGAGGGACCAGCTTCATTTCCATAATTTAGAATTCAAAAATCTGCTCCAAGGGGAGAAATATGGACAAAAATGAGAGAAAGGTATGCAGACACAGAGCAGTAGATAAAGGAGCCGCCTTCCAGCAAGGACGGAGAGAAAATAAGAAGTTTAATCTTAATATTATAACGAAATACCAAAAAAGACCAAATCAAATCAACATAAATCATTATAATATGAATAAAAAGATGAGTGAAGTCCCAGTCTACAGGAGGTAAAAAAAAAAGTTAAAGAATGCGCCTTTTTATTTAGGTATTTTGGAAAAGTTCTTCAAGACAAGTTGGTGGTGATGAAAAGGAGGAGATAGAAAGGATGGACGGTTCTGAGTGAAGATTTGAGGTGATAGGAGCTTGGAAGTAAAATAAAGTTGAAAACTACATAATAAAAACACAGGTGTAGCACATCAGGGCAGGGAAAACAATCAACAGACAGGAAGTAAAACTAAAAATAACAAGCTGACCAGAAATGTCAAAATAAAACACTGAGGGCACACCGAAGGAATAAGACACACAAAATATGAAACAATAACAGCAAAAAACATGAACCATGACAAGACCACTGCAAAATGATCCGTTTTTTCTGATTTTACTACTTATAGGTTTGTGTTTAGGCAAAAGGAACATTTTTGTTTGAGTCTATAAACTACTGACAACATTTCCTCCAATTTCCAAATAAAAAGCAAGAGCAAGGGTGTCAAACATGCAGCCCGGGGACCAGATCCGGCCCTCCAAGATCTTTAATCTGTTATATTTTGATTTTCTATTAAAATATTGGTAATTTCTGCACCTCTTTTCTGCGCAGTTTAGCATAGCAGCATCTCCAGCGTCTCCAGACTCGCCTCTTTCCAAACGCTCTTAAAGGAAAAGTAACGTTTTTTTACAATCTGAGCCTTCTTTTGGTAATAAAACAAGTTGTTTTACTCACCCATAGCACTTTAGTGTCATATGGAGCACTTCCGGAGATGTTTTAGATTTGCGGTTAGCCTAGCGCAACTTCTAGCCATAGCTCGGGGCATATAATATATTCCCCAAGCATGTAATATGCCCCGTGCGGGCTCCAAATAGCACAAACTTTAGCACTTTTCAAATCATAGAAGCCCGATATCTTAGTCTACGATTGCGTTTGAAGCAAAAGTGGCCTGTAATCCGAGATTTATCCATAGTTTACAGCTTTGCGTTTCATGTTTGGGTCCCGGGAGCTGAGAGCTCATCTGCTCGAAACTATGGCTAAATCTCGGATTACAGGCCACTTTTGCTTCAAACGAAATCGTAGATTAAGATATCGGGCTTCTATGATTTGAAAAGTGCTAAAGTTTGTGTTATTTGGAGACCGCAAAGTAATGCCCCGAATACAAATGCTAATGGATACGCTACAACTTTCTTCAAACAGCTCCAAATGACACGAACGTGATATGGGTGAGTAAAACTACTTGTTTTATTGCCGAAAGAAGGCTCAGATTGTAAAAAAAACGTTACTTTTCCTTTAAAGGACCATCGTTTTAACCGTGACACCCTCATCAGCAAAATGTCCAAAATGAGAAAAGTGGACGCCGAAGGCAGGATTTTCCAAGAAAAATTGACTAATTCCTCTGTTCACAGAGGTGAATGGGAAACCTGTACGCTCGGTGTGTTTACAACAAGTGGCGGTGCTCAAGGAAAATAATCTTAAATGCCACTACGAGACACTGATACTGAAGGACTTGTGCAGCTAAAAGATGCCAAGTTTCAGGATTCTCTGTGAAATTCATACAAGTTCATGTTAAAACGTGTTGAAATTGCATTTTTCTTAAAGTTTCAGGTTGTTCATAATATTATAATATTTTGTAAAAGAAAAAGTTCATCAAATAAAAAAAGACTTCTGTAATAGATTTGTGTTTCTCTGGACAAATATTTGGACTTATTGCTATTTTTGGGGTATATTTGCCATGAGTTTTCTGATCCGGCCCCTTTGGGATCAAAGTGGGTTGGATACGGCCCCCGGACCAAAATGAGTTTGACACCCCTGGTTTAGAGCATTTATTTGCAGAAAATGACAAATGGTCAAAATAACAAAAAAGATCCATGTTTTCAGACCTCAAACAATGCAAAGAAACAAGATCAAATTCATTTTAAAACAACATAATACTAATGTTTACACACTAATTTCCCCATTGTGGGACAAATAAAGGATTATCTTATCTTAAAGATCCCATGACATGGTACTTCTTGATGCTTTTATATGGCTCCTCCGCTCTCAGTTCTCAGCTGATCCATTTCCGTGTTTTTGCACGGGGTGAGAGATTTGAAGCGCTCCATTGAAAAATAAACACATTTCCACAGAAAATAAAATTAAACCACTGCTGTTCAAAGGTCCAGAGGCTCAGATAAAGGACTTCCGAGCCTAGAAACACTTGGACGTGCCTCCAGGCAAATAAAAAAACGCATTTCGCATTGCCTAGTGCATTCGCAGTCCAAACTCTCTGGGCGTGATTTACAGAGACGCTGAGTACAGACAGACGGGGGTGGAACTGTATTTGCATTTCTTTTTTCGATCTGACGTCAATAAGTTTCCTTGTTCAAAATCGCCCGTTTGAGCTCTGATTTTTTGTAACGCAGAAAAGGATCGCAAATGATCAGTTTAGAAATTTCGCAACTTTTAACCATGGGGGGGGGGCCTAAACAGGGTAGGGGAGCTCACATTAACGTTCAAAAACCTCAGAAAGTGAAAATTTCATGCCATGGGACCTTTAAGAAGAGTTCAGAAATCAATATTTGGTGCAATAACCCTTATTTTTAATCACAGCTTTCATGCGTCTTGGCATGCTCTCCACCAGTCTTTCACATTGTTCTTGGGTGACTTTATTCCACTCCTGGTGCAAGAACTGAAGAAGCTCAGCTTTGTGTTTGTGTTGGAATTCAACAGACGCTGGAATGGAATGGCTGTGATACATGTAGAGATGCTGATTTCAGAAAAAAATGCAGTGGTCTCTTATTTTTTCCACAGCTGTATAACCACACTTTTGCCAGAAATAGGTAAGCAACATCTCATTTAAGTTGAACATTTGTGTTAGGAACTGCATTACTCACAAGTAATTCCGTATTCACACCTCTTTAACGCCAATCCATCTACCCAAACACAATACCTCATTCGCACAAACAGCCTTCCTTATTATGTAATAAAAGAGTGGAACAATCTCCCGACAGACCTGAAAAAACAAACTATGTCGCATTTTCTGTGGAGCTGATAATAATAATAATGCAGAAGGTTAATGTATTTTATAAAACGATTTTTGTGATGCTGTAAATACTTCATTTTTTGCTCTGTTAATGTGTGATATGGTCTGTGTATGTGCATCTAAGTGTGGACAGTGTGAATTGTTCTTATTTTTGACAAATTGTATTGTATAATTTATTTCTGTAAACCAAGGAATGCAGATGGAAACTAACTATTTAGCTCTAATCTGGTGCAGAACATCTAGGTTCTTTATGTCTCTGTACATTGTCCCTTCAAAAACAAAACAAAACAAAAAAAGAAGAAAATGTTATTTGCCACTTGGAAGCTCCAGTAGTTTTCACTTGATCACAGTGGACACAGTGGAGGGGCTGTAGTTTGTTAATAGAAACAAGTGGGTAAACTAGTGATGGGACTTTCGACTTTTTCTTGGGATATAAATTAGTGCTGTCAGGTGATTTAAAAAAAATAATCTAATTAATTACAGGATTTGTAATTAGTTAATCGAATTAATCACATTTTAATCTCTTGAGAGAGAGAGAGAGAACCCACTTTGCAGAGTTTCAGTTTTTCTGTGGTCACTTTGCTCATTCATTTCCCATATTCTGCGAGTGTGGTTTGGTGGTTTGTTGGTTTGTTGGTTTGTTGGTTTGTTGGTTTTGTGGTTTTGTGGTTTTGTGGTTTGTTGGTTTGTTGGTCTAGTGCAGGGGTCGGCAACCTGCAGCTCCGGAGCCACATGCGGCTCTTTGAACCCTCTGATGCGGCTCATTTCCCAAATTCTGCGAGTGTGGTTTGGTGGTTTCTTGGTTTGTTGGTTTGGTGGTTTGTTGGTTTGTTGGTTTGGCGGTTTGTTGGTTTGGCGGTTTGGTGGTTTGTTGGTTTGTTGGTTTGTTGGTTTGTTGGTTTGGTGGTTTGGTGGTTTGTTGGTTTGGTGGTTTGTTGGTTTGGTGGTTTGTTGGTTTGTTGGTTTGTTGGTTTGTTGGTTTGGTGTTTCGGCGGTTTGTTGGTTTGGTGGTTTGTTGGTTTGGTGGTTTGTTGGTTTGTTGGTTTGGTGGTTTGGCGGTTTGTTGGTTTGGTGGTTTGGTGGTTTGTTGGTTCGGTGGTTTGTTGGTTTGGTGGTTTGTTGGTTTGTTGGTTTGGTGGTTTGGCGGTTTGTTGGTTTGGTGGTTTGTTGGTTTGTTGGTTTGGTGGTTCGGCGGTTTGTTGGTTTGTTGGTTTGGTGGTTTGTTGGTTTGTTGGTTTGGTGGTTTGGCGGTTTGTTGGTTTGGTGGTTTGTTGGTTTGGTGGTTTGGTGGTTCGGCGGTTTGTTGGTTTGGTGGTTTGTTGGTTTGGTGGTTTGGTGGTGCGGCGGTTTGTTGCTTTGGTGGTTTGTTGGTTTGTTGGTTTGTTGGTTTGGTGGTTTGTTGGTTTGGTGGTTTGTTGGTTTGGTGGTTTGGTGGTTTGGTGGTTTTGTGGTTTGTTGGTTTGTTGGTCTAGTGCAGGGGTCGGCAACCTACGGCTCTGGAGCCACATTCAGCTCTTTGAACCCTCTGATGCGGCTCAGTACAGTGGTCCCTCATTTATCACAGTGGTCACGTTCTAAAAATAACCCACGATAGGCGAAATCTGCGAAGATATTATAGAATAAAACCAAAGATCCAAACCTGTTTTCAGGCTCTAAACATATTGCGTGTATTTCACTGATCACCGCTCTGGCGCCGCTCCGCTGTTGCGCATTTTGTTGGGGAGAAAACTTGCAAACAAACAGCACTTCAGAATCATACTGTTAGTGATCAAACATTCATATAAATTTGTCTGAACGCATTCTGTCCTGTACAGGAGACACAGAGAAGAAAGACTGAAGAATCGGCAAAGGTCAACAGTCCTTTATCAGGACGCAGAACACAATGCACGTTGATACACTATAAAAAAATCAGCGAAACAGCGAGGCCGAGAAAAGTGAACGATATAGTGAGGGACCACTGTATTTGATTTAAATGTATTTTATTTTAGTTCGTTCATTTTCAAAATGTAATTCTATGGCACAAGGGCAAAAAAGAGAAACGTTATATGCAGTGATATTTCATTTTAAATTTCAAAAGGGTTTTGTGGCTCCCAGTGTTTTCTTTACTGTGTGAAACGGGGTCCAAATGGCTCTTTGAGTGGTAAAGGTTGCCAACCCCTGTTCTAGTGATTTGGTGGTTTGTTGGTCTAGTGGTTTGGTGAAGTGCGCTCACGCTCGCTCTATCACCAGTAACAATGGAACTTGTCCGGACGTGTTTATCGTTCAAATGATCCGTCAGGCTGGAGCAGCTTCGGTGATCGGAAAATTCTTTTTTACAAAAGCTCCAAATCACGTCTTTGTTCTTTTTATAAATAAACTTGCCGTTCAAAGGCCCTGGCAGCGATTTCCTCGCCACACGCCAAATTTAAAATGCATGTGCATTGAAATGCCATAATTAATTGCGTTAATTTTTATAACGTGTCAATTTGAAGTGTAATTAATTAGTCTAATTAACATGTTAAACTGACAGCCCTAATATAAATCTTTTGGATCCACTAATTTCACAAAGCCGTTATGAAATCTGGCTCTTATATTTATATGACAGTTTATATATATATATATATATATATATATATATACATGTTTATTTGACAGAAGCCAAACAAACTTATCACAGAGAGAAATAACCAGATTTGGCTCAGATTTGTTTAAAAACTGAGGGGGGAGTGCTGTGAAATTATGCAGAATCTAAATAAAATGTTGCACAAATGTGGTCACTCATGGTTCCTTCTCCACTTCTGTACAGATTCTTGTGTTGACTCAGGGTTTGTCAGGATAAAAATGCAAAAATTTGGTTTTCAAAAATGAGCCCCGGCTCCAAGCGTCCATGTAAAGGAGCTGTTCGAAAGAGCTGACAGCTTTGTGGACATCACTGGACTAAACGTACCAACCAAACACATTTAGAATATTTTCCTGGCTGTTTCTTACCCAGTGGAATTGAATGCCTCTCCTCGCCTGCGCCTGTATGTAATTGGACTGTGGACCGGCTTTCCCAGATGTGTCATTGGGATCTGGGAGAATATAACCGTGACACTTCAATTGCAGTTCTCGGTTTCCATGCATTTTGATAAATTGGTTTGAACTGAATTGACCAGTTATCCAGTTTTCCTCATGTGCATGTAACCGTAGCGATTGTGAAATAAAAATGTGCAATGAAGACCCAATTTTTACCATTTATTCGAGGAAAACCTGTCTTGAACTGTAGATATATTGTATAAGTCGGTCAAAATAAGTCTGCCGTGCACTGTCATCTAATTTGAAAGCATTTTATTGCCTAATCTATTCAGGAAGTGTGTTTGCATGCTAGTTGTTGTTACCAAGGTTATGAAAAAACAAAAACTAAAATTGAAAAAATATTTTTGTTCACTGAAATAAATAAAAACGACAAAAAAAAAAGATAACTGAAAGTGTATTGTGTGTTTACAAAACTAAAACTAACTGAAATTACAGATAAATTGCTCTTCGTTTTCATCAAAAGTGCATCGCGCTGGGGCAGGAACAGTTCTCAAAGGGAAAAATCTCACGAATCTCAAGGTACATTTACCAAGTTTGCATAAGGATGCTAATAGCGAGTACCTTGCCAAACTCGCTTCTTTTAGTACTCAGCCAGAAATAACTTCCCTGCAGCGAGTTGGTAAATTTAGAAGTTTTGGTCTGTATTTTTATTTGTTTTTGCAATTAAAGGGACAGTGTGTAAGATTTTTACCCGTTAATTACCGAAATTGAAGATACCCATTCAAAAATGCATTGTTTTCCAAGCCTTTTCACTTCCATCATGAAATCAAAGTATTCTTTTGGACTTAGATATAGTCACATAAAAGGGGGATCTTCCCCATACAGAGGCAGCCATTTTGAATACGAGAACCGCAGAAGGACATTTGGGCTCCGCCTTCGCCTTCGGCAAGACTCGTGGTTTTGGGTAAACAACGACAAGCATGTCCCGGATCACACGTTGTAATGGATCTAACACGTGTTTTGGACTAAATTGTTTTACTGGATTTTATTCGCTGGATCCTTACGGACAGATTGAGACCAAGTTTATGGTGAAATACAGAGTTTGACCTGTCCAGAGCCTTCAAAGGTAAGCTAACCTTGTTTTGTGCTTTTACGTATAAAAGCCTCATGTGCTCGGGGAATGATTGTTGTGCTGGGAAATGAATTGCATAGTCAAAAAGAGGAGACTGTAAGGTTTCATTTGATGTGTAGATTGTCATGATACATGATCGGGAATGTGTGTTTTCATGCGAAAAGAAAAAAAAAAAACAGTGAACGGGACCGCGTTTTATTTATACCGTAGTTGTCGGCGAGAGCTCGCACAGCGCCGGGTGCACGCTGGTACGCGAGCTGTCGGCGTTACGGCGCGCCCGGGTGACCCTGGAGGTCTGCCGTAGCCAAAAGAGGAAGTGCATGGTACCTACACCACCTATGCGCCACGAATCCTACACACTGTACCTTTAAGGCTGCAGCTTGTGGACGGCTTTGGTTGTTGCGCGGGTAAACCTGAATAAATGTTTTAAAATTTTATTTGTTTGTTGTAAGTTTGAGAACACAATACTTTCTTTTTGAATCCTGCACTTGACAAATAACCCAAAGTATAACCCAAAAACTAAAACTAATAAAAACTAAACTAAAACTAGCAGAGCCACAAACTAACTGAATTAGAGGGGGAAAAGTCAAAACTAACCAAAACTACACTATAATAAAATATCCAAAACTATTATAACCTTGGTGTGCACGAGCCAACTGTAAACAGGAAGTGACGTACAGGAAGTGCCGCAAAGTGCCACCAGCTCACGGGTTGATTTATTTTATAGCAATCCAAGTCTTGTAAATAAATTGACAAAGACGAAAACAAAGAGCAATTTATCTGTAATTTCAGTTAGTTTGAGTTAGTTTTGTAAACACACAATACAGCTTGAGTTAGTTATCATTTTTTTCCTTTTAATTGTCCTGGTTTACTCCTGGTTTAGTCCTTGTTTAGTCCTCATTTAGTTCTGCTTTATTCCTGGTTTAGTCCTGGTTTAGTCCTTGTTTAGTCCTCGTTTAGTCCTGCTTTAGTCCTGGTTTAGTCCTTGTTTAGTCCTGCTTTATTTTATCTATAATTTCAGTTAGTTTTAGTTAGTTTTGTAAACACACAATACAGTTTCAGTTATGTATTTTTTTTTATTTTTTTTTTTTAATTGACGTTTTTATTTATTTCAGTTAACAAATATATTTTTAAATTTTTAGTTTTCGTCAACTTGGTAACAACAACTGGCATGCAAACACACTTCCTGATTAGATTAGGCAATAAAATGCTTTCAAATTAGATGACAGTGCACGGCAGACTTATTTTGACCTACTTATACAATATATCTACAGTTCAAGACAGATTTTCCTCGAATAAATGGTAAAAATTGGGTCTTCATTCCACATTCACTACGGTTACATGCACATCAGAAAAACGTTTTGAATCCTGCACTTGACAAATAAGTCTAAATCTAAAAAAACTAACTGAATTAGAGGAAAAAATGTCGAAACTAACTAAAACTAAACTATAATGAAAGATCCAAAACTACTATAACCTTGGTTGTTACCGTTACCGTTATGGCAAAACTCCACTCTGGTCTGGAGAAATGTGAAAAGAGATTTAAAAAGAATAAATTTGGGCCATTGCAAACCGTTTAAAATGAACTAGTTCTGTTTTTCACATTTTTACAGCTCCATTAAAAGGTGCATAAGGAGCTCACTTCCAATTCAATAAAAAGCCATAATAACACGTAGCTCACAATGCTCCTCCGGCTAAAGTCCATATTTTCCACAACGGCGACGACAAAAACACAGGCAAATCACATTTTCTGATAAGATTCCCATAAACGCCAGGACAAATTTCCAGATACTGTGAAAGATTGAGGATCGACTTGTGTGTTACTGCGTTTTAATGATTTTGTGAAGGTTTTTTTTTAACTGAAAATTGCTCAAGGATGTTATGCACAACGCAAGGACAAGACTTGTATTGTTGAACTTGTAGAGAATGAAACAGAAATAAAAAGAAATTGTGCCTAATTCCTGGTGTCTTGAGTTCAAATTTAGGGCATAAATGTGATAATTTGTGTTTGTTTTGGTTCTTTTTTTTGGACAATTTATCCAATTATGAGAAAGCCAAATGAGACCCATGTATGTCCTTGCATCTATCTACAATTATCAATTGTGTTACCACAGGTCTATACGAGCTTAACCGAAAAGTAACGTTTTTACAATCTGGCCCTTATTTCGGTGATAAAACAATGTCATTTACTTACATTTAATTTGGTGTCATTTGGAGCATTTCCAGAGATTTTGTAGTTTAGCGATATCTGTTTAACGTGAGTGCTCGGGGCAGACGATTGCGGTCACCAAATAACACAAACTTTAGCAGTTTTCAAATGACAAAACTTCAATGTGTTCGTCTACACTTTCGTTTGAGTCAAAAGTGCTGTGTAATCCGATATCTGATTTGCAGATACAACGATGCTCTCAGCTCTCGGTTACAGTCATAAAGAAACAAAGGAATAATAAGAAGAAAACATCTCCGCTTGAGAAAACCCGAAATGGTGCGAACATGCATTTATCCCGGTTGTGAAAACAAAACGACAGCTTGAACGAAGTTGAGTTTTCACAGGCTTCCTCATCACATTCCGGAGTTATTGAAGCTGTGGCTAGTTGCTTTGAGAATGGACCCAAACATGAAAGGCAAAGCTGTAAGACGTTTGGACCATTGTGTTTGCAGTATCCACTTCGGTCCGGATGTTTTTTTACCAGCAAAGGAAAAGAAAGAAGGCCAGCGGATTCAGCGCACGATTCTGAGAAGGAATGCGATACCGATGGCTGTTCTCTGGTGCGCTGCTCCTCAAACTGTCTCCGCTTCCTTCTTTCTAATACCTCCTCATCCGTATACTCAGGCTCAAAACGATAGGGACGGCCATCATACTCAAATAAGTCCTCTTCAGCCTCAAAGTCCGAATCTTCAGCCATGTCTCGCTCACAACAGAAAAGTTATGAGCATCTTCTAAGCAAAGTAGCGGAATGAATGCATGCGCGCAGTCCACGATGACGTCATCCAATCGAATCCATGACTGGATATCGGATTACAGGCCACTTTTGACTCAGACGAAAGTGTAGACTAACACATTGAACTTTTGTCATTTGAAAAGTGCTAAAGTTTGTGTTATTTGGTGACCGCAAATAAACTCCAAAATCTTCGGAAAAACTCCAAATGACACCAAAGTACAATGGGTGAGTAAATTACGTTGTTGTATCATCAAAATAAGGTCCAGATTGTAAAAACGTTACTTTTTCTTTAAAAGGCGCACTAGGCAACTATTCTGGTAGGGGTCCATACTATCAGCTGTCTCTGAGGAGATGTTATTGCTTTTTTTGTATTCCACAATACGGCATTAAAAGTATCTGGCATTTATAATTGTTTTGAGTGTTTTTATTGCTTAAAATATCTTGAAAACATGGATTCTTACTGTGAGTGGGTCACTTTTTCCACAGATTTGACCTGTCCATGACATGGTAATGGGCCTGCTTGGCTTTAAGATAGAAAGGGTTACCATTCAAATAAACATGCACCTCAGCTGTTATGGAATTCATTGGCGTTGGGATTGGCATTTCTATTCCTGCTGAGACCAATGCATACTGTTGAGTCCTTGAGAAGGTCACTTCACAGACCAAAGGTATGTGTGAATGTTTGCCTGACCAGTCCGTCCTTTCTACATTCTGGTCAAAGCCAGAAGAGATTCTCAAATGTGAAAGACATCTCTCCAAAATTCTCGTAACCTTCAGAACAATATAACTCCTTTTACCTGGTGCTTCGATTGTTGATTCAGCAAATTAAAAATCCATACTGTCACAGGTTCGTACAGATTAAATAGAAGAAAAAAAAAAAGATGGCTCAGTCAGGAACTTCACTTAAGTTGTTTTTTCTTTATTCACACCACAGGCCAATGCAAAGTGCAATATTTACAGTGAAACCGCAACACAAGTAAAAAAAAAAAGTATTTATAACAGCACTCACAGCAAGCAGCACCCATATTCAGACCAAGGACAGACCACATACTGAGCAAAACTCTCCCTTATATACCCCTTAGCCCCTCCCCCAAATCCCCCTAATCAATTGACACAACGGGGTTTTAAGGTTTAAACCAGGGGTGTCCAAACTCTTTTCATCAAGAGCCACATATCTAAACATGGACGAGAGCCGATCGAGGGCCAGAGACTGGTGCCCAGTATAGTCAGTAATTGAAATATGCATGTTTAACACGTTACTTCAAAGTTCATAGTGAGCTTTATTGTCAAAACATATGTACAGGTTGCACACACAGGATTTGAAATTGCAGCGCCCCCTAGGCCCACAGTGAACATAAAATATCTGATAAACAAGACAATAAACACCAAGATTAAAGGAAAATTAACGTTTTTTTACCATCTGAGCCTTCTTTCGGCAATAAAACAAGTAGTTTTACTCACCCATAGCAGTTTGGTGTCAATTGGAGCAGTATCGCAGAACTTATGTTGAGCCGTTCTGTTCTAGTAATGATCCCGTATCCGTTAGCGTGAGTGCTCGGGGCATTACTTTGCGGTGTCCAAATAACACAAACTTTAGCACTTTTCAAATCACAGAAGATCGCTGTGTCAGGGTAGACACAGTAGTGGATTCCAAAACGGCCTGAAACCCGATATCCAGCTATAGTTTCATTTGATGACGTCATCAGAGAGGACAGTGCGCATGCGTGAACTCAGCTGTTTTGTAAACACCGCTAGTCCGAAAGAAGCTAACACCGCTCTGAACTTTACTTTTCTGTTGCGATATCGGGTTTCAGGCCGTTTTGGAATCTACTTAAAGTCTACGCTGACACAGCGATCTTCTGTGATTTGAAAAGTGCTAAAGTTTGTGTTATTTGGACACCGCAAATCAGTGCCCCGAGCACTCACGCTAACGGATACGGGATCATTGGTAGAACAGAACGGCTCAACATAAGTTCTGCGATACTGCTCCAATTGACACCAAACTGCTATGGGTGAGTAAAACTACTTGTTTTATTCCCGAAAGAAGGCTCAGATTGTAAAATAACGTTAATTTTCCTTTAAAACATCACATATACCTGTAGCAAAAGTACAGTAAACTTGTATATGATACAAATAGGTAAAACACACAATGTGTAGCATAATAAAGCCCAAATGGTGTCATTTAAGTGTCATTAAAATGAGCTATTGAGTGTCACACATACTCTCTCAGTCCTTTTATGTTGTTTTTTCCCCTTTTTACATACAAGCAGCCATGTTTGTTTTTGACGGGAACAGAGCATGCGTCTCTCTGATTGGTTAATCCACCTGTCAATCACCTCCTCTGAAATCAGTAAACGGCTCTACTCGTCTTTGTAAAGTTTTGTCGAAGCGTGCCGTTCTGGCTGGACAGGTAAGAATGTGGTGAGTGCATGTTTGAATGATTGGCGGTGGACTTGGGTGCTGATGGCACAGATTGGCAGCCTCACTTACGTCCCCAGGGCAGCTGTGGCAACAATAGTAGTTTATTACCAAATATGAAATCACAGAATAATGCAGAAGAGTGTAATGCACATAGCCAGTCTTGAATTATTTGATTACAATGCTAATTATTCCGAGAATTACCTGTGGGTTCTTGCACATTGATCTCGAGTAAAGAAACAAAGTATGAAATCATTTTTTGTTCGAAATTCTAGTCTAATATTTATATATATCCTGAATTTACAAGCACAAACACTTTTATTGTGAATATTCCCACTAAACCTTCTCCTTGTAAAGTGTTAAGTTAACATGTTTACTCACAAATCCCACCAACGGATAAAAATAATCTCTTTTATGGACAATAATAAACGTGCGTCATAGCCAGGTGTGAAATCGTATTCGCGCAATCAACCAAATGAACTCTGTTATTAGCGCCGTATCCAGGGCCGTCGTCATGACCCCACAATGAGTAATTACAAGTCATTTCACAGCAGCGTATTTAAGTCGAGTGCTAAAAGTACCAATCTGCTCCAAAACTGCACAGAGAACCCTGCCTGATTTCACTCTATCCAATTATCCTGCCCCCCCTCTGCGTATGGAAAACTGGCATAATGAGGATGCACATACAGAGGAGAGGGAATAATTAGGAGCAAAAGGTGGAGAATCGCGGCACCCCTGGCAACACAGCGAGAGCCCAAACTAGGCTCGCCTATTTATTATTCACACACGGTACGCTAAAAACAAGGAGTTAATTAAATATGAGATTCATTTATTCAAATTAGAAGCATGTGATTTCAGATATGGAGAGAAACGACTCGTGCTAATTTGTGTTATTTGTTTTTTTAAATAAGGGAATGACCAAAAAGAAGGCAATACTTGGTTTAAAAATGCAAAGTAGATTTTTTTGTATTTTTATTTATTATTATTATTATATTTCTTGAGTCACGAAGTTACTATTTAGTGGCTTGCAGTTAAGTAAGTAAGTAAATTTTATTTATATAGCACATTTAAAAACAGTGAAAACTGGCTAAAGTGCTGTACAATGTCAAAAAAAACTCAAATTAAATAATAAATTTGTCAACAGCAAAACAAAATTCGGCAGCATAAAATACATAAGGACATTTGACATGGCACAACAAGTATACATAAGATGAAATAAAAAGGCAAGATTAAAAAAATAGAGATAAAAAAGAGCAAAGAGGCAAAGGCCACAGTGTACAAATGAGTTTTTAGTTTGGATTTAAAAGTGGTGATTGTTGGAGCAGATCTGATATCAGCAGGTAAACTGTTCCAGAGACGTGGAGCTGCCACAGCAAAAGCACAGTCCCCTTTGTGCTTGAGGCGGGAACCGGCAACATAAAGGAGACCTTTGTCGGCAGATCTGAGGGACCTGGGTGCAGAGTAATGTTGCAGCATGTCGGAGATGTACTTGGGGGTCTGGCCATGAAAGGACTTAGGTCGTTTACACACCTGCCTTGTTTGGTTCGTTTAAAACAAACCAGAGTTCGTTTGCTTCTTTGATTTGGACCTTTTGGGCTGGTGTGAATAAAAAACAAAAATCTCGATCTGGAACAAACAAGCGAACCGAGACCACCTAAAAAGCTCGGTCTCGGCACAGTTCCATTCGAACTGGTGCGGTTCATTTGAGGTGAGAATACAGACCGGATTCGATCCGACACAAGTTGTTTTTTTGTACTTAACGAGCTCCCGTCGTATGTCGAGCATTATGGGAAACTGAGGCTTACGAAACAGAACTAAACGAAATGAAACAAAACTTACGAGGCTTACTTACGTTTTGTGTGAAGAGCAAGAGTCAGAACTTGATGCGCGCACATGAGCGCTGTCCTCCGTAGCCGTCTTGCCCTGTGTCTTCGTCGTTTGTAAATTGATTGTAAAATAGCGTAAACCTCACGATGCTGCTCAAACATTTGTGTGAACTGTTAAAACTGAGCTAAGGCTAGATTGAAAACAGCACGTAACACCATTATTCTTCTCCTTCCGGGTTTGGACACGGCGTTTGGACACGGCTCATTTCTGTCCAATGGCTGAGCGACCTCAGCACACCTGGTTTTGTTTACAGATGTTGGTCCACTTTGGAAAAAACTGCAGTGTGAAAGCGAACCGCAACAAATCTTTTTTATTTTTTTTTAATTGGTCCGGACCAATGCAAGTGAACTATCGGACTTTCCTGGTGTGAAAACGACCTTAAAAACCAAAAGAAGTCTTTTAAATTGGATTCTGAAACAGATAGGGAGCCAGTGCACAGTTTTTTAACAGTTTTATATTATGCAAAATGGTTTCTTGTGAGCTTTAAGTATCGTCATAGTACTCGAGACCTGGTCTTGGTCTTAAGAACCAATGGTCTCAAGACCATTTTTTATGGTCTTTGTCTTGTCTTGGACTCGACCACGTTTGGACTCTTGGTCTTGGACTTGGTCTTGTGTCGGTCTTGTCACGGACTCGAGGTCTGACACTCAACGAATGTGATCATATTTCATAAACCGGTGTGTGGGACCACGCTGGATTTCTCACTGCAGCTTTTTCTTTTGGAGCTCAAAATGCTCTGTTCCACCTGGTGATCTCATGAAGCAATTGTTTTCAAGTAAACAGTTGCCTTTTATCTTTTATTTAGCAGAGATAGGAAATTCCAAGGCTGAAATGATCGAAATGTGGAGCACTTCCTGTATTACCACATGATATCACAAGGTGGAACAGAGTGTTTTCTGTTTGAGAGAAGAACTAAACAGAGCCTAAATGTGCAGGGTTTGTGTGTTAAACCTGTGTGAAGGGAAAAAAAACACAACTCCAGGTCTGTTTTTGGAGAAACATTATAGCGTAGAGCAGAAAACCGCGTAATATGGGCCCTCTGGAATATAAATTATGATTTAGACCAAAACAAACTAAAACTGAAAACGCGTACCATTTTACTGCGCTGTAACTGTAAGTACTGCAATAGTAAATAGTCACATTTTATATAGTGCTTTTATAACATCAAGGCCCTCGGAGCACTTTTCATTAAGGAACCACTCACCCATTCAGACGCCGGAGGAGTAGTGGGTTAAGTGTCTTGCCCAAAGACACGTGGACAAAATTCACGAGAGGGAGCATGATTTGAACTGCCATCCTGCCATGTACCAAGTGAGTATGTCTGCCTTCGGTCCCATAACAAAACATATAACGCTCCTTTTCTTTGGCATCCAACTTATCTCTATACAACTGGTCAACTGTATCAGACGTTTTGGATTTCGATGTGGAAGGTTTATCGTGAGATTTTTTTTTTGCACGGTTGCTTTGCGTGTTTACTTTGAGTGAGCGATATCTCCAACATGGCCGGTCATGGTCAGATGTTTTGAGTCCATGAAAACACACTATAGAGAGACTATAGGCTGAAAATGACAGTAGAGAAATCATTCTGTAAAAAATAAATACAAAATTAATCGTATACGCTGATTTTTTTACCTGACTAATTTGATTATCAACTTTGTAACTTCATTGCCACCATTTGTCTCCATGTAGATGTTACTGTTTTGCCTGGAATAATCCACAGTATGGCATTAAACTTTCCGTGGATACAAACTGGGGATGCAATCAAGCCAAGATACAGGTCAGATCTGCCGAGAGGAGAGCTCACATACTAGTACAATATATAGACAACGAAAGCAATTGTGTTCTATTATGTTTGATTCCGAGCAGTGCGATTTATCACATATTACAGATTTATTTTTGTTTTAAGAAAATACCCACATTTAGTCAAGAAATTTTCAAGAAAGAAGCATCAGACTGAGTATTTATTAGGTTATAACATGTTTTTTTCTTTTTATATCCAGGTAAAGGCATGTCAGGTTTGCGGAGATGCAGTTTTGCAGGACAGGACACTTTTTTTCTATGTTTTTCAGTGTTTTCCAGTTTGTTATTTACTAAAAAGTTTCAAAGTAAAGCTTTAGAACCATATTGATAACAGGAGAAGTTCAATTTGTCAACTGGACAAAGTTTGTTTGGTTGAAAACGTTTCGCCGCTCATCCGAGAGGCTTCGTCAGCTCTAATAAGAATACTGGTAAGACACTTGCTTATATCTTGCTGTAGGGAGGAGCTACCTAGCTAACAGAAGACGGTCCACTCTGGCACGCCCGTCTGGCCAGAGTGGACCGTCTTCTGCCGTATATCTTCACCTAGAAGCCACGGGTCATTAATTTGAGGACAGTGAGGTTCAGATCTTAGCCAGGGAAAAGAATTGGTTTGAGAGGGGAGTTAAAGAGGCTATTTTTGTCAAAAAAGAGAATCCTTCTCTGAACAGAAATGGTGGAGTCAGACATAATTTGCATCCCATCTACAATTCCATTCTTAAGCGTAGATCAAGCAAACAGGGAAACAATAGGGCTAGCCAGGTCAGGGCCAGAGGTGTGAAAAACAGGCGTGTAGGGGTGAATAGGGATCGTTAGCTAGACGCCAGAGAAACAAAAGACTGAAACCAATGAGATAGTTCCGGAAAGTAGTTAGCTAGGTAGCTCCTCCCTACAGCAAGATATAAGCAAGTGTCTTACCAGTATTCTTATTAGAGCTGACGAAGCCTCTCGGATGAGCGGCGAAACGTTTTCAACCAAACAAACTTTGTCCAGTTGACAAATTGAACTTCTCCTGTTATCATGGATTCTACCTGGACGACTGAGGGACTTTTCACGCATCTTAGAACCATATTATTTATTTAAATCATACATGAGGTGACAGGAGCTCAGTTGGTCGAGCGTTTGTCCACTGATCAGAAGGTTGGTGGTCAGATTCACAGGTCGGCGGTGCGATTCCGGCTCCCACACTGTGCTGTCATTGTGTCCATGGGCAAGACACTAAACCCAGTACGCAGACCCCTCCAGTGTCTGCGTACACTGGTGTGTGTGGTTCCTTGATGTAAAGAGCTTTGAGTGCCTTGAAGATGGAAAAGCCAAGTCATGATCCTCCAGTTTCTCCCGTTCCTCCACCCTTCTGTGTTTGTCTGTTTCACCTGCCTGAGAAAAGTCACCTCACACCATCCGCCGTCTCCTCGTCATCACACCTGAGATCCATCCTCAATCTCCTCCTGCCCATATCAGCCCGGTTCTTCCTCCACTCCCTGCCAGTTCGTCAGTTTACCACATCGGTAACTAGCTTGTGGCTCACGTTTATTAGTAGTGAAGGGCAGATGAAGCTTCATGAAGCCTTTTATCCAAATGGTTCACTCCAGCGCAAAGCTTCTTGATGCTTCATTTGCTCTAGTCGGACGTCTACTGGACGCAAAAATATCAGTCGGCATGAATTTGAAGTGTGTGGCATTTAGCAGAAAGCCTGTGAATAAAACTCAGCAAAATAAAGAAGTATGAAGAACCTGTATATTGTAGTGATGGCAGTATACTGTGTGTATATACTGGCAGTGTGGAAAATGATTATTTGGAAATGATGGAAATTTACAGTGAGGTGAGGGGGTTGGGGTGTGGACAATAATTGTGCTTTTGTAACGTTGAGGCATGATCAGTGATTATGGTTTAGGGGACACATCATTGGTTTTTATTTAAAAGCAACATTTTCTCCACTATGGCAGGTGTTATGGGATTTCTGATCTATAAGAATAAAACTGGAAAGTTGTCTTGAGTCAAGTGGTTGATTTATTAAAGCGATTATGCACAATTACACCTTCACTATCCCTGACGGAGGCATCTGTCATACCAAGCTCTTATAGCCCTCGGGGGGACATAAGCAAATGTGTAATCAAGACATAACGTTTCAACAATATATTTAATAATTTATTAATTATTAAATATATTGTTGAAATGTATTTGATTATACGAAATTGTTATTGTCAAGATTTCCACTACACAGGTCTAAGGCGATTTCTTTTTTTTAACAATATTTCTCCTGCTTTGGAAAAACCCCGCTCACAGGGCACAGATGAGGCAGGCGTACACAAGAACGGCACTGCGAATTTCTATAAATGGGAATAGTCATATTTCTGTCTCTCCTAGTATTGAAGGGGGTCCTCCACCCTTCCAGTATTTGACTGGAGCCTGAGGGGTTTATATCTCGCAGCAAAATCCGAACCACTTCCTGAATCAGTCACATGGTACAGTCGGGCAGCGACACTTCGGACATCATCATTTTGAGCTCCGCCCCTAAATGAAGCCTGGATACTAGGGGTGGGTATTGACAAAGAAGTCGATTCATATGCCACGATGCGATACTATCACGGTGCATCACGATACTTGAATTATTGCGATGCATTGCAATATATTCGACATACTTCAGTGAAAATGTACCAAAAAAAAAGAGGATAACTTAAATATCAGTGGCTGTGTATCTGGGTAGTGTCTTCAATTGATACATAACTCTGAGCAACTCAATTCATAACTGAATTTATTGAATAACAAAAAGAAATAAACCAAACCAATAACAAAAAAGTGCATAGGATTTTTTCTAAATGATGTTCAAACATTTGCCATTTTGGAGGTAGCTACCATCATAACAAACAATACCCTTTCAAAAAGTGAAAACAGTGCATAGGATTTATTTTTAAAAAAACCCTAATAATTAATTAATTCATTAATAATTAATTAATACATTATTAATTAATAAAAATCTATTTTTGGCATCAAGAATCGATGCAGTGTATTGTGAAAGTTAGTATCGCGATGCATTGTCATGACGATTATTTTGCACACCCCTACTGGATACACACATCGCGGAAACACCCCCTCCCCTAATTGGCACACGGTTTAAAGCCTTGATACGGAACATCACATCAGGATCTTGTTTTTAAGACTGCTTTGTGATTGTTCCCTGACCTTTAGTAATTTTGTTGTTTCTGCTCCCAGTGCTCCCTGGATCTTCCCTGTTCATCTCGTGCTCATGTTCCTCAGGACCCCCCTGCCTCCACTGGACCCTTTTGCCCATTTTCATTTGTACAATAAACCTGTTAACCTTATCTGAGTTCTTTTTTGCTTTTGGGTCCTGCATCCATACTTTATAACAAGCGCTATATAAAAATGTGTGATCATTTACCATTTTTTTGCATCATTTTACATACATTGATACAATTTGTGTTTGCCACTGGTCCCACCTATCTATATATCTGTCATTTAGCACAGTTAAAGGTCCCATGACATGGTACTTCTTGATGCTTTTATATGGCTCCTTAATGGTTCCCTAATACTGTAAATGAATCCTTCTTCAAAATCAATACTCAGTGCATGAGAAACAGAGATAAGATGAGAAAGAGTCATAAATTTCTCTCTCAAACTCTTTATTCTGGGCGTTGTTGCTTGAATGCAAATGAGGAGAAAAAAGCTGGCCAATAGTAGTAGAAGTAGAGGGTGGGGGCGTGGCCAAACGCTCCGGTCACCGCTGTCAGCCCACAGCTGATCCATTTCCTTGTTTTTGCACGGGGGAGAGAGCTGAAGCGTTCCATTGAAAAATAAACACATTTCCACATAAAATAAAATTAAACCACTGCTGTTCAAAGGTCCAGAGGCTCAGATAAAGGACTTCCGAGCCTAGAAACACTCGGACGTGCCTCCAGGCAAATTAAAAAAACGCATTTCGCGTTGCCTAGCGCATTCGCAGTCCAAACTCTCTGGGCGTGATTTACAGAGACGCTGAGTACAGACAGACGGGGGTGGAACTGCATTTGCATTTCTTTTTTCGAACTGACGTCAATAAGGTGCCTTGTTCAAACTCGCCCGTTTCAGCTCCGATTTTTTGTAACGCAGAAAAGGATCGCAAATGTTCAGTTTAGACATTTCACAACTTTTAACCATGGGGGGGCCCTAAACAGGGTAGGGGAGCTCACATTAACGTTCAAAAACCTCAGAAAGTGAAAATTTCATGCCATGGGACCTTTAAATAGCTGTAAAACCTTCATATGTTTTTGTAAAATTGTGTTTTTCTATTGTCCATCTGCTCCTTCCTCTTTAATCAGAAGTAATAGTCCCCCTCTGCTTCATTGTGAATGGAGCTCACGTGTGCACCCTGCCTCCCTGTACATGACCGTTTGACATGTCACTACACGCACCTGCCACGTTCACCTGTCACCGCACGCACCTGCCGGACTCACGACAGGCCTCAGCGAGCCACAGATCGGTCACCGGCGGCAACATGGCTCCCCTCTGCGTCTACAACAACAAATAGAAAATAAATAATAGTAGCAGTTCTCGTACCAAGGCTAATGCTAACCAGAGTGGCAAGAGAGGGAGGGAGTTTATTTTTATTTTGTCCAATTTTATAACTAAACTCGGTCTAAAAAAAAAAATAAACCAGCTCTAAGTAGCTCCAAGTCCAACTACAACGCAGCTTCTCAGATTTTACCTCCTAAAAGACATTGTTCTGGCCTCGTAGAACCCCGTTTCTACTATCCAGCAGTTAAACACCTCCACATAATAAGTCACTGATGCCAGGATGGGTTTAAACTGGTGTTTCTATGGCCGGTGTGAAACTGTAGCATCATAATACAGTATACTTTTGTTTAAATCAGGCATGTCCAAACTATGGCCCGAATAAAAGACTGATAGCTCATTCTAACGACACTCTATAGCTCATTGTAATAACACTTAAATGACACTGACATTGCTGCTTAAAAGACAAATGACACTGCTGCTTAAATGACACCATTTGGGCTTTATTACGCTACACATTGTGTGTTTTACCTAATCGTATTTTATACAAGTTTACTGTACTTTTGCTACGGGTATATGTGATGTTTTAGTCATGGTGTTTATTGTCTTGTTTATCAGATGTTTTATGTTCACTGTGGGCCTAGGGGGCGCTACAATTTCAAATCCTGTGTGTGCAACCTGTACATATGGTTTGACAATAAAGCGGACTTTGAACTTTGAAGTAATGTGTTAAACATGAATATTTCAATTATTTTTTCATTTATTTAATTTATTTGACAGGGACCATGTACAGGAGCATTAATCACAATCAATGAAGAGATGCTTTGTACCAGACTATAGCTCTTTGAGCTAATTTCCATCTGCAGTCCCTGAGACACACAACATGACAAAACATTAAACACAGCATAAAATAATGCATTTCATAAACATTTCATCAAAGGTACATTATTTACATTAGTTAAAATGGATTCCCCTTCACCTTCTCGTCCCCTTCTCAGGTTTGTCTTAATGCTGACAAGTTTGTATTCTTAGGAAATGTCGATTGACTCCTACACTAAATAGTTTGAAGTCTTTGCACAGTTTTAGCTCAGTGGGAAGTTTGATCTATTCTGAGATCGTTTTAACAGAAAATGCAGATGGTCCCAGTGATGTTTTACGTTTTGGTATTGTTCATTGGCCACTGATTGCTGACCTGGTGGTCCGGACCATTTGGTCAGATGTTAATTTGACAAACTTTTTCAGTGGTGGAGGTGCCACATTATTCATGATCTTGAATAGTAATCTAAGATTGGCTGATTTGATCGTATATTCAAAACTGAGCATTTTCTATTTTGCTAATATTTGACAGTGGTGATAGTGACGCGGTTTCTTATCTAGGATCCTAATAGCTTGTTTATAAAGATAGCTTGTTTATAAAGAGACTTTATTGACTGTACTGAGCCCCAGTCTCTGGCCCTCGATCGGCCCTCTGCTTCGTCTGTGTTTAGATATGTGGCCCTTGATGAAAAAAGTTTGGACACCCCTGGTTTAAATGCAAAGAAATACAGCAACCACATTTTATTATGATAACGCAAACCCAAGTGCACTCTAATATTCAGCATCTAAATTAACTTGTAAATAGTTCAGTTTTTATACCCATAAAATAAAACACACATCTTATTTATGAATATCTTTAATGTTTATGACTTATTTATCGGGTTCTTACAGGGAATGCCTTCCATGGACTTATAACTGATTAATAAAACTGAACATGTCTCTGCATGGGGCAACTTCCTGTTTTCAATTACAGGGCCAATAAAATACACAATAGGCAAAATAGACGGATCAGAGCATATCGTGCTTGTGTCTGCTCGAAAGTTATAATCTGTGAGACCCGCAGAGGCACGTCACACCATTTGAACAAACATTGATGGTTTATAAGTGTTTTTCTGTGATTTATTATTTAACTGTTTGTCCACTCCTGCCCCTCTCCCTCAATTATGAATGAAACTTTTCACCACCAGTGAGAGTCTGGCCAACCCAGCGGGAAGAGCGGCGAAAAATGTATTTCGCTTCTCCGCTGTTTTGCTGATCATAGTCCTGGTCGTGTGCCTTATCTAGCAGTTGATAAATATAAACATAATCGATTTGTGTAGTGGTATTAAGTTTTACGAGGCTTGTTTGTGCAGTGGTGTTACTGAGACGTTTTGGCAAAGTTAGTGTAGCAGGGTTAAATGTGTTCCCTGAATTTCCCTACTCATGTTCATTTCAGACATCCTCTTTCACGTTACAAAGTTGATTAATTAAATATAAATGCACAAAGTTTTCTCTTTGTTAATTTTATTTTATTTTGAGGGAACAAAACTGGTTTGAGAGGGGAGTTAAAGAGGCAATTTTTGTCAAAAAAGAGAATCCGTCGTTAAACAGAAATGGGGGAGTTAGACATAACTTGTCTCCCATTTATAATTCGATTCTCAAACCAAGTCAAAAACAGACAAAGAAACATTAGGGCAGACAAGCCAGGGGAGAGGAGTGGAGAGGGTCGTTAGGCTTGAATAGGGAGGCTAAACTAGACGCCAGAGAAATTTGAAAAACAAAGAGACAGATTAGTTGAGATAGTTTCAGAGCTATTTCAGTGTAGTGAGCGCCTCCTAGGGCTGCATGGATATGCTAATACTAGACGCCAGAGGAATTCGTAATACAAAAGAGACAGATTAGTGGAGATAGTTTCAGAGCTATTTCAGTGTAGTGAGCGCCTCCTAGGGCTGAATGGATATGCTAATACTAGACGCCAGAGGAATTCGTAATACAAAAGAGACAGATTAGTTGAGATAGTTTCAGAGCTATTTCAGTGTAGGGAGCTCCTCCCTGCAGCTAGATATAAACAGGGTCTAACCAGCACTAGAACCAGAGCTGACGAAGCCTCTCGGATGAGCGGCGAAACGTTTTCGACCAAACAAACTTTGTCCAGTTGACAAATTGAATTTCTCCATTTATCATTTTATTTTGAAGTTTGCTGTGTGCACTTCCTGTCCCAATCGGCCTCACGCTGGAGGTACGACTGACACTGGAGCCTGCACAGGAAGAGATCCCACGCTGGAGGTCTGCAGCCAGATCCTCTTGCCAAGCTCTCTTCTACTTTCTCTTGCTCCCTCCACCTAGCTTTCCTCTTCCTCTTTCCGCCTGCTCTCTCCCTCCTCTTCCTTTCCCCCTCACTCTATCTTCCTCTCACTCTTTTCTCAAAGATCAATGTTCAAAGTCAGCTTTATTGTCAATGCTGCCATAAGTGTTCAACATACAGTGAATCGAAATTCCGTTACTCTCTGGCCAAGCGGTGCAAAAAGAGAGTGTACAAAATACAATATAAAGACAAAACAAAAACTATCCAAGACAAAATCTGAAAGCAGTGCAAAAGAATAAATAAATACGTATTTACAGATGTCCAAAATGTGCAGTGGAAGATGCGGCAATGAAAATGTACTGTACTTTTCGCACCTGACTATAAGCTGCACCAACCAAATAAAAAAATAAATAAATTAAGATACATATATAAGCCGCACCTGACTATAAGCCGCAGGTGTCCACATTGTAACGTGAGATATTTACACAGAAAGATGATACACAAAAGGATTTTTTAAAATTTGAATTAACGTAAATACCGGTACGTTCGAACAGCGCCTACAGCAGTAACACAGCAGAAACACAACGGCAGTAACACGGCAGAAACACGGCAGTAACACAGCAGAAAACATGGCAGAAACACGGTAGAAACACGGCAGAAAACACGGCAGAAACACGGTAGAAACACGGCAGAAACATGGTAGTAACATGGCAGTAGCACGGCAGAAACACGGAAGTAACACGGCAGAAACACGTTAGAAACATGGCAGTAACACGGCAGAAATACAGCAGAAACACGGCAGAAACACGTTAGAAACACGGCAGTAACACGGCAGAAATACAGCAGAAACACGGCAGAAACACGTTAGAAACACGGCAGTAACACGGCAGAAATACAGCAGAAACACGGCAGTAACACGGCAGAAACATGGTAGTAACATGGCAGTTACACGGCAGAAACATGGTAGTAACATGGCAGAAACATGGCAGCAACACAGCAGAAACACAGCAACACAGCAGAAACACAGCAGTAACACGGTAGAAACACGGCAGCAACACAGCAGAAACATGGCAGCAACACAGCAGAAACACGGTAGAAACATGGCAGCAACACAGCAGTAACACGGCAGAAACACGGCAGTAACACGGCAGAAACAACTGTAAAATGGCCAGCCTGTAGCCTCTGGAAGCCTTAAAATAAAGTTTCAAGTTTAACTTTAAGGGTAAACCCCCTGAACTCAATCTCATGGAACTGTTGATCTCTGTTTTAAGTGGCTAAAACAAGGCATTAATTCATGAACTCGCCTCACTTATTTACCGTAGGTATTTTCACCAACCAGAAAAGTCACTGATCGCTATCTTCTTCTTCTTCCTCCTGTGCACTGAAACCACTGAAGTCGTCACTTGCCGTAGCACTCCATCAGCCATTCCTTCATTGGGCTTTCTATCATACACCCTTTCGTGTTGAAAATGTATTTCGGGAGTTTTTCTTTTGGCATAGTTATGCGCTTAAATTCAGACTTCTCTCACGCCTTTAGACTTTAAAGCAGCTCTACTTGTGTACACGTCTCTCCCTGGTCTGACACCAAAGTACATTTGACATTAGTGCCACATGAACCATCTGCACTCGGAGGACCTCAGGGACCGGCCTCCTGCTGGTGCCCAGAGTCAGGACTCAACACGGGGAGTCAGAGTTTCAGTTTTCTGCAGCTAAAACCTGGAACAGTCTTCCTGAACGTGTGAGACCGACCTCGACCTTGACGCCGTTTAAATCCAGACGACTCAAAACGGTTCTGTTTAGCTGCGTATGAGTTTCAGGCTTTCATTCTGCACTCTTATGTCTCATTTGTCTTATTAAATTTCATTATTAATTAATTATTTATGTTTTGATTTGTTTGTAATGTGATGTTAATGTATTTCTTATTCTGTAAAGCACTTTGAATTAGTTTGTGTACAAATTGTGCTGTACAAATAATCTTTTCTTCCTCTCCCACTCTCAATCCCTCTTGTTTCTTTCTTACTGTCATCTTCTTTCTCTATATCACGCTCCCCCTTTCTTGTCCACTCCTTCATGTCTCTCCTTTCTCTCACCCCCCCGTTTTCCTCCCTCTTAGTCTAAAATGTCATCTGCTGATCTGTCCAAAGATGACATGCGGTCTGAGATGCCTGTATGTAAATAATGAGAGTGATGGTGTTATTATGAGCCTCTAAGTGAAGCTCTTGGCATTTGAAACAGACTGGAGCAGAGCTAAAGACCCCGGCCTGTGCGCTCACTTCGGTTTAGCTGTTTTCAGACGGAGTCGATTGTTCCACACTTGACCTTCACCTGAGAGGCACCTTTCACAACAGCAATCACAGCAGCACAAACTCTCCAGTCTGAATGGAAAATATGAACGGTGAAACACTGGCTTTCACATGACATCATTCTCTAGGCCAACAATGATTTAAAGAAGACATTTTGAGTTTGTTATTACTAGGGATGGGAATTGATAAGATTTTTACGATTCCGATTCCAATATGGATACTGCTTAATGATTCGATTCTTTATTGATTCTCTTATCGATTCTAATTTGGGGAAAAAAGGAGAACAAACCAAGATTAGCACTAGTCCTGGTCTAGTCCTGGTTTAGTCCTGGTCTAGTCCTGGTCTAATCCTGGTTTAGTCCTGGTTTAGTCCTGGTCTAATCCTGGTTTAGTCCTGGTCTAGTCCTGGTTTAGTCCTGGATTAGTCCTGTTTTAGCCCTGGTTTAGTCCTGGTTTAGTCCTGTTTTAGCCCTGGTTTAGTCCTGGTCTAGTCCTGGTCTAGTCAAGGTTTAGTCCTGGTCTAGTCCTGGTCTAGTCCTGGTCTAGTCCTGGTTTAGACCTGGTCTAGTCCTGGTCTAGTCCTCCTTTAGTCCTGTTTTAGTCCTTGTTTAGCCCCAGTTTAGCGCACAGTCTAATGTTGACACAAGCCGCTGCTTTCACCTAATATCTCCATTTGATGCAGAAATAACATGATAATAATATGACTCACCCCGTGTCGCTCTGTTGTTGGATAATTCACGCGTCTCCACGTGTATTCGCGTATTCACTTATATCCCCGGACTTTCTGCTGCTAAGTATCCAACCGCACTTTGTACAGGAGCTCTGGAGAAATGGACCTGTTCCGAACCTGTCCCGAACGTCTCCCGAACGTGTCATGTGTCCAAGTGGAAGGTAAAAGTCCATTTTCATAAACGTTTTTCTCGTCATGCGAAAATAGTATATAAACTCTGTATCAGTGAAGCGGCGAAGCACGTATCAATCCCACCACTTTTGTGTGTAATTCGTGCTGGCTAGAATCGTTATATCGTTATATTTATCCAACGATTTGTACTATAAAGTTATTTTCTATTTAACTTCACCATTCTTTTTTTAATTCAAAATCAGAATTTTCACTTTTACCGTTCAAATACTGAAGAGACGTGCGGAGAGGCACCAGCCATTTGTGCCGCACATGGACTGACTGTGCTGTAGCTCAACAGTGACAGATTCTGCGCTAAAGCGGCGGTGAAAAGGCGCCGGGTTAAAGCGGCGGTGAAAAGGCGCCGGGTGAGGCTCATAGTTACCTGGCCTCATGGTAGAGGCACTCGTGAGCCCAGGGATTCTTCTGCAACTCCTGGAGCAGCAGATTAGAATAAGTGACACACAGATACAATTTAGAGTTAGCAAGTGTAGCCCATATTTAATAGTACCTTTAGTAAAAATGTGCTCTTAAGCCCCAAAAACATTGTTTTTAATTAGACCTGCACGATTTATCGATTCAATCGATTAAATCGGCTTTACAGTTCAGGACGATGATTTTTTTGTTATTTTTTACATGAGAGTGGAACTAATACGCGGCCACGTTTTACACGGGTAAGTTAGCGGGGCGCACCCGAACATTGTACGAGCTAGCGCGGCTATCGAGTGAGCTAAAGCCGGGGCTTGTACCAAACAAAGGTCAGGGCTCTCAAGTTTTGAGCGGGGTCGTGCGTGTGACTGTAATTTCCGAGGACCGGGGGGGTGGGGGGGGGGGGGTGCGAGTGAACAATTTTTGGGGCTTGAATTGCGTGAGAAATGCCGTGTGAGCGTGTGAGCGTGTGAGCGTCGAATTGCGTGTTGAGAGCCCTGTTTGTCTAAAGAGCAAACTTAAACTACAAAGCAACTAATGAGAGTTATATTAATGAAGTTATTACCTGATGGTTCTCAGTTTGTTTTATCATCACCGCACTTTGTCAGTGCGCGCTGAGAGGGGCGGGGAGGAGGGACCGGGGCGGGGGGAGCGGGAAATTTTTAGTCTGGTTAATGCACCGGGCTCACCGCGGGCAGTTCGGCTCTGGGCCGCGCGTATTCCGCGCGTAAGCCGTTGGGGGGGACACGTTACGCACAGACGGAGACACCGGGACCGGAGTCAGTGCGTCTCAGGGGAGCAGGGGGAGGGGGCGGCGCTGAAAACGCGCGGAGCCTGCATAAACTAAGCCACACAGACCGATTTTCTGGGCACAAAAAAAACCCAAAAAAAACAAAAAACAAATCAGCGTGAGAAATGCCATGTGTGGCGTGTGAGCGTGTGAATACGTCGAATTGCGTGTGTCACACTCTCAATGCGTGAGACTTGAGAGCCCTGCAAAGGTGTTTACATCTGTTATATGGAACTGGTTCGGTTTTCTTGCGTCGGACTTAGAACAAACGAGTGCTCGCTGTTCAAAAGCTGTTGCAGCATGACAAATTTATGCTAGCGCCGAAAGCTGTTGCACACAACAGAGTGGGAGAAGTCCAAACAGAATGAAAATAAACACCGTCCAGTCCCTAAAACATTTTCGAACTGTTTGCAGTATGATAAGCACGGCCCACGACGGAAGGCAATCACACACGCTGTTGTATGTTTTACCAAAAACATGATGTACAGTGCCGTGAAAAAGTATTTGCCCCCTTCCTGATTTCTGTGTTTTTTGCATATTTATCACTCAAAACATTGTCAGATCATCAAACCAATTTTAATATCACACAGAAACAACCCAAGGAAAGACAAAATTCAGTTTTTGAATGATGATTCCATTTATTAGTGCACAAAAAAAATCTAAACCTATCTGGCCCTATGTGAAAAAGTAATTGCCCCCTTAATCTAATAGCCAGTTGAGCCTCCTTTGACAGCAATAACTGTAACCAAACGTTTGCGATAATTGGTGATGAGTCTTTCACACCGCTGGGGAGGGATTTTGGCCCACTCTTCTATGCAGAATTGTTTCAATTCTGCCATATTGGAGGGTTTTCTTGTATGAACTGCCCGTTTAAGGTCACACCACAGCATCTCAATCGGATTTAAATCCGGACTTTGACTTGGCCACTCCAAAACCTTAATTTTGTTTTCTTTGAGCCATTCAGAGGTGGACTTGCTGGTGTGTTTTGGATCATTGTCCTGTTGCATGATCCAAGAGCGCTTGAGTTTGAGGGCACGAACTGATGGCCGGACATTCTCCTTCAGGATCTTCTGGTAAACAGCAGAATTCATTTTTCCGTCAATCACAGCAAGTTGTCCTGGTCCTGAGGCAGCAAAGCAGGCCCAGACCATCACACTGCCACCACCATGCTTTACTGTGGGCACCATGTTCTTTTTATCAAATGCTGTGCCATTTTTACGCCAGATGAAACGGGCTGCAGACCTTCCAAAAAGTTCAATTTTAGACTCATCGGTCCACAAAATGTTTCTCCAAAAGTCTTGAGGGTCATCAAGGTGCTTTTTGGCAAAGGTGAGACGAGCCTTTGTGTTCTTTTGTGAAAGCAGTGGTTTTCTCCTGGGAACTCTTCCATGGATGCCATTTTTGGCCAGTGTTTTTCTAATGGTGGAGTCATGAACACTGACCTTAACTGAGGCCAACGAGGCCTGTAGTTCTTTCGATGTGCGTCTAGGTTCTTTTGTGACTTCCTGAATGAGCCGTCGTCGCACTCTTGGAGTAATCTTAGTTGGTCGACCACTCCTGGGAAGGGTTGCAACTGTTCCCAGTTTCCTCCATTTTTGAATAATGGCTCTGACAGTGGTTCGCTGGAGCCCCAGAGCTTTGGGAATGGCTTTGTAACCTTTTCCTGAATTATAGACTTCTATCACTTTTTTTCTCATTTGTTCTTGAATTTCTTTGGATCGTGGCATGATGTGTTTGTTCTTGAGATGTTGTAGCCAACTTCACTTTGTTTGACAGGAACTATTTAAGTGATTTCTTGATTCAACACAGGTGGTGACAATCAGGTGTGGGTGTGGCATGTAGAACTGAACTAAGTTTTCTCAAAACTGTGGTTAGTCACAGTTAGTTTGTGATTTAACAAGGGGGGGGCAATTACTTTTTCACATAGGGCCAGATAGGTTTAGATTTTTTTTGTGCACTAATAAATGGAATCATCATTCAAAAACTGAATTTTGTCTTTCCTTGGGTTGTTTCTGTGTGATATTAAAATTGGTTTGATGATCTGACAATGTTTTGAGTGATAAATATGCAAAAAACACAGAAATCAGGAAGGGGGCAAATACTTTTTCACGGCACTGTATGTTGTAAAAGACATGGTGCACATATATACTGTGGAAAAGCCCAGATTCATTAAGATGGTGAAAGCTTTGGACCCGAAGTATATGCTACCAAGCCGCAAATATTTTTCTCAAGTTGCCACAGCTGTATACACTCTGCACAAGCTAACATACATGAACACAGTGGCTCCCTCTTTTCTGCATCACTCGAGGAAAAACTAAAACACAACACTACCCAATCCAGTCCATCTTTCCCACAATCAGGGAATAATTTAGCTCCATAAAATGCTTCTTTATGAAAGAAAGATATTTATATAACTGTGATATATATATATATATATATATATATATATAACAAAATAACAGCTTAATTGATGCAAGGTGTAATGTATTTGTTTTATAAAAGAACGTTGCATTGTTGTGAGACAATTGTCTGTCATCTGTTATTTGCAATATCGTTTTTCCAATTTTTTCAATACTCTCCCTGTCACTGTTTTTTATTATTATCACTACTATTATTATTATTCGATTTATTACTTATTTTTTTAATTATTATTATCACCTATCTTTATGCCTTTTTTTGCCTGCATGCACTTGTCTTCTTGTTCAAACTGTCCCTACCTGGAGCTACTGTGAGTAAATTTCTCCTGTGTGAGATCAATTAAGTCTTATCTTATCTTATCTTATCTTATTTGTTTTTGAGTAGGGCAGAGAAAACTCGATTAAAATCGGAAATCAGATTTTTTTTTTTAACAAAATCGGAGATTTTAGTTTTAGGCCATATCGCCCAGCTCTATTTTTAATTGTTCCAGGCTGCTACATGTTTCTGTTGTGAACAAACTAATTGTCAGCATCTAAAGGGTTAACCTTTTCCACAAGTGATTGACATTTAGCTCTTGACCAATGAGTTGCTCTTCAGCTGCGCACTTGTCCCGCCCCATGGCCCCGCATGCACGCAGCCACCAGGCCTCTCCTTTCTTCAATTTCAACACACGAGGCATTGGCAGAAATCGGGACTAAGAAAAAAAGTGAAGTATTTGCGTCCCAAAACAGTCCCAAACAGTTGTCCTCAAAAAATCCAGCATGGTATTTTGCATTTGCATATTTTCTCTCTAGATTCGTATCAATGCACCCATGTATGCGCTAACTTTCGCTTACGGCGGACCGTTCACTTCCGCTAAAGGTTAACAGGCTAGTAATAAGTAATAGGCGCGCAGTGATATGAATCGAGACGAGATATGCAAATGCGAAAATACGCTGCTGGATTTTTCGTGGACAACTGTTAGGGACGCAAATATATCACCTTTCGGACAAATGTTTTGTGAGAGCACGCTGTCATGGGTAAGTCGGTGTTAATCTCATGACACTGTTGAAGAGGAAGCCATACAGATTAACATAAAAAAAAACTATCCTTTTAAGGACTGCACACATATCACAACCAGGAAGTGAACTTGGGGTGGGGTAGAGTCATTCCTTCAGAAAAGGCAGTTTTGCTGTGTAGTTAATTTGTTTTATGAATGTAATGTGGATCCAATTTCATGACTGAGCCAGATCTAATTTTGAAGTTTACCGCAATGTAAGGTTGAATGGGTGCACCCAAGTAAGAACTTGTGACTAGATTGTGATTGTAGAAAAGATTGTCACTAAGGAGTGTTGGTACCAAATTGAAAGTTTTGCTTTAAACTTTATTTTTATACTTTAATATAAGCCGGCACTTAAAACCTTTAAGCCTTTGTCTTAGTGTCATTCACGTCACTGCTCCTGTAAGTAGTCGACTCTTCTGGTCCACATGATCTTAAAGTACAGTTGGGGTACATTTTGGTTAAATTTATATTCCTACTGTAACAAGAGTGTTTCACAAGTCAAGTTTGGCAATCCGTTAACTTTTTTCTTCTTGTCTGGCAGGACTTTTTAAATGGAGGAAGATTTCATATTAAAGCTCGAGGAGTTTTCTAAAGTGGACTTTGGGTCGAAGCAGGAGGTTATAATTAAAGGAAGACCAACGCCGGAGCTAAAGGGTTTGCTCCAGACTACACGCACGCACCACGCTGCGCAACAGGGGAACTCCCTTCCTGGTGCGTAACAGGGATTCCCCTGGCAGCGTGCTGCGTGGTTCGGCTTTCTTTTTCCCCACTGAAAAATAGTTCCCACCCAAAATGACCAAGTCAAGCTCTCCATGTTGATTTGCACATTTATTTGCACTCGATATGAATGCGCACTACACAGAAAGTAATTGGGAAAAGCATCGAGCAAATTAATTCCTTTTGGCCGAAATCTTTCTCTGGCGCCGTTAGACTCCAGTCTAAGGCGGAGTAGCTGCAGATACCGCGGCGGTCAGTGCTGACAGACTCGGACAATGGGTGGGTGACCAGAAAAACGCTTTCCACCACTTATTTTAGTCTCTGGACTGTGGGGAGATGCCCAAGTTTGACCTGGGGGTGGCATATCCCTTTAACCTGCCGTGACAATGTCTGGATTCAGATGGATATTGTGACCTGAAAAATTTGCAAAGAAGCCTCGCTAAACATGAGCAGTCCACCGCTCGTATTCAGAGCCAGATCACGGTAAAATCGTCGCTATTTTAATTTATGACGCTACTCGGTGCGCCCTGGAAAATGCACTGAACAATAATTAATTTTCAGCTTCTCATCAAAAATATTCCGAGCTCCAGTCATTTACAGGGAGAGAAACTGGTTTACAGATTTGTAAATCTGATTGCGACGACGTCAGTGCCTCACCAGCCCTGACCCTCACCGCACATCACTGAAGCTAACCCTCTAGTTGTCACGTTCCAAATCGGAAGTTTTCTTGGGAGCACTTCAGGCTCCTTCAACTCTGGCATACAATTGACATAACACTGGAAAATGATCTCCCTCTTTAACTGCTGCAGTGAACCTCATTTTGGTCTTAATGTTCATAATGACCCGCTCTACATGATCCTGGTGCTTTTATTTTGCCATTTATCAACTGTTTATTTTGCTAATAACTATTCCTAATGTTCTTTATACAGTCTGGTTATAATCTATGAGACCGTAGGATGATTGTTTTAATTTGGACATTTTAAATCGTAATATTCATCTAAAACAAGAATAACAAACAGGGAGCGCTCATCTGGATCACAGATAATACGAAAAACAGATGGTCTCAAGGTTTTTAGAGGACAAAAACGTAATAGACAAAATAGCGCTCCGCCATTGCCATCCTGGTGTGTCTCTCTCTTTATGAAGTTTGCTTTATGTACGCCAACGCATTTCAACTCACAGAAGTCTTCATTAGAGCAAATTAATCTAAAACGACTTAAACAGTTTCGCTGACATTGGTTTTTGAAAGCTGTGGTGCCCGCTGGGAGCTGATGTCGCCATAAACATCGGTTTATGTCCCAAAAAAGAGATATAAACTGGCTGCTCTAACTTTTTAAATGGGAGTTTGCCACCTGCTTATTTCCATGGAGATGTAGTGCAATGTTTCACAGTATGGCATTAACCACTTGCATTTATTCAAAACTGACGAAGCCACTCGGATGAGCGGTGAAACGTTTTTGAGCAAACAAACTTTGTCCAGTTGACAAATTGAATTTCTCCTTTGGCCACTTGCATTTATTCATGCATGGGTTTTTATAATAAAACGCATATATAATAAATGGCTCCAACAAACAAAAAATGGCTCTAACATATCCCTCCCTGTGATCCAATAATAACCATCTATATCTGTTGCATTTCTGTAGCGTGTCGTCGGCGAGCAGCTTCAGGTTGATGAGTTTGTCCCCTCGGTAGAAACCATTTCGGCCTCCGTCGGGTTTTTTGAGAACAACCACATGCTCCAGCAGCGTCTGGTCATCTGCGTTCAGAGGAGCCACGCTGATGTCCCGCACCACCCGGAACTCTCCAGTTATTCTTTCTTCGCCTCAGAATGTCTTCAAATTGCTGTGGGTACGGATGAGTGTCCATGAGAAGCTCAGCAGGACATCCGCCACTATGACACTGTAGTAATAGAACTTGTACGGGTAGAGGATCTCCTCCCTCAGAAAAGTGTTCTCTCCTGCGTTGCGGTCGAACAGGCCCCAGTCCATCTTCAGTTCTCAGATGAGAGTGTACAGACAGCTGATCACGAGACACGTGATGTGCAGGTAGAAGACCTGCGCCTCCTCTGCCTTTTCTTTGTGTGTGCTGTAAAGGGCGGCGAAGGTGCCACGAAGAAGGTGGTGGAGTATTTTCCGCCGTTGACGAGGTGAGGGAAGGCCCGTTTGGTGTCACGGTACTGCCTCAGACACTGCACAAACCTGAACCAGGCCGGCAGGATCTGAATCACCGCCCGGATGCCGTACAAGTATGAGTTGCACACGTCTCCACCTGCTCCGCTGATGAGACCGTTCCGTTTCTTCCAGGATCAAAAGTCTTTTGACTTTTCTGTGAGTGCAGCGCACTGATTTACTAGCCTTGAGCCTCAAAGTTCCTTTGTACGCGACACGTAGTAAAAAATAGAGTCTTGAATCCAAGGTTTGTCTTTTCTATCTTTACTAAAATGAAAGTTGTACAGAACAAAAACAAAAGACGAATTCCTCGAACTTACAACTTCCCTACGGGACGTCCCTACATAACGTCCCTACATGACAGTCAAAAGACTGTGTAGCTTCTATGGCTTGAGGCTTCAGCACTCTGCCTACGTATTGGCTCGTACACCTTAAATTAGCTCAGTAGTTCTGAAGTTGAATCAAAGATCAATGTAAAACATATCAATGTATTATACAAATATACATTTTTAATTTAACACAAAAATGGCTCCAACAAACACAAATGGCTCAAACTTTTCTTTTTGTCGAGCTGAGGTACCCGATAAACCTTGACACTATTTTGCGTCCATTGTTGTTGCCTCTGTAGACATAGCAGCCAGGTAGAGGCAAGGGACGATGACGCAAACTGTAATCAAGTGGTGTCCCATTTCTTAGGGGAACATTCGTATCCCGAGCCCTCTCAGATTGTATCGAGGGGCAAGACAAAGACGTAGATAAAGGGGTAAGGGAAGGGGTAAGACCATAATGGGACGCAGCCTTATTCAAACGTGCATCATGGCACAAGTTTCCCACAGGGCGGCTCTGACGACTGCAGCCAGTCGTTTTGTATCTGCACACTCAAGTTTGAACAGATCTGTTGATTCTTGAAGCAAATATCCAAGAAAAAAGAGAACCCCCCCACCCCCCCTCTCCTCTCCAGTGCCGTGATATAGTGGACTCCTGTTTATGCTCCATCTGCCAACAGCTCCGCCTGCCAAAGCCATCGGATCCAACACTCCAGCTCGTAAAATGCAAAGAGGAGACTCCATAACTTTACAGTGAAGGACAAAACTACAGCTAGAGTATGTGCGGGTACTTGCAGTAATTGGCTAAAAGGAAAAAAAAAAAGAAACTTAACAGAAAAGTACATGACAAAATGAGTAATTTTAATGAGTTTACCTAATTTTGTCCAAATTCAAACTAGGAATTTGTTTCAACATAAAATACTATATATTTTTTTGTATACAGTGAACCCTCGCTCTATCGCGGTTCACTCTTCGCGGCCTCGCTGTTTTGCGGATTTTTTTTTTTTTTTCAATTTTTCATTTTTTTTTATAGTGTAACTTTTTTTTTTAAATAGTGTAACAATGTTTTCTGCGTCCTGATTGGCTAAGAGACTAGACCAGGACTAAACGTGGACTAAACCAGGTCTAGACCAGAAGTAGACCAGGTCTGAACCAGGATTAAATCACTCCGTGCGGCTTTTGCGTTCGTTTGTGCGTGTTCGGTTTGTGGCTTGGGTTGAGAGCACGCGGTCCGGGCGCCGCAGTTCTATCTCCCCGGTGTACACGCGGCCTCGCGCTGCATTTTCTCATATTTGTCTCTAGTTTAAACACTCAAACTTTCATAGATTTTCAACAAAATGTATTAACTCATTCACTGCCGGCCTGTTTTCAGAATTCTATCCCCCAAACTGCCGGAGGTTTCAGTGGATTTTCACTGTTTTTCCAAGACTCACAGAATACTGAGTTCTTTGACTATATAAACATGGCACACATCAAAATAAAGCGTAGACTCCCTTTCACCTGGAAAAAAAATATGTTTCTAACCTTTTCGGTTCTCAAATAATTGATAGTAGAACATAGGGAAGTTTCAGCAAAAACACTGGTTTTTGACCAGAAAGTGGAGAAAACGAGCGTTTTGTACAAAGGATTTCGAGCAGATCAGTGAGTTTGACATCAATACTTATCGATTTAGTGACACCTCAAACATCTAAAATAACAGAGAAAGAGATTTTTGATGACAAAGTACATTTTTTATTTACAAATATAAGAAATATAACTATATACAAATAAGAAATATAACTATATACAAATGGACAACAATCTTTGAGAACAAAATTTGACAACAAAATTTGAAAACAATCAGAACAATGTGTGGGGTGTGTGCGTGCATGTGTGTGCGTGCATGTGTGTGTGTTTCAAATCCTACGAGAGAGGTTTCTCTGCGTGTGGTAAATAGTAAAACATTTACCTCGGTGCAAGGGGACACAACACCCTTTGCACCACATCCTTGTCTCACTGCGCAGGCCCCTAATTGAACAGACTCGACACCTCCTTGATGGTCTTGTTTTTTTTTCAGTGGGCATCATGTGTTGGAGTTCGTGTCTTGCTAGATTACCATCTAGCCGGCTCTCTGGGTCTGTGCAGTATGGTGCCCTTAGCCTACGTCCTTCCTCCACGTCCCCCTCACCTGCAACTCCCTCCCTCTCACACGGCCTTGTGGTCCAAGTTTTTACAATCTTCTCAATAAAATCTAAAAGGGTTTTACACTGGCCTGGATGTACAGTTCTGTAAATAATGTAAGAATTAAATATTGCCAACTGGAACATATACGCAACAAACTTTTTGGACCAGTTGAGGGTTTTGCGGATGAATGGGTAGTAGGAAATATTTTGATCCAATTTGTCAACCCCATTCATATAAGCATTGTAGAGCACAACACATTCAGGCTTCATCTGGGGGACCCTGTCTTTGTGTTTCCTCTGCCACACATGAACTGTCTGCATTGTATCATGGTGGCAGGTGGTCACCATCTTTACCACCCTTTTGTCATGCCAGGCTAACACCATGGCCTTCTTGTTGTGCCTCACAACCTTTCCCCCTGCCCCCAGGTCACTCTTTTTTTATGTCCCTGATCACATTTGGTTCCCCCCTGTTTTTCCGCGGTGTATTTGTATTTATTGTATTTATTTATTTGTAAAGGGACAGCACATATTAATGAACATTTAAAATGTAAATATGTAAAGATTATAGCCAGCGTGGCTAATTTCCATCTTCAGTCCCTCGGCAGGTTGATGTCAAATCAGGGACAGGGAAAAGTACAACAACAATCACACAAAAGTACATAAAACCAGCACTCACTGTACACACAATGTCCCACAGACATTTATTTTTTCTTTCAGTAGGCTCTCACACAGTGACACAGAATTATAAAAATTGTCCATATATACTGTTTAGCCATGACCAGTGAGACGATCTAGGAGATCGTAAACAATCTCTGGCAGAGTGCTGGCTTCTCCAACATAAGGCCGCATGTTGAAGCAATAACCTGTGGCCGAATCACAGAGAACATAAGACTTGATGCCATATTTTACTGGCTTTTGCGGATTATAGACTTTGAATGCCAAGCGCCCCCGCCACTGCATCATGCCTTCATCTATGCAAATGTTTTGCCCAGGTTGGTACATGTGTTTAAATTTTTGGATAATATAGTCAACACTGGGCGGATTTTATAGAGCTTGTCCCCGGCATCTTGTGATGAATTGTCATTGAAATGTAGGAATCTCCAAATCAACTGAAACCTGTTTCTTGACATTGTTTTTGAAAAGTATGGTGTGGATATAATCTCATTAGGGATGCAAATTATCGGTTAATTCATTAACTGATAGTTGATTGACCTTATCGATCGATTAACGATTAACTGATAAGCGGCGTTTTTCACCTGAATTTTACTGTTTCAATAGGGTCTTTAAGAATATAAGCTATAGTAACATAACACTGAGTCATAAATATATCATAGTATTATTATATTGTATATTCCTCAATTGATTATTCCTTAGTAAAAAGCAGACAAATGTATTGATGCTGAATAACAAAATACAGTAATCCCTCGCTCTATCCAATTTTTTTTTTTTATAGTGTAACATTTTTTTATAGTGTAACATTGTGTTCTGTCCTGATTGGCTAAGAGACTAGACCAGGACTGAACGTGGACTGGACCAGGTCTGAACCAGGTCTGAACCAGGTCTGGACCGGGACTCGACCGGGTCTAGACCTGGACTAGACCAGGATTAAACCACCACGTGCCGCTGCTGGTTTTGCCGCGGCCCGCGCCCCGAGCCGCGGCGTAACCAGCAGCAGCGGCGGCACGCATTCCGGGTTCGATCTCGCCTTGCGCATACACCCGGGCCTGCTGAGCAGTGCCGTTGGCGCCTGCGGTTGGCTGTGAGTCGAGCTTGGCGCAGCGCCGTCCGCGTGTCCGCGGTTAGCGGTTAATTACAATTATTGCATTTTGATCGACCAACGTCTTAATCGACAATTAACCGTTAATCGATTAATTGTTGACATCCCTAAATCTCATCCAATGACCAGTATTTGTCAAGTCTTGTTTTTTTTTATTAAACCAGTTAAAAAAGTCAGACCAAAGAACTTTTTGAGTTCTTCCACTGACACTGCTTTCCATAGTGTTGCTCTGCTATTTGGGAGACTGTCAGGGTGAGCAGCAAAGTACTGACATGCATACAAGTTCGTCTGGTCAGCAATGTGCTCCAGCAGCTCATCTGTGACAAAAAGCTCGAAGAAATCCGCTGGCTGGTCTGACTTCAGCTCCGCAGCAGCGTTCTGGAGTCCAGGGTTGGCAGTGAAAGCAAAAGTATTTGGTTTCCAACCTTTTTCTTGCCACTCCACAGATGCACCACCTGTAAATGATAGAAATATACAACATTACCTAATTGTATTTTTATTTTGTATTGCTGCAGTGTGATGTGGAGAATAGACTTAGACACTTTTTTATACATGTATACACACACACATAATTATATATATATATATATATATATATATATATATATATATATATAAAAATAATTATTATTATTTTTTTCACTTTGCGAGCAGGAGGGGGGGGTTGCTGGTTGAAGGCTCTGTAAATAGAAAATTCCTTCACAATTACAACACAGCAGCATCATGTTAGTTATTTCTTCTTACCCATCCCATGCCTCTCTGGAGACGAAGATCTGCTGCTTCCACTTGATCCTGACGGCAGCCATTCATCAGATGAGTCTGGGTCTGGCTCACTACAATCATCATCTTCACTGTCGTCCTCCTCCCTGATATACCCGCGCCTCGGGTCTGCCTCGGGCAGAGACACTTGCGCGCCCGCATCGCCCTGCTCCGACACTTGCGCGCCCGCATTGCCCTGCTCCGACACTTGCGCGCCGGCATCGCCCTGCTCCGACACATGTGCGCCCGCACCGCCTGCACCCGGATCGCTTGCCTCAGGTAGACCTAACTGATCCTGTGATGCGGTATCCCGCATTTAGGCAGACGCGCGAGCACTAGACCAGGACTAAACCAGGACTAGACCAGGGATGGTCACGCAGGGTGGTAGGGACAGAGTCTCTGATGTCCTTCACGAGAGCGCCTGGGTGACAGGAGGTGTGGCCTTTGTTTACTTGCATGAGCCGGACCATGGAAGAGCCAAGAATCAACACGGACGGGGGGCGTCCAGGGGAGCCGCAGTGGGGGGAGCCGCATTCGAGGGAGCCGCAGCGGGGGAGGACACTCGCGCGCAGAGAGGAGACAGTGGGTCTTCCCCCCTCACGCCTAGCGGACGAACCCGACCCTGTCCTAGAGAGCAGTGGAGTATTGGCGCCGTGACTTTCCGCTTTTTTCATGATTGGCCACTTTCATCCCTGAGATATATTTGTTTTATTTCAAACTGTGCACATTTTTAACATCATAGGAAGAAATATCACGACAAAATAAAATAATGTAATGCCTTTAAACACATCATCACAATATAATATATATGTAGTTGTAAGTGGTATAAATACCGAACGGGTACTTTCAATTATAGCAATAGGGCAGAAAACGCTGATACGTGCAGTGGAGCTAGGTTTACGCGCTACATTCTTGATAAAGAATTAATCCTTATATAAGCCGCACCTGATTAAAAACTTTCCATGTATTTGAGTAAAATCTGCCACTGTACAAGTTTGTCTCCACCACATGCGAGTAAATAGTTAATTTTGTTAATTTAATTTTGTTTTAGTTAATTTTGTTCATTACTTTTGGCAATACTGTTTGTATATCATTTTTAACAATCAGGTTAAGGTTAGGATAAAGGAAAACATTTACAGACTCCATAACTTGACAGTGAACAAAACTACTTTACTACTACTAAGTTACCACTATTAGAAAAATCTGAACTGTTGTATAGAAAAATACAATAAAAATAAATTTAAATAAAATAAAATAAAAACTAAGAAAATAAATATAAAATAAAAAAAAAAAGATGGCAGTATAAATTAGAAGTTGTATTGTTGAAGGGAGTAACTTAAAGCCCCAGTGTGTAGGATTCGTGGCACATAGGTGGATGGTGCTATTGCACTTAGCCACTTTAGCTACGGCAGACCTTGAGGGTCACCCGGGCGCGCGCACGAGCCGCGCGCCGCTACTGTATAAATAAAACGCGGTCCCGTTTTTTTTTTTTTTTTTCTCATGAAAACACACATTCCCGATCATGTACCATGACACTCTACACATCAAATGAAACCTTACAGTCTCCTCTTTTTGACTATCCAATTCATTTCCCTGCACAACAATCACTCCCCGAGCACATGGGGTTTTTATACGGAAAAGCACAAAACGAGGTTAGCTTACCTTAGAATGCTTTGCACAGGTCAAACTATATTTCACCATAAACTTGCTCTCAATTTGTCCGTAAGGATCCAGCAAATAAAATCCAGTAAAACAATTTAGTCCAAAACACGTGTTAGATCCATAACGACGTTGATCCGGCAGCATGCTTGTGTTGTTTACCCAAAACCACGAGCCTTGCCGAAGGCGGAGCCAAAATGTCCTTCTGCGGCTCTCGTATTCAAAATGGCTGCCTCTGCATGGGGAAGATCCCCCTTTTATGTGACTATATCTAAGTCCAAAAGAATACTTTGATTTCATGATGGAAGTGAAAAGGCTTGGAAAACAATCTATTTTTGAATGGGTATCTTCAATTTCAGTAATTAACGGGTAAAAATCTTACACACTGTCCCTTTAAAAAGAAGGAATGTATGTAACTTTCAAGGGATCATGTCACCTGCATGATTCCAGGAAAATCAAGTTGCAACCATACTCAATAAGGCCAGTCCAAGTAAGAGTCATGTTTGTGAAGAGGCAAGCCCACTCACTGTAGCCGTGTCTCAATTCGCAGTGTGCACAGTTCGGAGTGTGGTTTTTAACGGCGCATACGTCACTTCCGGCGCGACAACTGCTGTCCCATTTCGTTTTTGTCCCATACACACTTAAAATGCACCCTGAAAAACGCAGTCGTTTCCATGGAAATCGCGGCGTGAACCAACTGTGCATCATATGTATCTCAGCATGTACCACGCGCTATTTCTTCTACGGGAGAAAATGGAGTCGGCGGCTGCATCTGGTAGTTGTGGGACCTGTTCCATTTCACCGACGCCCGTGCGGTCCGCGGGGTGCCCTTAAAACCACACTCCGAACTGTGCACACTGACAATTGAGACACGGCTTGTATGTTTTTCAGTGCATTAAACATAAAATGGGGAAAAAAGCTTTCATTGTTTGGCTAAAAATCACAAAATTATAATGTGTTTTATCGTCCCATAATCAGGAAGTGCGTGGTTAGCATGCTAATAGTTGTTTAGAATTTCCTTGACAGCAAACTCCGCTCCGGTCTGTAAAAGTTGTGATTCAAGCTTATGAACTCATCACGGTGAATAATTAGGATGCTCAGAATGCCTAAGTTAAGTGAGTAAAAAAAAAAACTTCGGACCACTGCAAACCTTTTCAAATGAAATAGTTCAATTTTTCACGTTTTTAAAACTTTAGAAATCAAGTACAGGGCCTTTTTGGTGTCTGGCGCTCAGACATTTAACCCTGCAAAATCAGCACTATACAAACAGATGAGAAATTGTCATGCGAAAGCGGTTGTGCACGATTCTATTGACTCCACTCGTCTCGTATCGAAGTGATTTTGATTTCCATTTGTCAGTTATTAAACTGGAGAGGAGAAGTCTAGTTACAGCTGGGGCGGGTGTGTATCGACTTCTCATCTCACTAAATATGAGATAAAGAAAATAAGTACTGTCGTATTGATTTGGCTGCGCGGAGCTGTGCGGAGGCTAACACGGGGCTCTTCTTGGAACTCTCCAAGCCCCGGCGCACTAAAAGTCATTAACTGTGGACAAGGCATTGATTTCACTGGTGTCATCTGCAGCTAATGATTACAACTGGACATAGCAAATAACACTCAAAATTAAACGTCGGAGAATGTGGTCATCATTTTGTATTAAAAAGGTGCTATTATGTTACGCAAAATTGACTCTTGTGAGCTTTAATCCATGTTGGAATGTTGCTACTTCCACAAAAACAGACCTGGAGTTGTTTTGTTTCATTCACACGTTTGAGTAACTTTATTATTATTAGTTTGTCTACATCTCCAAAGCTCAACATGCTCTATTCCACCTTGATGTCATGAAGCAGTAATTCAAGATAACGGCTCCTTTTTTTTTTTAACCTTTTGTTCAGTTGATTTTTTACCTTTTGTTCAGTTGGTTTCTTACCTTTTGTTCAGTTGGTTTCTTTTTGTTCAGTTGGTTTCTTACCTTTTGTTCAGTTTTTTTTTTTTTTTTTTTTTTTTTACTTTTTTAGCTGTTTTTTTAAACCTTTTGTTCAGTTGGTTTTTAACCCTTTGTTCAGTTTTTTAACATTTTCAGTAGTTTTTTTTAACCCTTTGTTCAGTTGGTTTTTAACCTTTTGTTCAGTTTTTAACCTTTTGTTCAGTTGTTTTTTTAACCTTTTGTTCAGTTGGTTTTTAACCTTTTGTTCAGTTGGTTTTTAACCTTTTGTTCAGTTGGTTTTTAACCTTTTGTTCAGTTGGTTTTTAACATTTTCAGTAGTTTTTTTTAACCCTTTGTTCAGTTGGTTTTTAACCTTTTGTTCAGTTTTTAACCTTTTGTTCAGTTGTTTTTTTAACCTTTTGTTCAGTTGTTTTTTAACCTTTTGTTCAGTTGTGTTTTTAACCTTTTGTTCAGTTGTTTTTTTTAAACCTTTTGTTCAGTTGTTTTTTTTTAAACCTTTTGTTCAGTTGTGTTTTTAACCTTTTGTTCAGTTGTTTTTTTTTAAACCTTTTGTTCAGTTGTTTTTTTTTTAAACCTTTTGTTCAGTTGTTTATTTTTTAAACCTTTTGTTCAGTTGTTTTTTTAAAACCTTTTGTTCAGTTGTTTTTTTAAAACCTTTTGTTCAGTTGTTTTTTTTCAACCTTTTGTTCAGTTGTTTTTTAACCTTTTGTTCAGTTGTTTATTTTCAACCTTTTGTTCAGTTGTTTATTTTTAAACCTTTTGTTCAGTTGTTTTTTTTCAACCTTTTGTTCAGTTGTTTTTTTAACCTTTTGTTCAGTTGTTTTTTTAACCTTTTGTTCAGTTGTTTTTTTAACCTTTTGTTCAGTTGTTTTTTTAACCTTTTGTTCAGTTGTTTTTTTTTACCTTTTTGTTTAGTTGTTTGTTTGTTTTTTACATTTTGTTTAGTTGTTTTTTTTAACCTTTTGTTCAGTAGAGCAATTCCAGGGTTAAAACTGTCCAAATGATTCTAGTGAAGGTGTTTGGAGTTTAAAAATGCAGTGGAGCACCTCCTGTATTAACTTCACAATCACAGTGTTGATAAGAAGAACTCAGCTTAAATAAAATTTTTTTTTTTTTAAGTAACAGATCAAAATGGAGGAATATGGACTTTTAAAAGTTTTGTGAAGTAAATACATGGCTTCATATGTCTTTAAAAATGTCCTATATTGTGCAAATTTGACTCTTGTGAGATTTAAGACATGATATAATGTCACCTGTGGGGAAGCCGGCCAATGTGCTGTCAAGTAGGAGGCAGACTCGGCAAAACGTTCCACTCACCAAAAATGTATTCAGATTACACTGTTGTAAGTGTGGCAAAAATACATACTTTTGCTCAACTGAAGTAAAAGCAACAGAAATTAATTAAACTAAGGCAGAAAAAGCTCACGTGTACCTGGCTACTTTTCTCTCCGATAGACAAAACTAGACTGCTTTTATAGTCCCCAGCAGGAAGCACCAATTTCCTTTTGCAGGTCACAGGTGTACAGGTATCTTTAGCTGTATCTAAAGATATCTAAATGCCTCTAAAACAAAATGTTTAAAAATGACTAAAGGCTTAAATATATAAACCAAATACACAGAAATAAAACAGAACTGAACCCAGTTCTCCCGTCCACATGATCCGGCCCACAACCTCCCCTAGAGGCTTTCAAAATGGCAATGTTGAGATGTTGAAATGTACGTATCTGAAATGAATATGTTTAACCAGATATATTTAAAATGACTTGTGTATGTGAGCTGTTTAACTTGAAGACAGACTATAACTAAGCAAAGACTAAATAATACTAATCCAGGATCGTTGTATTTAGCAGTTTCGTTGGCTATGAAGAAATAAGACATTACTTCGTCAAAAACACACCCAGAGTTGTTTCGTTTCATTCACAGGTTTTGAGATCTAGGCAGTGTAATAATAAAGGATGATTCAAAGCTCTAAATACTCTGCTCCACCTTGTGATGTGAAGTGGTAGTTTGCAAGTGAACAGCTCCTTTTACCTTTTGTTTAGTAGATATTGCCACTTCCAGGGCTCAATGTATCCAAATGATTCTAGTGAAGGTATACGGACTTTAAAACACAGTGGAACTATCAACTTGGACTCAAATGCATCACAAAAGAATGCAGCCAAACGCAAAGGCCTTGGTTCAGTTCAGCAGAAAGTTTCCTTCAATGGGTAAAGCTTAAAATGACAAACCAGGCTGATAAACAACAAAAGATATCCTCCAAAACTGGGAAATATTCTAATTAGAGAACAGGCTGGGAATAACTCAGAAGAGATTCTTCAAATGAGGGAATAATAAAGAATTACACAAAACAGAGTTCAGATTCAGAGTTTGAGCTACAGAGCTGGAGAGTCTCTTGACGGATCGACAATCTATCCAGAACTGACTGGGCAGAGGGAGTTTATAGAGACGACCCTGGGATGATTGGGGGAATGAGCGGCAGCTGCAGGAAAAACAGGGAGGAAGCAAAAGATGAACTGTATCAGGCTACAAAAAAAAGGGGGGGCTGGACTGGGGATAAATATGTAAACAATAGGCAAAACTGTGACAGGATCATTAGCCGTGTTTCAATTCGCAGTGTGCACAGTTCGGAGTGTGGTTTTAAGGGCATTCCACGGACCGCATGGGCGTCGGCGAAATGGGACAGGTCCCGCAACTACCAGATGCAGCCGCCAACTCCCATTTTCTCCCTTAGAGAAGTGCAATCCTGGGATATATGACTGCGCGAAGCGTGCATGGATGCACAGTTGGTCCACGCCCCGATTTCCATGCAAATGACTGCGGTTTTCAGGGTGCATTTTAAGTGTGCATGGGACAAAAACGAAATGGGACAGCAGTTGTCGCGCCGGAAGTGACGTATGTACCGTTAAAACCACACTCCGAACTGTGCACACTGGGAATTGAGACACGGCTATACTCCATCTGGCCGCCCGCTGTCCTGTCATGCAGCGGTTCTGGACCCGGCTGCTGGACCTTCTTGCTCGGAGGCTGGCGTTAAGGCTCCCGTCGCCGGCAGCCCATGGAATTGATGACCCGGAGCTCTAGTTTTGCCTTTTCTGACCTGTCCTGCACCAACCTCGCCGGACGCTGCAATGGTCAACTGGGATGCCGCCCGCCTCGTCCTGTCCATGGCCAGGTATTCTATCTTCGTGGCATGGAACCACCACCTCCACAGCGGCCGAGCAGCAGAGCACTGGCCCCTCTTCACAGCGCTCCTTAGCGCCCACGTACGCCATCTCCACTCCGCGAGAGAAACAGAGTTTCGCGACACCTTCATCCCAGACACTGACGTAGACTTTTCTCCATCTCCCGAACCGGTTCCCCTCAGTTGGACTTCTGACCCCTACCCTCCTCCGCTGCATTGAACAATCCCTTTGGACCTCTCCACTCCCCGTTTCTCTTTTTCGATCCCCCTTGTATTTCCCCCAAGTGCCTTCAAGTCCCTTAGCCCTGTAACCCAGTGATGTTTATTCCCATGCCCATGTCCCCCAGTGTGTCGTCTGAGTACTTTGCGAATGTTATTATGGTTTGAAAATATGTAACTTAAATAATAAAAGATAAAAAAAATTATATACTGTATCTATTTGAGAAAAGAACTCGGCTTAAATGCAGAGTTTGTACGCTTAACCTGTGTGAATGAAAAAACAAATCCTTGTGTGTTTCAACCCCCGGGTCGCAAAGAAAAAGGACCTGCATTACGCCAAACTGTCTTTCACTAGCTAGGACCACGCCATCAACATAATGCAGTGAAGATGTTTATTATTGAATGATAGTGGATGTCTCGGTGAATAGGTGGTGATGGCTGGGTTGAGACAGTGGGTGGGGGCTCCGTCTCAATCTTCGATTGGCCCAGCGGAACGGGACCCCCCCCCCTTTAGGAGATGTCTTGTGGCTGAAAGACAAACGAGATAGGGGTGGGAGGGAGGGGTCGAGATAACCGAGACGAACTGGAATGAAGGGATGAGTGGCTATAAATGGCTCCGGGAAATTAGAGGTGTGGTTATGGTGAACTGTGATTCGCTGGTGAGGAGAAGGTGGTTGAGGCGTGGTCCTGCTCCTGAATTTCAGTTAATTACATTAACTCCATTTCACTAGCTAGGACCACGCCATCAACATAATGCAGTGAAGATGTTTATTATTGAATGATAGTGGATGTCTCGGTGAATAGGTGGTGATGGCTGGGTTGAGACAGTGGGTGGGGGCTCCGTCTCAATCTTCGATTGGCCCAGCGGAACGGGACCCCCAAAAGTTTTGAAAGAGCATAAAGTGGAATGGGTCTGGAGGAGATCGTTGAGGTCGTGACGATCGTACACGAGGTAGGTGCTGGAGACCGGAATTTTTCCGGTCGGGTACATCTGCCCTGGCCGTGGACATAGTGGCGCCAATGCGAAATAAATGAATGGAGAATGGATGGGGTGTTATGCCAGAAGAGGTCCGTGAAAGGCGAGAGGTTGCCGGAGCGCAGAGTGAGAGTGCAACGGTAGAGAAGGTCCGAAATAAGTGGTAGGAGTTTCGGAGGAAGGCGAGGTTCAGTTTTTTGCAGTCCTTTAATCAGGCACGGGAACATGAAGATGAGACTGTCAGTCTTCACCAGAAATCAGCTTGTATATGAGATTTATCCCTGAGAGGTAAGCCTGGACCTACTCCCGCGGGAGGATTCATGGGGGCCGGTGCATAGTGTTCTGGGCAGCAGATTTGCTGTCCCCGTGACCCGGAAATGGAAAAGCAGAAGATGGATGGATGGATGGATGGCAAGCCTGGACGGTGGAGACGCAGACATTCCTGGAGTGGCGTGAGAGGGTGCTGAAATTGCAGATGATGGTGACGTCAGATGAGCAGAGGGGAAGCTGAAGAAGGTGGTGTTGACTGATTTATTATTGTTAGAATGAATGGGAATGCCTGGATTAATCAGACCCCCCAAAAAATGGTGGAAAAGTAGGACGAAGTTCCGATGAAGCTGAAGGCTAATTGTGCGATTCGAGGGCGCTGGAAGCAATGCAGAATCCGACTACTGCCGAAGATTTGGATTGAACACTGGAGAAACTGGAGCTGCGTCATGAAGGTGCCGTATGGCGAATGAGTCAGGAGTGATGTTGAGAAACCGTGACGTGGAGGGTCTTCTCCCCTGACTGAGGAGTTGGACCTTTGCTGGAGTGGGGTCACTCGCGCCACCGCAGATGGTTGACGGACGTGACCATGATAATGCTGATGTGCGTCCTTCAGCAGCCACGCTCGAATGTTGAGGGTTGGATAGGTGAGAGATGAGGGTCGGAGGGATGGGGGGGTCGGAGTGATGAGGGTCGGGGGGATGAGGGTCGGAGGGATGAGGGTCGGAGGGATGAGGGTCGGAGGGATGAGGGTCGGGGGGACCTGTCGGGAGCGAGACCTGACGGGAGGAAGATCTCCTATCGTGAGTCGACCCATCGTGGGTCGGGAGGGAGGGAGACCCGTCATGGGTCAGGAGAGCGAGGCAGAGAAAGACCCGTTGTGGGTCGGAAAGGAGTGAGACCCGTTGTGGGTCAGGAGAGAGGGAGACCCGTCATGGGTTGGGAGGGAGGGAGACCCGTCGTGGGTCATGAGAGAGAGAGAGGCGGAGAAAGACCCGTCGTGGGTCGAGAGACCCATCGTGGGTCGAGAGACCCATCGTGGGTCGAGAGAGAGACCTGTTGTGGGTCGGGAGACCCGACGTGAGAGCTGGGCGAGCCGTCGTGAGAGCCAGGCGAGCTGTCATGCGGTCGTGAGAGCCGGGTGAGCCGTCGTGAGACCCAGGCGTATTGTCATGCCGTCGACCTGACGGGAGGAAGACCTGTTGTGGGTCAGGAGAGAAGAAGACCTGTCGTGGGTCGGGAGAGAGGCAGAGAAAGACCCGTCGTGGGTTGGGAGGAAGGGAGACCCGTCGTGGGTCAGGAGAGAGGCAGAGAAAGACCCGTTGTGGGTTGGGAGGGAGGGAGACCTGACGGGAGGAAGATCTGCTGGGAGGAAAGGAAGCTATGCCTTTATTAGTCCCACAGTGGGGAAATTCCAGTTCTGCATTTAACCCATCCTGTTATTAGGAGCAGTGGGCAGCACATTACTGCGCCCAGGGACCATCTCCATGATCTTCTTGCTTCGGCTTGGTCAGGACCTAAGCTGGAGGATTTACCCATGGTGCATGTTTTGGGTTGATGGGGGAAACCGGAGTGCCCGGAGGAAACCCACCCAGACACGGGGAGAACATGCAAACTCCACACAGAAAGGCCCAGGCGACCCGGGGATCGGACCCAGACCATGCACGCAAACTCCACACAGAACACACACCTGAAGACCTGTTGTGGGTCAGGACAGAGGTGGAGGAGAAGAAGAAGACTCGACGTGAGAGCCGAGCGAGCCGTCGTGAGAACTTGTCATGAGGCCAAGCGAGCAGTCGTGAGCCGTCGTGAGAGCTGTCCTGAGAGCCAAGTGAGCAGTCGTGAGAGCCGTAGTGAGAGCCAGGCGAGCCGTCGTGAGAGCCGTCAAGAGAGCCGTCAAGAGAGCCAGGCGAGCCATCGTGCGAGCCATCGTGAGAGCCATCGTGAGAGCCATCGTGAGAGCCATCGTGAGAGCCATCGTGAGAGCCATCGAGAGAGCTAAGCGAGCCGTCGTGAGAGCCAGGAGAGCTGTCGAGCCGTCGTGAGAGCCAGGCGAGTTGTCGAGCCGTCGTGAGAGCCAGGCGAGTTGTCGAGCCGTCGTGAGAGCCAGGCGAGTTGTCGAGCCGTCGTGAGAGCCAGGCGAGCTGTCGAGCCGTCGTGGGAGCCAGGCGAGCTGTCGAGCCGTCGTGGGAGCCAGGCGAGCTGTCGTGGGAGCCAGGCGAGCTGTCGAGCCGTCGTGGGAGCCAGGCGAGCTGTTGTGCTGTCGTGGGAGCCAGGCAAGCCGTCGTGAGACCCAGACGAGCTGTCATGCGGTCGTGAGAGCTGGGTGAGCTGGCGGTCATCATGCTGTCATGAGAGCCGGTGAAACGTTGTGACAATCGGCCAGTCGTCAGTCGGCTTGGAACCTGTGGAAAAGCTAAGGACCTGAGGGTGGAGGTGCGTATTGGGGATGTTCACAGGGCAGGTACGGGTTGAATGCTGGACAGATGAGCGCGGTCGAATTTGGAGACCGTAATAGTAGTCGCGACATGAGAGCTGAGAATGATGAAAGAATGCAATGATGTAGCATGAGCAGGAGAAGATGAGGATTAGATGGCGAGAGCATCGCTGAGGATGCGTATAGGATAGAATGGTGAAGTCATGAGCTGACGTCGATGGTAGGATCCTCGATCGGGAAAGAGGTGGTGAGCCGAGATGGTGTAGCTCAGGTGAGGGCGGAACTGGGAGGAGCTGAATAGTGTGACACATGGTTATGATGGCATAAGCTCGCTTGTAATGGATGACGTGAGCTGCCCGAGCTATAATAGCGTGAAACAGCAAGGGCCGGAATATGAATTGATGGCGAGCGGCTGTAAAGACAGCTAGCGTACGTCAAAATTGCGTGAGCAGCACAAGCTGAAATTGAGTGAGTGACATGAGTCGATGGGTGCTGAATATTGGAATAGCAGAGAAACGATGTGGAGACTGCTTAGCTAGCATGTGATGGAATGGTGTGAGCTAGCATGAGTTGCATGAGTTAGAATGGTCGGATGCGAGTCGGTAGGAGAGGTTGAATACGAGATGACAGTGTGTCAGTGCAGAGAGGAGTTAAGCGAACAAAAACATTCGTACGACGTTTCGGTGTGAACGAAAATAGTGTGAGTGGGCGTGGTGACTTGTGTAGGCTGCAACGACAGATAAAACATTTGGGTGTTGGGGAAAGGGGGGGGGAGCAGAAGACGGGAAATGGATTAGAGGCCCTGCCTAATGTGGGTAGGGCACGAGAGCCATCTAGCTCATGATGACTGAAAAGAGAGAAATGAGAGATGGGGAGAAGATGCATGTGCATGGGGAATTGTGCAGCCTGCGAGATGGGGACAAGAATGAGACACGAAGGGTGCAGGCACAGGGGGAGATGGCCTGCTTGAAAGCAGGCTGAGATGATACGAGAGAATTCAAGTGAAACTGCACAGTAGACAGAATACGTTTACTGGCCACTGGTGGTGATACTACTTAGCCCCCAGCAGGGGGAGCTATGAGGCTGTAGTGGAGGAGAGGAGGGAGTGGCGACGTCTGCAGCTGCACGCGGGAAACTTGATGGGAACCCGGAAGCTCGTTCGTCTCGTTCCAGGGCGCCGGGGTTACATTATTGATCTAAACTGTTGAAGGTCCCGTCTTGATGCGTCAGCCTGAAGGGGAACGGCGGGTGCTGGGCGGTACCGAACGCTGTGACTGCTGGAGGCCGGGCCGCGCTGTGCCGAAAGCCGTGGTTGCCAAAGCCGGTCTGCGCACCGAGAGGCGTCTCACTCTGACAGTACACCGGGCTGCGCCAGGCTGCGCGCTCGCCTATACGAGGAGGAGGAGGAGGCGAGGAGAGAGACAATGTGGATATCCCAGCAATGTGGATATCGCCAGCACAGAGATATTGACGGTGGGTGCTCCTTAGAGGTGGAGGTCCGCTGCGTGAGCGCGCGCCTGGAGCGTTCACTGGGCGGCGCAGGCCGTGGGCTGGACACCGCGGATATGCGATGGAAGATCCTCCGGCTGCGGATTCCTGGATAGAAATCCGTTGCGTAAGGAATTGCGGACTGGAAGGAACGAGGAGACGTGAGGCAGGTTGGTGTTTGAATGTGACGGGTTGTTAACCCAGCTCGAGCGAGCTGACGCGGTTGAGCTGTCGAGATAACCGAGACGAACTGGAATGAAGGGATGAGTGGCTATAAATGGCTCCGGGAAATTAGAGGTGTGGTTATGGTGAACTGTGATTCGCTGGTGAGGAGAAGGTGGTTGAGGCGTGGTCCTGCTCCTGAATTTCAGTTAATTACATTAACTCCATTTTTGTTTACTTGTCATAAAACATACCTTTGTATGTTGTATTTCATTCACATTGGCCATTTTGTTGTTCTTTATGAAGTTCCTCTGTATGTCTAAAGTCTATTCCACACATTAATTGCTCTCTGTGTGGAGTTTGCATGTTCTCCCTGTGTCTGGGCGGGTTTCCTCTGGGCACTTTGGTTTCCCCATCAGCCCAAAACAAGCACAAAAGGTCAAATCCTGCAGCTAAAGTATTCATGACCAATATTAGCTCAAGATCTGGAGATGGATATTTTAACCTTAGTATTTTTCATTTTTGGTTGGGTTCATCAACTCCTTATTTCTATACACCATTGCGCTGCTTGGAATGTTCCACAGTATGACATTAAACAGCTCTACCTTACATTTATTCAGTTTCACTGACTGTGAGCGGATCTGACCTGTAACTTGGTCTGGTTTGGTCTCCATGAAGATAGAAAGGTTTAATGTCATACTGTGAAACATTCCAGACAAAACGATAACATCTTCACGGAGAAAAGAATTTGACGGACCGTCCACCAGAAGAGTTTCACAATTTGTCTTTTAAAGGCAATTGTTGGAGTACCTAAAAATCTAAATTAAATAAAACCTTTATCTGCCGTACATCTCCACCTAAAAGCCACGGGCCACTCCTTTGAGGACCGTGAGGTACAGATCTTGGCCAGAGAAAAGAACTGGTTTGAGAGGGGAGTTAAAGAGGCTATTTTTGTCAAGAAAGAGAATCCTTCCTTGAACAGAAATGGAGGGCTCAGACATCATTTGTCTCCCATTTATAACTCTATCCTGAAACCTAAATCAAAACAAACAAAGAATACAATAGGGCAGCAGGTCAGGTCCAGAGGTGTCTTAATCACTGTAAGGCGCTTGGTGTTGTGTGCCTAAATGTAGAACAGCCTTTGCTCAATCAGCTTTTTCCTTTAGGGCTGTTCAACAGTGGAATAAGCTCCCATCTGAGTTACTGAGCATAAATAACCTCTCTGCTTTTAATCGAGAAGTGAAGGCACGAGTTTTAGAAAACCAGACATGTATGCACTTTTAACTGTAAGAATGAGCTGTGTATGTTTATTGGGATGTATGGAGTAGGGATGGGCGATACCAGTTATTTTTGTTTCGATACGATACCAAGTAATACCAGGGTTAGGATCCCGATATCGATACCGATACTGATACTTTCATACATTTTTTAATACTGCAGAAAAACACTAACCTGTCGTACGCTGTTGCTGCTGTGCTGGAGGGAGCTGCCTGACTCGCCTCCTGTCGTCGTTTGGTCAGTAGCATTTCGTCATGCTGAGGTTTATGATTATATAAGTGTTTATTTAAATTTGTAGTATTGCCACAATATCGGATCATTTTTTGGCACACACTGCACTTCGCAACATTGTCGTCCATGGTGTGGAAGTAACTCCACACCACACTTCGCTTGCGGTCTCCTATGGCTCCCGCAGCCCCGTGCTGCTTTGACTGAAATCTCACAGCAGTGAGTCTGTCGCGGGATGACGTACTACCCCACGTTTGGTGAGAACGCGGAACGAAAAGTAGTGCCTGACAAGTGGCAATGGTTGAAAAATGAACAAAACACATGAATTTGAACTAAATAAACCGAAAGTTAATTTAATACCAGGATCGATCCATATTAAAAGCCCCATCAGGATCGAAATATCGATCTTTGGTATCGACCCGCCCACCCCTAGTATGGAGTACTTGATAACTGATTTAATGACTGTGAGTATGTGTGCATTGTGTTCTGGACAGCAGAACACTGCTTGGACTGCTGCCCCCGCGACCCAGAAAATGGAAAAAGCGGAAGAAAATGAATGAATGAATGAGTATGTGAAGATTGGGGAAATTGTATGAATGATGTTACATGGGTTGCAAGTTTAAATGCACTGTAAATATGGCACTCTGACCCCTCCCCCAGAGGACTACAGATGGAAATTAGCTGTAAAGCTACAATCTGGTACAAGCATCTCTGCCTATGTGCTTAATGTAACTGTACATTGTCCATATAAATAAAAAAAAATGAAATGAAATGAAATGTTACAATTTTGTATGAAAAGCACTTTATAAATAATGTTTGATTGATTGATTGAAAACACCCATTATGCCCTGAATGGTTCTGCTAACCCCACACTCCACTCCCGCTGCAGATCTAATAGGCCCACCTAACTAACACAAACTGTAAACGTGTGGTAGTTTCAGAATAATTTCATTGTAGTTAGCGCCCCCTTCAGGCAGATATAGGCAGTGTCCACCAGCGTCTGACCAGAACTGAAGAAGCAGCTTGGATGAGCTGCGAAAGGTTTTCAACCAAATAAACTTTTGTCCAGTTGTCAAATTGAATTTCTCCTTTTGCCGTGGATTCTACCTGGACGCCTGAGGGATTCAACACAAAAAACACTTGAATTATATGTTTTAATATGAGCAAAGTAAACAACCTCATCTCCACATTATAAATTCCTTGGCATTTAATAACAGAGTTTAACATCTAACTTAATCCTGTCTTCTACTTTTAGCAGCGCCCCCTTTGGCTCTGATACGATACAATGCTTTTCCTCCGAGGACATGGGACCTTAAATCTGACGTTCCTCTGGTACTGTGGCACATCCCTTTAAATCGTTTGGCATAACGAGCTTATATTTAAAGGGAAGGGAGCGTTGGTACCGTGGCGACGCCTCTGAAAAGAATGAAAAACTCCAGGGATCAAACTCGTTCAATTCAGACATCTCTTATGTGACAGCAGACGTTTAAATGGAACACGAACAATTCACCACAGCTACGCTCAAAGTAAGACGTACAGTCTCAACGGGCCGACCTTAAGAGTTAAAATAATATCCTGCCGTTGTCAAGGGAGGGATTTGTAAATTGCTTCACAGTGCTCCATTTATTAGGATTATTATTTTTAATTCATGTATTTTAAAAGCCGTTTGAAGGGGCTGCATTGTATTTAAAATAATTTTTGTCAAGATTAATGCTCTTTACATCATGCGGTGTCAGATGAAAGCTCCTAAGTTAGTAAGAAAAACAAAAAAAAGATGTGAGAATTATAAAGAAACGACAGCATGACACTATGGCCGCGTTTAATTTCTCTTTCCTCACTTCCTTCTCCTTGATTCCTCTCGATTTTGCAGGAAATGGGTGAGGAAGTCCCGCCCACAGAGGAGACAAATTAAGTAGATAAACTCCTCACTGAGACCAATAAAGTTTGATTCTTTTCTCTGATGCCTGCTCCTGAAGCCAACGAAACATCCAGCAGCGAACTAACGATTGCATATTGTGTCTGCCGACTCATATCACTGCGCTCACGTTAGCGTATCAGCCTGTTCACTTGTAAACTTCCCCTTGTGGCGGACCGCATCTGCCGTGCACTTCCGCTAAAGGTGAACAGGCTAATACGCTAACGTGAGCGCAGTGATACGAGTCGGCAGACACAATACGCGATCACTAAGTTCGCTGCTGGATGTTCCGTTGACAACTGTTTGGGACTAGGGATGTCAACAATTAATCGATTAACGGTTAATTGTCGATTAAGACGTTGGTCGATCAAAATGCATTAATTGTAATTAACCGCTAACCGCGGACACGCGGACATGCGCACCCGCGTGGTCATGAAACAAGGCAACCGCGCTGCGCCAAGATCGACTCACAGCCGACCGCAGGCGCCAACGGCACTGCTTAGCAGCCCCGGGTGTACGCGCGAAACGAGATCTAACCCGGAATGCGTGCCGCTGCTGCCGGTTTCGCCGCAGCCCGCGCCCCGAGCCCCGAGCCCCGCGCGGCTGGCCTGCGGCTCGGAGCGCGGGGCGCGGCGAAACCAGCACGCGCCCCAGTGGTTTAATCCTGGTCTAGTCCAGGTCTAGACCCGGTCGAGTCCCGGTCGAGTCCAGGTCCAGTCCAGGTCCAGACCTGGTTCAGACCTGGTCCAGTCCACGTTCAGTCCTGGTCTAGTCTCTTAGCCAATCAGGACAGAACACAATGTTACACTATAAAAACAATTTTACACTATAAAAAAAAAAATTGGATAGAGCAAGGGATTACTGTATTTTGTTATTCAGCATCAATACATTTGTCTGCTTTTTACTAAGGAATAATCAATTGAGGAATATACAATATAATAATACTATGATATATTTATGACTCAGTGTTATGTTACTATAGCTTATATTCTTAAAGACCCTATTGAAACACTCAAATTCAGGTGAAAAACGCCGCTTATCAGTTAATCGTTAATCGACCGATAAGGTCAATCAACTATCAGTTAATGAATTAACCGATAATTTGCATCCCTATTTGGGACGCAAATATATCACCTTTCGGACAAATGTTTTGTTTTGAAAAGAAAAACAAGCTTTATTTAATGTTCCAGAGAAGTTACCGGACCTCCCTACGTGGGCTTGAGAAAGCGAGCTGAACCGGGATTAGCTGAGAGTGTCAGAGGTAAGCCGGTGTCAACACACGGAACTTTTAGAAGGAAACCCATAGAGATTAACATAAAAAAAAAAACGCACTATCCCTTTAAGTGACAGTTTTACCATGACAATGATGAAACCAAGCACAGATATTAGGTAGGACAACATAAAAACACAGTTCTCACAGTTGTTAAAGTTCAGATGTTTCACGGCGTTTGTAGGGCAGCATTTGAATGTAGGGCGCGACTGACTTTTAAAAGCGTATAGTTCTAGTTTCTGTCTCGCTCGAAATCCCAAAAGGCCTATTTGTCTTTGAACGCCTCGCTTATTTCATTTATGACACAACTTACCATATTCAAGACAAAACTTTTGCGGGAAACTTAGAACTGTTCACGGAATAAAAGGTAAAAAAAGGATTTCGCTTTCTGTCTGTAAAAGGTTGAGGTCACGGGGCTGTACAAAATATAGATTTGATTTTCACACCAGGAGACACAGGGAGAAGACGTGACATTATCGAAAGGCTGAAATATAGTGCGCATACTTAATATTCAGCCAAAACTATTCATTAGAATACTAAATGCCACAATAGAGCGTACTGGAGTCATACACCGGCTCCAGTAGTGGATAAATAGGGGAGTTGCAATAAATAAATAAAAAATTAGCCTAATTTCTCCCATTATCAAACGGCAAGAGTTTAATTCGCATATTTACATGTAGCAACAATTAATTTAATCAACAAAGACTTCTATATAACACAAAATTGATTCTTGTGAGTGTTAAGTCATGTTATAATGTTACCTTCTCAAAAACATACCTGGAGTTTGAGTGTTCCTTCATTTTTAGTTCATCTACATCTCCTAAGCTCAAAATGCTCTGTTCCACCTTGTGATGTCATGAAGCAGTAGTTTTGAAGTCAACAGCTACTTTTTTAAAAAAACCTTTTGTTCAGTAGAGATTGGCAATTCCAACGCTGAAATAATCCAACTGATTCTATTGAAGGCGTACAGAGTTTAAAGCACTTCCTGTATCACCACATGACATCACAAGGTGGAAAAGAGTGTTTTCTGTTTCTGGAGAAGCACTTGGTGGCCTAAATATGTAGGATTTGTGTGTTAAACGTGTGTGAAGGAAACAAAACACAACTCTGGGTCTGTTTGTGACGAGGAAACAACATTAGAACAAAGATCAGAAAATAGCCTAAGAGGGGTCCTTAAATGTAAGAATTTATTAAAGAATGATTCTTAGTTTCTACTTAATTTATAAAACTTCTAACCCAAACTCATAACCTCTTAATTAAGTAGTTGCTAACCCTGAATCCTTTTAAACTATTTGTTCATTAAGAATTAAGTCTTTCTTCATGTTGTATCGAGCCTAATTAAGTTATAGTTATTATTTTTTTTATTTCCAAGCACGTTTTGCAACTTTTAGTCTACAAAGTGGAGGTTATTAACTATAAGGTTAGCAACTCCAATTTGTGTCCAAAATCGCCCCTGGCCTCAAATATTTACATAAAATGTACTGGTATATGGGATCTCCACCAAGGCACAGTCGCCTTGTAACTGGATGGTTTGATGTTCCATCCAGCCCCATCCAGTGCATATCGTTGCTGTGTCCATTGGCAAGACACTTCACCTCACCTTGCCTGTGCAAATGTAGAGACTGACAAGAAGTAGTTGCAGAGGTGATTGACACAGAATGGAAACCAAACAAACCAATTTGTACAATTTGCTTTAAATATACAGTATGTACATTTTTTGGTGGAAGGTCTGAGTTTCCACGTGTAACCCTGTTCATTTTGCCCCAACAAAACCCTAACGAAATCTAATATCAGGGCTCGTTAAACCAAATTTAAGTGCAATCCCCAGTTTTGTCACTAAATGGCAGTGCACCACATTGCTTTACTATTTTCTACTTTGCTCTGTTCTTCCTCTTACGGCCATCTTACTAAAGAGAGCACAAGTAGATTAAACTAATAACAGGTCCTGTGAATATTTGAACTGTGTTGGAACCTAGAAGTGAATATTGAAAAGTACCTGGTTGTCCCGACTGGTTTTTTAGAGGGTCTGGTCCTGATTCCTGGTCTCATACTATTCCTAGTTCTACCGATGCTGGATTCCTCTTGGTTCACCCTGGTGCTTAGTTCCCTGGTCCACCTCCTCACCTAATAGCGCTGCTACGGTTTCACTGGGTGTGTGTACATGACGCCGAGTATTAAGGAGGCGGTAGGACAAATTTGAGTGCACTCAAAGGTAATTTTGATTTGGACTGGACAATATTCTATTTTGTTTTTTTCCCTTGAGATCTCAGAGGTTTTTTGGCCAATGTGTAAAGATATTTTATGTTATTGTAAATTACTGTGAACAAATGGTTCTGTGTAGTATGGCAGCATGGTGGCTGAGTGGCTAGCACTAACGAGCACTAACAGCAAGAAGGTTCCGTGTTCGATCCCCGTGTGGCACATTGGTATGGCCGTAAGATTCGAGTCGCCCGGGCCTTTCTGTGTGGAGTTTGTGTATGTTCTCCCTGTTTCCATGGATATGTTATTGGTTTGCCAAGTTTCAATTCAGATCTAGGGAGGGGCGTCCCTGCTCCCAGTCAGAATGCATGTTTTTCAAGGTATTTTTGAGCGATCAAATTGTTTTGTGATCTAATAAATGCAAGATTGATAAGTTTAAGGCGATACTGTGAAACATCCCAGGCAAACATCTCCATGGAGACAATGTGATCGACCCTCTACTAGAAAAGTTGCATAGTGCAGCTTTAAAGGGACAGTGTGTAAGATTTTTACCCGTTAATTACTGAAATTGAAGATACCCATTCAAAAATACATCGTTTTCCAAGCCTTTTCATTTCCATCATGAAATCAAAGTATTGTTTTGAACTTAGATATAGTCACATAAAAGGGGGATCTTCCCCATATAGAGGCAGCCATTTTGAATACGAGAGC
>JAVJIX010000287.1:645000-711245 GCA_036785185.1 Paratrypauchen microcephalus | reverse complement strand
CAGAAGGACATTTGGGCTCCGCCTTCGCCTTTGGCAAGGCTCGTGGTTTTGGGTAAACAACAAGCATGATGTTGTATCACATGTCGTAATGGATCTAACACGTGTTTTGGACTAAATTGTGTTTTACTGGATTTTATTCGCTGGATCCTTACGGACAGATTGATACCAAGCTTGTGGTGAAATACAGAGTTTGACCTGTGCAAGGCCTTCAAAGGTAAGCAAAGTAACAAACCTCGTTTTGTGCTTTTCCGTATAAAAGCCCCATGTGCTCAGGAAGTGATTGTTGTGCCGGGAAATGAATTGCATAGTCAAAAAGAGGAGACTGTAAGGTTTCATTTGATATGTAGATTGTCATGGTACACGATCGGGAATGTGTGTTTTCATGCGAAAAGAAAAAAAAAAACAGTGAACGGGAGACCGCGTTTTATTAATACCGTTGTTGTCGTCCGGGTGCGCGCGGATACGCGAGCTGTCCGCTACGCCGCGTCCGTGTGACCCTCGAGGTTTGCCGTAGCTAAAACAGGAAGTACCATAGCCACTATCCACCTATGCGCCACGAATCCTACACACTGGACCTTTAAGTTTCTAATTTTAAGCTAAGTTGTTTTTACACCTCTCATTATAAAATCCTTACATCCTAAGTTCTTGGTACATTAACTCAATGATATATTCTAATTTTGTTTAATACTTGAAGAGCACTGGCAGCATCAGGAGCCAGAGGGACCAGGGGGAGGTGCCTATGGAAATGAAGAGAGTTTTTGCATTGGCGTTAATGAGACGAGGACTGAAAGGGGATAAGTCGGTGTTTGAAATGTTAATTACTTTTAGAAGTCAAATTATAGTGAAATCACACGGGACACTGAAGCAAAGGAGTCACGCAAGGTATGGTGGGGCAAACGAAAGGGGCAAAAGAACTTTAGAATATTCAGTGATTTGTGATGAAAAAGTATGTAAAAACAACCCAAAAAAGTCAAAATTTTATTACATAGTCCAGTTTTCGCTCTTCTCCGTACAATGCACAAATTTACTACATTAAACCAAATTGTTTACTTACATAAAACTTGAAAAATATACAAAGAATTGGAAATTAAAAGTGGAATATGATATGAAAGACTACAGTATGCCAATATGTGTGTATCTTTGCATTTATTCAGTTACAGATGTTAGTAAAGCTCTGGGCTGTTTCGCCTTTCCACTGATCAGACTTGTACCTGCCATGAAGATGGATACCCATCCATTTTCTTCACAGGGGCAACAGTCTAAGCAGGGACTCGCAGACTTCCTTGACCCCGGACACTTCCTTCAGCTCCTCCGGGGGGACCCCAAGGCGTTCCCAGGCCAGCTGGGAGACATAGTCCCTCCAGCGTGTCCTGTGTCTTCACCGGGGCCTCCTCTCGATGGGACATGCCTGGAACACCTTCCGAGGGAGGCGTCCAGGAGGCATCCAGAACAGACGCCCGAGCCACCTCAGCTGCTCCTCTCGACGTGGAGGAGCAGCTCTACTCCGAGCCCCTCCCATGTGACTGAGCTCCTCACCCTATCCCTAAGGGAGCGCCTAAGAGCTTTGCTTTTTCACTCAGCTCCCTCTTCACCACAACGGTCCGGTACAGCGACCACATCACTGCCGACGCTGCACCGATCCGCCTGTCGATCTCACGCTCCATCCTCCCCTCACTCGTGAACAAGACCCCGAGATACTTGAACTCCTCCACCTGAGGCAACGACTCTCCACCCACCCGGAGAGGGCAAGCCACCTTTTTCCTGTCGAGAACCATGGCCTCGGATTTGGCCATGGTTCTCGACCAGAAAAAAGATAAATAGATACATTTAATGCAGTACTGTGGAACATTCCTGGCAAAGCAATGACATCTCCATGGAGACAGGTTAGCAGTTGCACACTTTATTCACTTCATCAGGCAATGATGAAGGCCTGATGAAGGCCTAGGGCCGAAACGTTGCATGTCTTAATATACTTTTTCATTTTGCAAGTAAGACGGAGTGCGGGATTGTTTTCTCCTTGTGTGTTCCGGGTCTGCTCCCTCGCCTCCAACGCACCCGTCTGAAGAGATAGAAGTGCGAAGTTCTCATTTTTGGACACTTTATTCACTGAAATTTTTACTTATTATCTTAATTAAACATGTTCTTCTCCATGTAGACAAGCAGAAAGTCAAATTACAGGTCAGATCTGTGGAAAGACGACCACACTCAGTTTTTTTATTGTACTTATGAGCAATAGAAAAATATATGAATACATGAATTATAATTGAATACCTGCAAAACAGACAAGCTTAATGCCATATTGTGTAACATTCCGATGTAAACTAAACTATTAACTGTTTGTTTACTATGAATTAAGTCTTTCTTTATGCTTTATTAAGGCCAATTAAGGAGTAGTTTAAAAAAAAAAAAAGTGTAATTCTAATTCTTAAGATGATTTTTCTTTCGAATTTGGTTCTTTAAAGATAACTTTTCTCATGAAGGGTCCACCACTTGCTCGTCTCCATATTGGGACGTGGGGTTCTTGTTTGATATAAGCAGGTAGCTGACTATCTACAAAAAAAAAAAAAAAAGATTTACTATTTTTTTAAACCTTAAAACCTCAAATCTCATAACTCATCCACTTCACTCCATCTCCATCTGAACATTAGTTATTCTGACGTTCTCCACAGTTGGTTGCATCTGCCTTTGTTTGTTACCTGCTCCTATAGCGCTCCCATGTGACTTCCTCTTTGTTTACTTCTCCTCCTCTTCATCGTTTGTGTTTGTGCTTTGCTAACTCCACCGCCACCGCGCACATATAGGATTTTTATGTTTAACTGACACTTCAATCAATTGGCAGTATTTAGCGAGGAAAAGTCCAATCCCGCGGGGTTCTTGTTTGTTCATACACTGTACGTAATGGCTGCAGAGTGGAATATATGTCCGCCTCCTGATAAAACGCTGTATGTCCGTCCGTCTGTGGGCGAACGCTCAGTAGTTACCGTGGTGATGCAATGCACACATTAGCAAACACAACAAAGATTTTAAGATAAACTCAAGAAAAGGCTTGTGAGCACTACGAGCGTTCAGGGTCCTGTTTAGGAGTTCGATTTTCAACAAAAAGGTGAGAGCGGCTAAGTGAAAAACTATAGGCTAATTATTTACCAGCACAAATCAGATCCCTTGTTGTAATTCCAACTAAATAAATTGTTTATGGTCAGATTGTGTTAAAAGAAAACCCAGATAATACAGGATAACAGAGCGTTAATTGCATATTTTTGTCCCACAATGCACTTCAATACCTTAATAAAATGAACGGTTCCTAATCTTAACCCTGACCTCAGTGTAAATATGCTAAAAAGCCTTCACCTGACTGATATCTTGAATGAATAATGAGATCCCTCTGCTGCTTTGGCAGCTCTCTGAGGACCATGGCGTGTACTGGAAGATGTGACTACAAGAATGTGAGGAAAAGCCTACGAGAACAGCTGAACTTTATTTGGGGTTGATCAGAGGCACTTTTTGGTGGCAGGTGTGTGCTGACTCCAGTTTAACATGAGTTTGAATGGAACTGGTTAAAGGACAATGGCACTGCTGCTTAAATGACACTTAAAGGAAACTAACACCTCTGCTTAAATGACACTTAAAGGACACTGACACTGCTGCTTAAATGACACTTAAAGGACACTGACACTGCTGCTTAAATTACACTTAAATGACACGGGCACTGCTGCTTAAATTACACTGCTGCTTAAATGACACTTAAATGACAATGGCACTGCTGCTTAAATGACACTTAAATGACACTGGCACTGCTGCTTAAATGACACTTAAAGGACAGTGACACTGTTGCTTAAATGGCACTTAAAGGACACTGACACTGCTGCTTAAATGACACTTATATGACAATGACACTGCTGCTTAAATGACACTTAAATGACAATGACACTGCTGCTTAAATGACAATGTCAATGCTGCTTAAATTACACTTAAATGACAATGACACTGTTGCTTAAATGACACTTAAATGACAATGACACTGCTGCTTAAATGACACTTAAATGACAATGACACAACTGCTTCAATTACACTTAAATGGCAATGACACTGCTGCTTAAATGACACTTAAATGACACTGACACTGCTGCTTAAATGACACGTACATGACAATGACACTGCTACTTAAATGACACTGACACTGCTGCTTAAAGGACACTTAAATGACACTGACACTGCTGCTTAAAGGACACCATTTGAGCTTTATTATGCTACACATTGTGTGTTTTACCTATTTGTATTATATACAATTTACTGTACTTTTGCTGTGGGTATATGTGATGTTTTAGTCATGGTGTTTATTGTCTTGTTTATCAGATGTTTTATGTTCACTGTGGGCCTAGGGGGTGCTGCAATTTCAAATCCTGTGTGTGCAACCTGTACATATGAGCCGTGTCTCAATTCCCAGTGTGCACAGTTCGGAGTGTGGTTTTAAGGGCGCATACGTCACTTCCGGCGCGACAACTGCTGTCCCATTTCGTTTTTGTCCCATGCACACTTAAAATGCACCCTGAAAATCGCAGTTGTTTCCATGGAAAATGTCCGATTTTGACAATAAAGCTGACTTTGAACTTTGAACTGAACACAGCCACATCTCGAGTTATAAAAGGATGTGCACACTTATGCGACCACATTATCTCGGTTGTTTATTTTTACTTCATCTCCCTGAAAGTTTGTTTTTCAGTTCCGTTGTACAGGTTACAGGTTACATTAAAGGTGGAAAAAGTTGTGACATTTTTGTCTTGCTGTCATTTTTTTACATCACAAAAACCTGGCATTTGAACAGGGGTGTGTAGACTTTTTATATCCACTGTAGCTTCACCCTCAAGGGAATACTGACGATAGAAAAAATACAAAAGGAGAGCTGATTTGTGCTGCTAAACAAGTCTCTCACATAAAATCTCAAGCTGGCTCATTAGTCACTCTCACATTTTTGTTGAAAATCAAACACCTAAAGAGGTCCGTGAACTCTCAAATTGATCACAGGCTCCTGAAAATGTGTCGTTTAGTTCCATTTTGTATTTTTTCGTGCGTTTTCAATCTAAAAGCTTATATGGCAATGCTGTGTGCCATACATTCCGCCATAGAAATACAACTCTGGAAGAAAAAAAAAAGAGATCACTGCATTTTTTTTTCTGATATCAGCATCTCTACATGTATTACAGCCATTCCATTCCAGCGTCTGTTGAATTCCAACACAAACACAAAGCTGAGCTAATTCAGTTCTTGCACCAGGAGTGGAATAAAGTCACCCAAGAACAATGTGAAAGACTTGTGGAGAGCATGCCAAGACGCATGAAAGCTGTGATTAAAAATAAGGGTTATTGCACCAAATATTGATTTCTGAACTCTTCTTAAGTGTATTCTTAAGTGTATTAGTATTATGTTGTTTTAAAATGAATTTGATCTTGTTTCTTTGCATTGTTTGAGGTCTGAAAACATGTATCTTTTTTGTTATTTTGACCATTTGTCATTTTCTGAAAATAAATGCTCTAAACCAGGGGTGTCAAACTCATTTTGGTCCGGGGGCCGTATCCAACCTACTTTGATCCCAAAGGGGCCGGATCAGAAAACTCATGGCATAAATACCCCAAAAATAGCAATAAGTCCAAATATTTGTGCAGAGAAACACAAATCTATTACATAATCTAGTACAGAACTCTTTCTTTTACAAAATATTATATTATGAACAACCTAAAACTTGATGATAACAGGAGAAGTTCAATTTGTCAACTGGACAAAGTTTGTTTGGTTGAAAACGTTTCGCCGCTCATCCGAGAGGCTTCGTCAGCTCTGAGCTCTGAGCTGACGAAGCCTCTCGGATGAGCGGCGAAACGTTTTCAACCAAACAAACTTTGTCCAGTTGACAAATTGAACTTCTCCTGTTATCATGGATTCTACCTGGACGACTGAGGGACTTTTCACGCATCTAAAACTTGATGCTATTTCAACACAAGCATACAAGTTTCCAAGCAGGTTAACAAATAGGAATTAGTCAATTTTTCTTGGAAAATCCTGCACTCCTGCACCACTTTTCTCATTTTTGACATTTTGCTGATGAGGGTGTCACGGTCGACAGTCAAAACGATGGTCCTTTAAGAGCGTTTGGAAAGAGGCGAGTCTTCATTTGTGCTGCTCTGGTGGGAGGGGCCACGCACAGAGGCGCTGGAGACGCTGCTATGCTAAACTGCACAGAAAAGAGGCAGAAAATTACCAATATTTTAATAAAAAATTTTAATAGAAAATCAGCCGAGGGCCATATTAAAGGTCTTAGAGCAGTGTTTCCCAACCAGCGGTACAAGTACCCCTAGAGGTACGCGAGCACACTGCGGGGGGTACTCGACGGTGTCGCTGCCAGGCGCAGGGGGAGATTTTTTATTTATTTTTTTTAAATTCTAATTTGACTAAATTTGAGTTAAAGAAAAGAAAAAAATGCCAGAGAATTTAATTTACAAATTAAGCACATGAAATAAAATGATTTGCATTTAATAATCTGTTTTGTCACGTCTTACTTTTGGAGAATTATGAGTGAGGGGGTACTCGAGGTATGACAAAAGGCTCAGGGGGTACACAAGACAAAAAAGGTTGGGAAACACTGTCTTAGAGGGCCGATCTGGCCCCTGGGCCGCATGTTTAACATCCCTGCTCTGAATGATAATATTTTTATTTGGAATTTGGGGGAAATGTTGTCAGTAGCTTATAGACTCAAACAAAAATGTTCCTTTTGCCCAAATACATAAGTAGTACCTATAAGTAGTCAAATCAGAAAACCTGATCATTTTCCAGAGCTGTGTATATTTATGGTCAGATTCTGTTAAATCAAAGCTCAGATAAACTCTTGCTTGAATAACAGAGCTTCATACAGAGCAGTGCCTCCAGTTAGCTTCGCGCTGATGACAATGATGACGTCGGCTGTCGGCCCCAGTGGAGATGAGGACAGCGCTCCAGCTTTGCCTTTTGCAGTGACTATTTTTGAGATCTCTGTGCTGCACCCAAAGGTTACAAATAGCAGAATCAATTTCATGCTTTTGGTGGTTGGCCTTTTCTCCTGTAAAAACTATAAAAAGCGCGATGATGTGGCCACGGCTCGAGGTGAGGGGGGTGAGGTTTAAAGAACGGGGAACTATTGATTTGGAAAGGACTGCGCTAGACTCAGAATATGAGGTCTGAAGATGGGGGAGAAAGGATAAGTAAACTAAGAAGCAACTTGCAGTGACACTTCAAATACAGTATGTTGTGAGCTCATACTTCTGCAGATCTGGCTCGTAACTTGGTCTGGTAGTTTCACTTGCTTTTCTTCATGAAGACAGAGGTTTAATGGTAGCAGACCCTTCACCAGAAAGTTATATAGATCGGGTTAAAACTATAAATATGTACTAGTCAGTATTGGGGGTTGCTGGAGTATGAGTTAATATTCTAGGTTTTTTTTTTCTCCACATAAGTCACGGCACATTTGCACTTTTTTCAAAGGTCCCATGACATGGTACTTCTTGATGCTTTTATATGGCTCCTTAATGGTTCCCTAATACTGTAAATGAATCCTTCTTCAAAATCAACACTCAGTGCATGAGAAACAGAGATAAGATGAGAAAGAGTCATAAATGTCACTCTGGAACACTCCATTATGGGCGTTGTTGCTTGAATGCAAATGAGGAGGACAGAGATGGCCTATAGTAGCGGGTGGGGGCGTGGCCAAACTCTCCACTCTTTCCTTTTCAGCTGTGCCCTGTGCGCTCTGACCCACTTCCGTGTTTTTGCACGGGGGGAGAGATGAGAAGCATTCCATTGAAAAATAAACACATTTCCACAGAAAATAAAATTAAACCACTGCTGTTTCAGATATCCACAGGCTCAGATAAAGGACTTCTGAGCCTAGAAACACTCGCAAGTTCCTCCAGGCAAATAAAAAAAACGCATTTCGCATTGCCTAGCGCATTCGCAGTCCAAACTCTCTGGGCGTGATTTACAGAGACGCTGAGTACAGACAGACGGGGGTGGAACTGCATTTGCATTTCTTTTTTCGAGCTGACGTCAATAAGTTTCCTTGTTCAAAATCGCCCGTTTGAGCTCAGATTTTTTTCTAACGCAGAAAAGGATCGCAAATGCTCGGTTTAGACATTTCGCAACTTTTAACCGGGGGGGGGGGGGGGGGTTCACATTAACATTCAAAAACCTCAGAAAGTGAACATTTCATGCCATGGGACCTTTCAAAAAATGGCAGAAATGGCAGTCGGGTTACACATTCATACATCTTGTTCAAGAGTGCAAGTTTTCAGGATTTTACTAGTTTGGCAAAAGGAGAAATTCAATTTGTCAGATGGACAAAAGTTTATTTGGTCGAATATGTTTCGCAGCTCACCCAAGCTGCTTCTTCAGTTCTGAAACTTATTCCCAAGGCTTTACAGAAGAAAGCACCGGAACCAGGGCATCGGGCACCCAGGTTAACCCAGCGTTACCTGAGAAGGATGCTCGGCCTTAGAATCAGCTGTCTCAATTATGAATCTGAAAACTTAAAATTTCAGTAGTTTGCTTTTATTAAATAGAAAACCACTGAAATCCTTTACATTTTGCATTATGGTCACTCCACACTTCATAAAGTTCAGGTTTCTCCACCACTGTTACAATTACCATAATCCAAGGGGTTTTTTTGGGGGTTTTTTGTAGGCTAAAGTTTGATCTGACATATTAAAATACATCCGTTCGTAAGAGTGTTCCCAGTGTCTTATTATTATTTGTTTTCCAAATATTAAAACTAGTTTGAATAAACTCTGATGATGAACATTGAGTGGTCATTTTTGGATCACTCAAAACATAGTGTTTCGAGTGATGTTTTTTATGCACCCGTGAAGCTTCTTCCAATACTTTTGAATCACAGGACATTCCCACAGGAGATGTGTCAGAATTCGAGTTAGCATGCTAGTTGTAGTTAGCGTTACAGTGATGGCAAAACTCTCCTCTGGTCCAACAGATCACTGGAAACCTCCTGTTTGGTTCACCCTCATGGGGATATTGACGATATCAGCTGCAAATTGAACAAACTGACAGGTGCTTTGATTTTACACACAAAAGGTGCGAGAGACCAAGGCACTGCTCTGTCTAAAGCTCGACTTTTAACCTGGAAGGACAAGAGCATCTCTACGGAAGCCGACAGAGGCCATGTTCATAATGATTATTTTCCACCTTAATAGCGAGAAAATTTACTCGAGATCTTGAGGAAACAAAACTGTTATTTCGAGATCTCGAGAAAACAACGAATTAATTGTGTTACAGCTAGATCACTGTATCTCCGTCAGTAAAGATGAAGCCGGGCCAGTCTTCTGCGGAGGTGCCGCGGACTAATCTTGAAATTGTCCCGAATTAAAAGACGTAATGCAATCTCCCCCTGTGTCAACCCCTGATCAAAATATTGCCTTATCAGTTGATCGATTATTATTCCAGATATTCTAATGACCAAAAACACGTCTATTCAGAATGAGAAATAGCCCCGAAGTCAGCCTGTCACAACGTGGCGGTAGACGTTTCAGTTGTTTTCTCGAGATCTCAAATTAATAATCTTATCTCGGGATAACAAAGAAGAAAAAATATTGCTTATGAATATGGCCTCTGTCGACTTCCGTACATCTCACCTGTTTTAGGTTTCCATTGGCTTCCAATGAGCTTTAGAGTAGAGTTCATAATTCTTTTATTTACCTTTAAGTGTTTACATAGTCCTTCCTCGCTGACCTGATCCACCCTTATGCCCACGTCTCGCACTGTCAACAGACCAGCTACAGCTTGCCGTCCCAAAGACTAAACGCAGCTTCGTGGGGATGGTGCGTTTTCTGTTGCTCCCCCACGCCTCTGGAACCAGTGTGAACCTGTTTTTATTATAAGAGTTGCTCCTCCACCTTTTTTCACTGGCTTTTAAAGGTCCCATGGCATGAAATTTTCACTTTAGGAGATTTTTGAACGTTAATGTGAGCTCCCCTAACCTGTTTAGCCCCCCCCTTCCCCCCCCATGGCTAAAAGTTGCGAAATGTGTAAACTGAGCATTTGCGATCCTTTTCTGCATTTGAAAAAAAGACAGCCCAAACGGGCGATTCTGAACAAGGGAACTTTCTGACGTCACACTCAGGGAAAGGTTTCCACCCCCGTCTGGATGTCCACCCCCTGTCTCTGGAAATCTGGAGAATTTGGACCGCAAACGAGCTACACAATGGAAGATTTTTTTTTGCCAGGAGACGCGTGAGAGTCACCCAGGCTCGGATGTCCTTTATCCGAGCCTCCGAACCTCTGAAACAGCAGTGGTTTGATTTTATTTTCTGTGGAAATTTGTCTAAGAGTTTTTTTTTCATAGGACGCTTGTTCTATCTTCCTCTGCGCTACAAACACGGAAGTAGGGACGACATCGCATGGCTAAACCAGGAAACACTGGCGTATTTATCCACACCCCCACCCGCCTGCACTGGCCCGTTTCTGTCCTCCTCATTTGCATTCAAGTGACACGCCCAGAATAAAGTGTTTCAGAGACATATTTCTGAATAGGGCTGCCTTCAGTAGGCTCTCTCATGCACTTGATTTGATTTTGGAGAAGGATTCATTTACAGTATTAGGGAACCACTAAGGCGCCATACAAACGCATCAAGAAGTACCATGTCATGGGATCTTTAACAAATAAGATGTACATTTCTTGTTGTTAATTCATTATTTGATTAACTGTTTACTTCAGAGATGTAAACAGACTAATAATAAAGAGTTACTCAAACATGTGTGAATTAAACAAAACACAACTCCAGGTACAGTATGTTTTTGATGAGGTAACAGCGTTTTAACACGACTAAAAGCTCACGAGATTATATTTTCCGTAAATTAAGCAGTGCCTTTAATATGCACTACTTAAAATGAACTTTGAGCAGTTTTGTTTAATTTACTTCGATCAACTGTACGTTCTCATTTTTTTCCCCGTGTATATATACAGTATTATATAGAAATGGACAATGCATACAACTCCATGTAGGTCTGTTTACAATAACAGTATGCCTAGATTTTTCAAAAGCAGTGGCTTCCAGTACAAAAACACCCTCTTGGTCATTAAAAACCAAACAGTTTTATCTTCCGAGCTTTTTGCCAGTGGTGTTAAAAATGTGGGAGTCAGTCCAGGGTTGTAATGACTTCTTTTAGCCAAATGCCACTTGGAAATTCAGTAATAATAGCGATTAAACGTGGTGATAATTACTATTTCCTACTAATTCCTAATTCCTTTTTTTTTTCTTTTTTTTTTACAGAGAAAGAAGTTTTACATTTTACATTGTTCAAACTGCACATTAACTATTGTTGTTTCTTTGCACATGTCACCAAACTCAATTTCAATACTAAGAATGATAATACAGTGGTACCTCACCTTACGAAATTAATTCGTTCCAGAAGTGGTTTCGTAACGTGAATTTTTCATAAGTTGAGTAGCTATTTCAATGGAAAAGGCCTGATCCGTTCCAAGGTCTTTATAGTGTAATATTTTTTTTATAGTGTAATGTTGTGTTCTGCGTCCTGACGGGCTAAGAGACTAGACCAGGACTAAAAGAACGTGGAATAAACCAGGTCTGGCCAGAACTGGATTGGACCTGTTATTATTCTAACATGGCAGTGCCGTTGGATGAGCGCGTTGCTCGTGTCTCCGCGCACCTTGCGCGTTCCGCGCTAGAGCTAAGAGGCCGAGAAAGACGCTCTTTCAGCAGGAATAAGGGCGAGGCGGGCTCTGGTTCTATCTGACCTCCAGAGCCGGGGGGCCGACACTGTGAGCTAACAGGCCGAGAAAGGTGCTCTATCGGCGGGCAAGACCGCGGGGTCTCGCTCGGGGCGGGCTCTGGTTCTATCTGACTTCTAGGTCTAGACCAGAACTAAACCAGGTCTAGACCAGAACTAAACCAGGTCTAAACCTGGTCTAAACCTGAACTGGACCTGGACTAAACCAGGACCGGACCAGGACCAGACCCGGACCAAACCGGGACCAGACCAGGAATAAATCACCCCGTGCTTGCCCGCGCATGCTCGGAGGCACGGCCCGAGCGCCGCGGCTCCATCCCGCGCTCGCAGTCCCGGTGTACTCGCGCCGTGTCGACGTTGCTTTTTGATCCTTCGATGTCGGCTCTTCCCATCATTGTGAAGCAGAATTCACCAAGCGTTGGATTGTTCACTCACTAATAGGGAACGTGAGCTGGGTTTAGACCGTCGTGAGACAGGTGAGTTTTACCATACTGATGATGTGTTGTTGCAATAGTAATCCTGTGTCTCTGCTCCCCTCGCACGTTCAGCGCTATATTGAGCCGTGTCCCCCCCACGCTTCACTATCAACACATTCCGTTGAAAATCTATGAAAGTTCGAGTGTTCAAACGAGAGAGAAATGCGAGAAAAGCCCAACTCCAGTCTGAGAAAAGCGTAGAATGTGTGTGGTGAGGCATTTACAGCCCTAAAACATGTAGAACAATTGCAAAATACAAAGTTGTCCTACCTCGTGGAACTCTCCCACCGCGGGCCACCTCTGGAACCTAACCCCGTGTGTGTTGATAAAGTGTATTTACGTTTCGGAGCGTGCATCTGAGCGCGCATTAATTGAATTTTTGAGATTTCGCGTATCTAGAGACCAACATTTGACGTGATGGCGTTTCGTAACTTGGATTTTTCGTATGTAGGTTCTTTCGTAAGGTGAGGTACCACTGTAGTACTTTTTAAAAAATATTGTTTCCTTGTATCTGTGTTATCCCTCTGTGGTCCAGGTAGGTTCCATATACTCATCTATGCGCTCTTATATTTGTTCTGATTCAGCTCCAGATCGTTCTAAAGCTTCAGGAAAGGTTCCTTTCTGTCCTGTTAGTATTGATACCTTTCTCCTGTGTGAGATCAATAAAGTCTTACCTTATATTATCTTATCTCAAATGAGTTTCTAGTTTCGGCATCTGGTTTGACATACCCGATAAGCATCACATTGTTGTTCTCAAATAACATTGTACAGCTTTGTGGGATACTTTCCTTTGGTTACTTCAATTTCCGCACACTTTTTTTCCACAAACTTAAATTTTTCAAACATTCTGAAATGTTTTCTGTCTTGTGTGAATAGTTGTGCAAAGTGTGCTAAACATTTTCAAGATTTATAAAAGGTTTTCAAAAATTTGTCAAAGCGAATAAAACAAAAAGAAGCGTGAAAAGTCCCTCAGTCGTCCAGGTAGAATCCATGATAAAAGGAGAAGTTCAATTTGTCAACTGGACAAAGTATATTTGGTTGAAAACGTTTCGCCGCTCATCCGAGAGGCTTCGTCAGCTTTAATAGCTAGTTGGCTCCTCCCTGCAGCAAGATATAAGCAAGTGTCTTACCAGTATTCTTATTAGAGCTGACGAAGCCTCTCGGATGAGCGGCGAAACGTTTTCAACCAAACATACGTTGTCCAGTTGACAAATTGAACTTCTCCTTTTATCACAAAACAAAAAGAATGTAATCCCCCCCATCTAAATTCTCTCAGATTCAAGATTGTTTATTTGTCTTGTGCAGAATCAACACAAGGTCAATAATGCAATGAAATACTTAGGATCAGAGGAACCATTGACTTGCTAAGATAGTCAGAAGTACTAATAACATGCAGTAATAGTACATGGTAAAAAAAAAGTGTTGCAAAAAGTGCAGGGGAAGAAGTAAACAATATAATAAAAATATGTAATAAAAATACAAAGTACAATGGACAAAGGTGCAGGTAGGATTAAATAAGGTGTAAGTATTTCACAGATTGCACATAATATGGTGTAGTATAAGTCTTGCATGTGGATTTCGTATTGCACCTAATATAGTATAAGCACTGCACGTGGGTATTGCACAGATTATTGCACAGGTAACAGTAGTTTACAGTGAGGTAGTGACAAACATGATACATTCATACAGAGCAGCAGCAGTAAACATATTATGCATAATAAAGTAGTTTAGTGCAGTATTATTGAGAGTTCAGTATTATTTAGAGCAGAGGTCTTCAACAGGGGGGTCGCGACCCCTAAGGGGGTCGCGGAGGTACTGCAGGGGGGGTCGGGAAATCTTTTGATTTCACTTTAAAATAATAGAATTTTATATTTTATAGTGTAAAATACAGTATTAACCTGTGTATTATTTCCTTGTATTGGATGTACCATAACAGAGTAGCAATGTTTATACATGACACTAAGATCAATTTAATATAAAACACAATTCTATGCCGTATATATAGTAGGGGGTCCCTTGCCCAGTTCACCATCTGTTTGGGGGTCCCTGGCCTGAAAAACGTTGAAGACCCCTGATTTAGAGTATTACCCAGAGTTCAGTAGTCTGACCTCTTGGGGGTAATAGCTGTCTTTGATTCTTTTTGTGCGTGCTGGCAGGCTCCTGTATCGTCTACCAGAGGGTAGCAGACGGAAGAGTCCTTGTGCCGGATGAGTATGGTCCTTAGTGATGCTGCGTGCCTTACGCAGACCCCTGCTGTGGTAAATGTCCTGGATGGAGGGGAGACTGCTGCCAGTGATGTCCTCTGCCGCTCACACCACCCTCTGTAGTGCTTTGAGGCTCTGAGCGGTGCAGTTCCCATACCACAGTGTGATGCAGCCCTTTATTTATCCCTGTAGGGAAATTATTCTCTGCATTTGACCCATCCTTCCAGGAGCAGTGGACAGCTCATCTTTCAGGCGCCCGGGGACCATCTCCATGATCTTATTGCTCGGCTTTGGTCAGGATCTCATCTGGAGGGTTTTATCTGGAGCATGTTTTTGTGTTGATGGGGGATACCGGAGTGCCCGGAGGAAACCCACCCAGACACGGGAAGAACATGCAAACTCCATATTGAATAGAACATCGAACCCAGAAACTTCTTGCTGTGAGGCATGACTGCTAGCCACTCAGCCACCGTGCCGCCCTTTCACAGATGAATACAGTTCGTTTCCGTAATGTAAACCAAACAAAAAGATGCCTCATGTGAAACCGTTCCACTGTATTTGTTGTTTGTGTTTGTTTCAAATTTATTTATTTTTCAAGTTTTAGCAGATTTAGCTCAAGGCTAGTTTTCATCTGTAGTCCCACAGAACAGGGGTGAAAGTCGATAAAACACAAGGTACAAAACATGTAAAGACCAACAATGAAAAGATGACAACAGAAGCAGTGACAGAATCAAATCAACAGTTTTACAAGGATTGTGACTATTGTTATTGATTGTATCTGCATTTTCTATTCTGTTCATGTTCTGCTGTCGCTGATGAGAGGTGGGATGTTAGCGCTGCACGTCGGCTGCTTTAAGGTCCGTCTTGTCCGGGCAGGGGGAAGATGTTGACCCAATCTCATCTCTTGGTAGAAATATAATAACAAATAAAGCATTCATTCATTCATTTGAAACGGCACACTCTTGTGCACTGTGCAGCATCTGCGCCATGACCGTAGTCTTCTGAAATAATGACCAGACCTGAGAGAAATCTCTTCCTCAGACGGAGCACAAGGAGCGAGGTTTAATGAAGCACTTGGACTAAACGCAGCTCCAGCACTTCACATTTGTCTTTACGCACCGAGCGCCAGCAGGCAACAGCCTCCTGGCCGAACCTGACTCGAACCCAAAATATTCCCTGCAGTTTTGTGTAATGGGGAGCTCTTGCAAATGAGCACTAACTCACTGTGAGTATAAAGAACACAAAAAAGTCTGTGCCCGTCCTGACCCAGGCCCACGCATTCACAGAGGAAAGAGTTTGAATGTTCCGTGTGGATTTTTATTGGCAGAATAACAGCGCCTGATATGTGTCTGTTGTGTTGTATGCCAAATCTGTCTACTCCTCACTGAATCTCTCGCATGCACTCTTAGCATCCTCCTTTGACTGTTCAAATCACCGCGTGCATGTATTTACCAGCCTCCCGTGGACCCACCACCCGCGGGAGGATTCATGGGGACTGGTGCATTGTGTTCTGGGCAGCAGATCTGCTTGGACTGCTGCTCCCGCGACCCAGAAATGGAAAACGGAAGAAGATGGATGGATGGATGGATGTATTTACCAGTATATGTGCTTAAACCGGGCCAGTCCACAAACACACACATCAGAGGCAGACTTAAAGGGATAGTGCGGTTTTTTTTGTGTTTTTTTTTTTTTTTTTTTTTTTAAATGTGAATCTGTATGGCGTCCCCTTCAGCAGTGTCGTACATTAACACTGACTTAACGCTGACCGTGTCCTGTGAGCCGAGTCCTGCCCGGTTCTGGAGCTGACGAAAGTAGTTCCGGTAAGTTAGCGGGGACATTTAATAAAGCTTGTTTTTCCTCTCAAAACAATATTTTTCCAAAAAGTGATATATTTGCGTCACAAACAGTTGTCGGAATCGTATCACTGCGCGCCTATTATTAGCCTGTTCACTTGTAAACATCCACTTACAAGTGAACAGGCTAATAATACCGTATTGGCCCGAATATAAGACGATGTTTTTTGCATTGAAATAAGACTGAAAAAGAAGGAGTCGTCTTACATTCGGGGTCTAGACATTATACCCATTCACAACGCTAGATGGCACCAGATATCTTTAAAGTGAATGCTGAACTGAACTCCCCAGGCCAAAAAATAGCGGTAAGAAAGAAAAGAGAAGAAAATAAGAGAAGAGATAACAGAAAATGGAGAAACGTAGCGACAATCTGGAGAAAAGTGGGTTGAAGATCGGCCAGGTTAACCGGCAGCTGACTTCACTTAGACTTCACTTTGATGGTTAATGCAGTTATTGCAATTTTGTTGTTTTATCACAGTAGATTGGTTTATTTACATTTCAAAAACCAGAAGCCATTCATTTACAAATGTGATTGCACTTTAGTTTACATATTTAAATGTTCAGATTTTAAGATGTGATAGACAGTTTTTGCATGATTTGAATGAGGCAAAATAACATGCTTTTTCTCTCAAATATATTGTTATAATTTGTTTCAGATGTACTGTAATTATTTTCTGTATAAAAATTAAATTTGGTGTTCAAAAAGTCTTTTTTCAAACTTGAGTCTTGAAAAAGGGGGTCGTCTTATAATCAGGGTCGTCTTATATTCGGGCCAATACGGTACTAATAGCCGCGCAGTGATACGAATCGACAGAAAATAGCACCAAGCGATTTCGGCTGCTGACTTTTTCGTGGACAACTGTTTGTGACACAAATATATCACTTTCAGGCTAAAATGTATAACGCTAATAGAGCTAGCATGTCTATGGGAATTTCCATTGATGTTAGCATCATGCTAACTGCTTGTTTTATAGTTGTTTTTAGGAAGTTCAGCTAATGTTAAAATATTGTTATGTAGATATTAAATTGTATTAAGATGCTCTACATTGTTTTTGTAGCTCTACATATCCTCTGTTCATTTGAATGTGAATCCCGATATTGTCGACGACCTGGTCTTCTCCCCAAGCCCTGATACAGCACAAGAGCTCTAAAGGTCTGGAGGCAACAACGAGAAAATTGGAGACAAGAATATTGTGATGGCAAAAGTCGGCATACTTGTATCTAGTAAGATGAGAAAAGATAAGACTTTATTGATCTCACACAGGAGAAATTCACTCGCCACATTAGCTCCAGGCAGTAGAGCCACATGTGTAACGTGTACTAATATATTGCTTTTTATTATTCACATTTTGCAAAGATTAAAATATGAACATTGTAATAGAATTTACTGTAGGGGCTAATGTCGGTGTTAGCCGGTATTTGTTTCTGTAAACATGGTTCTGTAAACATCTGTAAACATTGGTTCAAAATTAGCAATCACAATGCACAGTATGAAAGACCTACCGGCTGTGAAATGAGCTGAGCGTATACGAATGTTGTCGGGATTTTTCCCATCCAAGTTCTGTTTGAGACGGGCGATCCACAATCACCTCCTTTCCTTTGATAATCTCTCTGTCTGTTCACCCTGGTTTAGTCCTGGTTTAGTCCTGGTTGGTCACTACTTTAGGTAAACAATAGAACTGCAGGTGTTTTTCTCTGTCCGATCTATTGTGACAGTCTTGGACCACACAATAGTTGACCATTTTGCTTTTTTTTTTACTTTGCGGCATAAATGCACTGTTCGCGGAGCTTCGAAACTCCTAGTGGGGTGCCTAGTGGAGGCAGAATAATAACCAAGTCAGTTCTGTGGGCATTTCTCTCAAAAAAGGGATTATAAAAAATACCATACAGACCCAGCTCTCCATCTCATAGATCAGATTCTGAAGCGTGACATTAACCTTTGGACAGCACAGGCTCATGTTTCCACGGTTTCCTCCTCTGTGGGCTCCGGGAGCGCTCCGACTCTTATCAGGGCTTCCCAGTCTCATACAGAGGAATGTGGGATTATCCAGTGGATTTATCGATGATCAGTCGTGTCCAGCTCTGATTAGCCCCAGTGAAGACCCCAGTGTGCGTCTGCCGTGTGTGTGTGTGTGCGTCCGCCGTGTGAGTGTGCGTCCAGTGTGCGAGTGTGTGTTACGGGGGCCTGGTCCATCCTCCTCCAGGCGTGAAACTGATGGAGCTATCTGCCTTCGCAACACACTGTAAAAACGAACGATCTAAACTGTATGGAAGCTTTACAGTGACATCGCTCTGGGGGTGTTCTGCATTTATGTGTGTTTGCCGGAAGGTTCAGCAGTTACCATGGTGACACAACGCTACAATCACTACGACTACTACTTCTACTACTACTACGACTACTACTACTACCACAATCACTATGATTACTACTACTACTACTACTACTACTACTACCACAATCACTATGACTACTACTACTACTACTACTACCACAATCACTACGACTACTACTATGACAACTACTGCTACAACCACAATCACTACGACTACTACTACTACTACTACTACTACCACAATCACTACGACTACTACTACTACTACCACAATCACTACTACTACTACTACTACTACTACTACTACCACAATCACTACTACTACTACTACTACTACTACTACTACTACTACTACCACAATCACTACTACTACTACTACTACTACTACTACCACAAACACTACTACTACTACTACTACTACTACTACTACTACCACAATCACTACTACTACTACTACTACTACTACTACTACTACCACCACAATCACTACGACTACTACTACTACTACTACTGCTACTACTGCTACTACTACTACCACAATCACTACTACTACTACTACTACTACTACTACTACTACCACAATCACTACGACTACTACTACTACTGCTACTACTGCTACTACCACAATCACTACGACTACTACTACGACTACTACTACTACTACTACTACTACTACTGCTACTACCACAATCACTATGACTACTACCACTACTACTACTACTATCACAATCACTATGACTACTACTACTACTACTAGTACTACTACTACTACTACTACTACCACAATCACTATGACTACTACGACTACTACTACTACTACTATTACTAGTAGTACTACCACAATCACTACGACTACTACGACTACTACTACCACAATCACTACTACAACTACTACTACTACTACTACCACAATCACTACTACTACTACCACAATCAGTACTACTACTACTACTACTACTACTACCACAATCACTACTACTACTACCACAATCACTACTACAACTACTACTACTACTACTACCACAATCACTACTACTACTACCACAATCAGTACTACTACTACTACTACTACTACCACAAAAACTACTTCAAATAATGCTACCACCATCACCACCACTACTCCTCCTAAAAAAGTACGACCTAAACTGTGTTGATGCTTTACGGTGTCATTGCTCTGGGGGTGTTCTGCATTTGTGTTTGACAGAATGTTTAGCAGTTTCCATGGTGACACGATGCGCACATTAGCAAGCAAGCCAAAAAAAAAATTGTCTGAAAGATTGTCTGAAAATTTAAGAAAAACTATGAAGTGGGTTTAAACAGCACATTTTCAGGAGCCTGTAATCAACATGACAACTTTAAGTCTAACAGAGCTTTAGACAGAGCAGTGCCTACAGTTAGCATCACACCTCCTGGGAATTTTGACGACATCGGCTGCAAAGTTTCACTAGGGGCGTGGTGTGATGTCCAAGGCACCTCAGCTGATTGAAAATAAAGGATGTGTTTACAATTTCCTCTAACGTATTCAGGGAAAACACATCTTGCGTTAAATTAAAACAAGATCGCGGCCGCTTCACGCTAACGAGTTTTTAAGTGTGACAGGAAGTTGAGGTAAGAATAGGGTGACCGGATTTTCAAAATTCAAAACTGGGACACACTCGGGTTGGCTTGATTGATGTAAATAAAATTGTGAAAAGCGCGAGACTCATTTGTGGGTCAGTCGTGATCTGGTGGATTTCTGCCGGTGCCGTTTTCAATTACAATTTTCCGTCTTTTAGCTAAACAAATGACACTCTACCCCCCTCGTTACTGTTGTTGGGTAACAAGTCGGTCAAAAATAGGGATAACTGGGACATTGCCTTGCCTCAAGTGGAGGAGTTCAAGTATCTCGGGGTCTTGTTCATGAGTGAGGTTAGGATGGAGCGTGAGATTGACAGGCGGATCGGTGCAGCGTTGGCAGTGATGCAGTCGTTGTACCGGACCGTTGTGGTGAAGAGGGACCTGAGCCAAAAGGCGAAACTCTCAATTTACCGTCGATCTACGTTCCTTCCCTCACCTATGGTCATGAGCTCTGGGTAATGACCAAAAGGACGAGATACAAGCACCCGAAATGAGTTTCCTCCGCAGAGTGGCTGGGCGCTCCCTTAGAGATAGGGTGAGGAGTGCAGTCACATGGGAGGAGCTCAGAGTAGAGCCGCTGCTCCTCCACGTCGAGAGGAGCAGCTGAGGTGGCTCGGGAATCTGTTGCAGTTACCTCCTGGACGCCTCCCTCAGGGGGTATTCCGAGCATGTCCCACAGGGAGGAGGCCCCGGGGAAGACCCAGGACACGCTGGAGGGACTATAGCCGTTTCCCAATTCAGCGAGTGCACGGTTCGGAGCGTGGTCTCAGCCTGCAGTCGAGGCGGTGCATACTCTCTCAGCCCTGAGTGCAGTCTGTGGATTGCATGGGCGTCTGCGAAATGGAACAGGTCCCGCCTCAGCTCAATGAGCCGGGTGGTCTGCTCCTTGTTCCCTAAAGACAAAAATATTATTCTATTGCTACTAGTAATACTTGGAATTGGGACATGGCTACACTGTAGAATATCCAGCATTACAACAGCAAAGGAAATATAGAAGTGTAAGGGAAAAAGCATGTGAACGGTAATACAGGTGCCGTGAACTATGCCGTTACGGCTACCGTCACACATGTTTAGCTTAGTTTATGAAGAGTTTCATGTAGCATAGTTGTAGGTGAGGTGAACCAGTACACACATTTTATAGTGAAGTCGCAACTGTCACATGGCGATGTTGCTGGCGAGTCCATGTTTGTAGTCATATATCCTGCCGCGCTGTACATGCTGGGGCTTTTGAGTGTGCGAAGCGTGCATGTTTGCATGCTTGGCCTACAACCCGATTTCCATGAACTGCGGTGTTCGGACCGCGTCTTAACTGTGCATGGGACAAAAACGAAATGGAACAGAAGTTGTCGCGCCGGATATGACGCACATCCCCCTCCAAGCACACTTCAAAAAGTGCACTCGCTGAATTGGGAAACGGCTTATGTCTCTCGGCTGGCCTGGGAACGCCTTGGGGTCCCCCTGGAGGAGCTGGAGGAAGTGTCCGGCGTGAAGGAAGTCTGGGAGTCCCTGCTTAGACTGTTGCCCCCATGACCTGACCCCGAATAAGATGAAGAAAATGGATGGATGGGACATTTCTTATTTAAAACTGTTACAAATCACTGGTTTTGTTGAAATCTGCTGGGACGGGGCTCAAATCTGGGACTGTCCCGTTGTTATTACTACATTACTTACACATCTGATTATCTAATTTCATCAGTGTCTGAGGCTTTGCTAGACCAACGTGTGCTTTTTGTGTAACCGCGGACACTCCAGAACATTCCGTCATAAAGATACATGCATAGAACACCCCCAGCGTTATGTCACTGCAATCTATCAGTCGTAGCCACAGTTGCCCTGGGGCAGACCGATGGAAGCGAGGTTGCTGATTTGCATCTTTACCAACCATTCACACACTCAGCACATTCATACAGAGGCGATAAGTGTCTCGCTTAGGGGCACAACTGCCACATTTAAAAGTAATTTAATTCCGAATAAAAATGAATTCTGCTTTAAAAAGACCACGTAAACACTTAATTCCTAATGAAAGTGATTATTCAGAATTAAACTTAATTCCGAATTAAGTGGGTGATTTATTCAGTTTTATTTTAAAACTGAATAAATTTATTCCTCGATCATGTAAACGTTTATTGCACTTAAAAATAATTCCGGTCATTTGGCACTCGTTACGTCGTCCTTCTTACGCAATGACGCATGGCGAAATGGCGGCCTGGAGCAAACACTGATCTTGAACCGAAACAATTATTTTAGAAAGTTCGCTTTAAGAACTACAAATAATGAAAAGAGAGAATTGCAGAAAATGTAAAAACACAAACCAAATCGAGATGACAAAAAGCCGGTAGCAGCTGATTGTGCGTTTTCTTCCGGTCGATGTAAATCCGTTTGTGTCCCTATCCAATCAGAACCCTTCCCGACCTTCAGACGTTGAGCGGAATTACATTAAATAAAGCCGATTTAACGAGTTTTCCATGTAAACCTCAATTTGTAACTTAAGTTCACTGCAAGAAGTACAGATAATGAAAATAGTGGATGGGAGAAAACATAAAAACACTAACCAGATCGAGCGAGATTATGTGTTTTCTTCCGGTCGATGTAAATATGTTCATGTCCCTGTCCAATCAGAACCTTCCCGACCCTCAGACGGAATTAAATAAAGCCGATTTAACGTGTTTTCCATGTAAACCTCAATTTTCAATTCAATTCAGAATTATGACTTCCATGTAAACTCGAAGGAGAATTAATTCCAGACTATTTAATTCGGAATTAAAAAACATCATGTGAGCGTGGCCAGTGACAGAACCGGAGTGAGCGCTCAAGCCACCGCGCGATGCGATCATTTTATCGATCGAAACTCCAGAAGAAAGATCCCATGATGCTTTGCTTGTGGTGCCTCTTGGTCTGAAAAGCCGTGCGTGTGAATACTGATCGGCGCGAGATCGATAGAAAATCAGGGGCCTCGTCTTTAAGAGAATTTGAGTTCAGTCCAAATAATTATGCAGTTTAATGACACGGACCTGTCGGGAAAATGGATTTTTTACAGTGTACATCCCTCCATCACGTCGACGAAATGAGAAGTGCTGAGAGGCAAACAAACCCATTAATACAGAGCCCACTCCACTCACATGGCACTAAACATCCATCCACCTTCTCTCCTACCTCTATCCTTCGCTCTCTCTCTCTTTCACCACTCCTCCTCTTCTCTCCTACCTCTATCCTTTTCTCTCTGTCTCTTTCACCACTCCTCCTCCTCTCTCCTACCTCTATCCTTCGCTCTCTCTCTCTTTCACCACTCCTCCTCCTCTCTCCTACCTCTATCCTTCGCTCTCTCTCTCTTTCACCACTCCTCCTCCTCTCTCCTCCCTCTATCCTTCGCTCTCTCTCTCTTTCACCACTCCTCCTCCTCTCTCCTACCTCTATTGTTCGCTCTCTGTCTCTTTCACCTCTCCTCCTCTCTGCTCCCTCTATCCTTCGCTCTCTCTCTTTCACCTCTCGTCCTCCTCTCTCCTACCTCTATCCTTCGCTCTCTGTCTCTTTCAACACTCCTCCTCCTCTCTCCTCCCTCTATCCTTTGCTCTCTCTCTCTTTCACCCCTCCTCCTCCTCTGTCCTCCCTCTATCCTTCGCTCTCTGTCTCTTTCTCCTCCCTCTATCCTTCGCTCTTTGTCTCTTTCTCCTCTCCTCCTCCTCTGTCCTCCCTCTATCTTTCCCTCTCTGTCTCTTTCTCCTCCCTCAATCCTTCGCTCTCTGTCTCTTTCACCTCTCCTCCTCCTCTCTCCTCCCTCTCTCCTTCGCTCTCTCTCTCTCTTTCACCACTCCTCCTCCTCTCTCCTCCCTCTCTCCTTCGCTCTCTCTCTCTTTCACCACTCCTCCTCCTCTCTCCTCCCTCTCTCCTTCCCTCTCTGTCTCTTTCACCTCTCCTCCTCCTCTCTCCTCCCTCTCTCGCTTCGCTCTCTCTCTTTCACCTCTCCTCCTCCTTAGTTAACAGGCTAATAGTAATAATAATAATAATAATAATAATAATAATAATAATAATAGGCGCGCAGTGATACGACTCTAGAGAAAATAGCACCAAGCGATTATGACTTCTGACTTCTTCGTGTGCAACTGTTTTGTGACGCAAATATATCACTTTTTGGACAAATATTGTTTTGAGAAGGAAAAACAAACTTTATTAACTGTCCTCGCTAACTTGCCGGAACAAATTTCATCAGCACCAGAACCGGGGCAGAAGTGAGCTCAGAGGACACGGTCAGGGGTAAGTCAGTGTTAATGGACGACACTGCTGAAGAGGACGCCATACAGATTCACATTTTTAAAAAAAACGAACTATCCCTTTAAACTGAGCATGGAAAAACTAAATTCTTCAAACTTTTAAGTCGTTTTCACATCATGAAAGTCCGATAGTTCACTTGCTTTGGTCCGGACCAATTTTATTAGCCTTAGTGATGTGGTTTGCTCAGTTTTTACAGTTCGCACAAATGTTTGAGCAGCATCGTGAGGTTTACACTGTTTTACAATCAATTTTCAAATGACGAAGTCACAGGGCAAGACGACTACAAAGGACAGCGCTCATGTGCGCATCAAGTTCTGACTCTTGCTCTTCACGCAAAACGTAAGTCAGACCCCAAAGGATTCCGCGGGCATTTTTTGTGATTGGGCTAAAATGCCTGAATTTGCGTGAACTTTTCCAAAAAGTTGCGATGAAAGTGGCGGTGCTTTTAAGGTTTTTGTTGCGATTTTGGAGGAAGTGAAAGTTGCAATAAATAGTTGGGATTTTCCCTTTTTGTAATTAAAATTGAGTAATATTTTGAATACTGAGTTATTACTGACAAAGAATAATACAAAGACACAGAGATCACAGATATGGTCCTAAAACAACCTTACCAACATCGAAAATAAATTACTACTAGGAGGGGAACTGTTTCGCCCAGTCTTTTGCTTTTTGTGGACAAATGGCGCCGCAGACATGTTTCTTTGCCATTAGAAGCCGTGTCCCAATTCCCAGAGTGCACAGTTCGGAGCGTGGTTTGAAGCCTAGTTTCTTTTTTGTCCCATGCGCAGTTAACACGTGGTCTGAAGACCGCAGTCGTTTCCATGGAAATCGGGGCGTGGACCAAGCGCGTGAAAAAGCACGCTTCGCAGCATGCACTGCGCGCTACTTCTTCTACGGGAGAAAATGGAGTCGGCGGCTGCTTCCCGTAGTTGCGAGACCTGTCGCATTTCGCAGACGGCCATGCGGTCCGCGGAGTGCACTCAGGGCTGAGCAAGTGTGCACCGCCTTGACTGCAGTCTGAGCCCCCTTCAAATCACGCTCCGAAACCACGGCCGCAGTTTAGTTTCGTCACACGGAAGTAAGGCAAAAGGAAGTTGGTCAACGTGAGTTCAATACGTCGCCGATGACTGGTCAAAATTGGTAAAAATTGCGGGAAAGTTGCGGTGATTGGTCAAAATTGCAACACCGCCCTGAATTCACAGGGATTGGCTGAAGTTGTGTTGAAGTTGCAAATCGCAACATCGCGAATTCCTGGAGGGTCTGGTAAGTAAGCCTCGTATGTTTTGTTTCATTTCATTTAGTTTAGTTTTGTCAGCCTCGGTTTCCCATAATGCTCGACATACGATGGGAGCTCGTTAATTACAAAAAGCCAACTTGTGTCGGATCGAGTCCGGTCTGCATTCTCACCTCAAACGAACCGCACCAGGATTCGAATGGAACCGTGCCGAGACCGAGCTTTTTAGGTGGTCTCGGTTCGCTTGTTTGCTCCGGATCGAGATTTTAGATTTTTATTCACACCAGCCCAAAAGGTCCGAATCAAAGGAGCAAACAAACTCTGGTTAGTTTTAAACGAACCAAACAAGGCAGGTGTGAAAACGACCTTAATTTAACTTCTGCATAGGCATTCAGTCAGTTGTATCTCAAGGTTTTTAATTCATCTTACTTTTGTTTTCAAGGGTCAAAGTGGAATAGGGCATCTCACAACGTTTTCTTCGGCACAGTTACGTGTTTTTGCTTAATTTGTTATTCTCGGCATCCCTAAGCGAGAGAAATTCTGTAGCTTAACCTGTGTTCTGAATTCTTTAGGTGGCGCGGTGGCTGAGTGGCTAGCGCTCATGCTGCACATCAAGAAGGTTCCAGGTTCGATCCCCGTGGCACGTTGGTATGGCTGTAAGATTTGGGTTGCCTTTCTGTGTGGAGTTTGCATGTTCTCCCTGTGTCTGGGTGGGTTTCCTCCGTGCACTCCGGTTTCCCCCATCAACCCAAAACATGCACCATAGGTAAAATCCTCCAGCTTAGGTCCTGACCAAACCGAAGCAACAAGATCATGGAGATGGTCCCCGGGCGCAGTAATGTGCTGCCCACTGCTCCAAATAACAGGATGGGTTAAATGCAGAGAAGAATTTCTCCTGTGTGAGATCAATAAAGTCACTTCTTCTTCTTCCACGTGGCTTCATTTCCGCACATTACAGCTATAGAAAGGTCATAGGTCGTGGTTTACCTGAGCTCAAAGTCACCTTGTTTGGAGTAACGTGAGTCTGACCTTTGACCTCTCAGCGGGAGGGGGATATAACGACCTCAACGCTGCAAATATAACAACAAACGGACTCTTAAGCTTACACTCTGCTCCGATTTTACCCGTAATGTAACGACGGGGATTTGATGCAATGCTTTTCTCTCGAGGTAAAGGCGCAGTGTGTGATGTTTACTGTCTTAAAATAATGAAAAACAAAAGAAGCACAAGCACAGAGAGAAAGGAGAAGGAAGAACATGTTGCAGAAAGCCCTCTCTGTTTGTGGATGTCCTGAATGGGCTTTCAACAAAACTAAGAGAGACAAGGACAAGAAACAAGAAAAAGACAACAGAGAATCAGAAACCAGGAGAAAGGGGGAAACTATCACTTCCCTGGCAACTCAAGACAACATGAAATCCCAGTCTATTTCAAACCCACAAACACTTTAAGACAGAAACTGGTCGACCCAAAGAACAAAACACCGAGCCACAAACAAAGCAATGTGGTCTACTCCATTCAGTGTAGTGAAGACTGCAGTGAGTGCTACACTGGAGAAACAAAACAGCCACTTCACAAGAGGATGTACAGTGAACCCTTGTTTATCGCGGGGGTTAGGTTCCAGAAATAGCCCGCAATGAGTGAAATCCGCGAAGTAGGACAATTTTACATTTTACAATTATTATACATGTTTTAAGGCTGAAAACGCTTCACCAGACACATTATACACCTTTCTGAGACTGGTATTAACATTTTCTCACATTTTTCTCTTGTTTAAACACTCAAACTTTTGTAGATCTTCATCAAAATATATTAATAGTGACGCGGGGGGAGACACGTGACACGCGGACACGTGCGCGCTGACAGGTGCGCGCGGACACATGTGTTTGTTTTGGTACCACATATCCATGCCATGTGCGAAAGTCGAGTGGAAAGCGAACTGGATATCATTTTGGGCAAGACTCAAGCCAATGCTAACAGTGCCAAACTGCTAACGGACGCCTCTGAGCACCAGTCCTCACCACAAGACCAGGTAAGACTAACCTGCGCTCACAAGGGTAGGTTGCATTTCACCCCGGCTCCAAAATCAGTCCGCCCCGGAGTTCGGGGCATGGCTATCAATGTGTCGCCAATACTCCACAGCTCTCTAGGACAGGGTCGGGTTCGTGACGGGGAAGACCCACTGTCTCCTCTCTGCGCGCGAGTGTCCTCGCCGCGCTGCCTCCCACGGCTGCGCGGCGTGTTGATTCTTGGCTCTTCCATGGTCCGACTCGCACTCTCTTCCGTGGCTCGTGCAAGTAAACAAAGGCCACACCTCCTGTCACCCAGGCGCTCTCGTGAAGGACATCAGAGACTCTGTCCCTACCACCCTGCGTCACCATCCCTGGTCTAGACCTGGTTTAAACCTGGTTTAGACCTGGTTTAGTCCTGGTTTAGTCCTGATTTAGTCCTGATTTAGACCTGGTTTAGTCCTGGTTTAGACCTGGTTTAGTCCTGGTCTAGTCTCTTAGCCAATCAGGACGCAGGACACAATGTTACACTGTAAAAAAAAGTTACACTATAAAAAAATTTTTAAAAAAAAAATAATAAAAATTGGGAAAAAAAATCTGCGAAACAGCGAGGCCGCGAACAGTGAACCGCGATACAGCGAGGGTTCACTGTAGCAACACAGACGAGAGAGCCAGAGTGGACCGTCATCTGCCGTACATCTCCACCTAAAAGAACCTCAGTTTGCCGTACATCTCCACCTAGAAGACAGATCTTGGCCAGAGAAAATAACTAATTTAAAGGGATAGTGCGTTGTTGTTTTTTTTATGTTAATCTGTATGGGTTTCCTTCTAAAAGTTACGTGTGTTGACACCGGCTTACCTCTGACAGTCTCAGCTGATCCCGGTTCGGCTCGCTTTCTGGAGCCCACGTAAGTAGGTCCGGTAACTTCCCCGGAACATGAAATAAAGCTTGTTTTTCTTCTCAAAACAAAACATTTGTCCGAAAGGTGATATATTTGCATCCCAAACAGTTGTCAATGAAACATCCATCAGCGTAGATTGCGTTCGCGTATTGTCTGTCTCGACTCGTATCACTGCGCGCATATTAGCTGTATTAGCCTGTTAACCTTTAGTGGAAGTGTACGACAGATGTGGTCCGCTGTAAGGGGAAGTTTACAAGTGAACAGGCTAACATTTCATGTTCCAGGGAAGTTACCGGACCTACTTACGTGGGCTCCAGAAAGCGAGCCGAACCAGGATCAGCTGAGAGTGTCAGAGGTAAGCCGGTGTCAACACACGTAACTTTTAGAAGGAAACCCATACAGATTAACATAAAAAAATAAATAAACGTACTATCCATTTAAAGAGGCTATTTTTGTCAAGAAAGAGAATCCTTCCTTGAACAGAAATGGAGGTTTCAGACATCATCTGTCTCCATCTATAACTCTATCCTCAAACCTAAATCAAAGCAAACAAAGAAAACAGGTATAAGTAGGGCAGCAGGTCAGGTCCAGAGATGTGAAAACACCCATTATGTCCCTGAATGGTTAGCGCCCCCTTCAGGCAGAGTCCACCAGCGTCTGACCAGAACTGAAGAAGCAGCTTGGATGAGCTGAGAAACGTATTCGACCAAATAAACTTTTGTCCAGTTGACAAATTGAATTTCTCCTTTTGCCCTGGATTCTACCTCGATGACTGAGGGATTCTACACACAAAAACAGAAGTTGTTCCTTTACGCATTCAGAACATCCTAATTATTCACCATAATGAGTTTATAAGCACTTTTCACAACTTTCAGAAACCAGTTTTACGTCGACAGTAAAGGTAACTACAACTAGCATGCTAACATAAGTCATTATCGGACAATAAAACATATTCTAATTAGATGCAGACATTACACAGCGCATTTTCACCCCAAGAGCTGCTTTTACTACACATCTGTACAGGGGTAAGACAAAGTTTGCTCAAAAATGGTTCAGGACCTTTAACAAATTGATTTACGAGTGCTCCCTGCCCTTTAAAAGTTGTTATTAAAAGTCCCCTTAGAGTTCCCCTGTAAGGTCCTATCTGGGTTAGTCATACAGTATGTTCTTGTTCCTGAAGAGCTCATGCGCACTTTATCAAGAGTTTGGAGAGTTTTTATGGGGGAAAAAAGCAAAACAAACTAGGGATGCACGATATATTGGCATTAACATCGGTATCGGTATTTTTTTTTTTTTTTAAAAAACATATCGGTATCGGCCTGATGTGTAAAAGTGGGCCGATATTAACGACCAATATTTGTCAGTACAGTAATCTCTCAAACTAACGTTTTCTCACATTTCTCTCTCGTTTAAACACTCAAAGTTTCGTAGATTTTCAACAAAATGTATTAATAGTGAAGCGTGCTCAAATCCGTGATAGCGCAGCATGACCGGTGCGAGACCGCGCGTCCCACCCGGGGTTGCGAGCACCAGACCTGTGCCCAAACCGTGTAGTCCGAGCACATCAAACCTCGACATGAACGAACGCAAGAGCCGCACGAAACCAGGCAAAGAGCCGCACGCGGTGGTTTAATCCTGGTTTAGACCTGGTTTAGTTCAGGTCTAGGCCTGGTCCAGTCCTGGTTTAGTCCTGGTCCAGTCCAGGTTTAGACCTGGTTTAGACCTGGTCTAGTCTGCGTTTAATCCTGGTCTAGTCCCGGTCTGGTCCTGGTCTGGTCCTGCCCCCCACGTCCCCCATCTATAACATCAATTGGCAAAGGTCCCTTAGCCAATCAGGACGCAGAACACAATGTTACACTATAAAAAAAAAAGTTTAAAGCTATGCCTTTATTAGTCCCACAGTGGGGAAATTCCATTTCTGCATTTAACCCATCCTGTTATTAGGAGCAGTGGGCAGCACATTACTGCGCCCGGGGACCATCTCCATGATCTTCTTGCTTCGGCTTGGTCAGGACCTAATTTTACCTATGGTTTATGGTTTATGTTTTGGGTTGGTCGGGGAAACCGGAGTGCCCGGAGGAAACCCACCCAGACACGGGGAGAACAAACTCCACACAGAAAGGCCGAGGCGACCCGGGGATCGAACCCAGACCATGCATGCAAACTCCACACAGAACACACAGAAAGGTCTGGGCGAACACGTTTTGAAAATAAAAGAAGACATTCAAAAATTCATTTTGCATGATTTTCAGTCTGTATAAAATGTTATCTCAGAATTAAAAATAAATAAATATCGGTATGGGTTAATATCGGTATCGGCCGATAGTGCAACATTAATATCGAATATCGGCATCGGCAAAACATTTTCACATCGGTGCATCCCTAAAACAAACACCTAAACTTCGCCCACAAACATTTCAAATAATCTGGTACCTGGAGGATTAAAGGAGAGAGGAAAAGAGGAGGACGGGCGGAGTCTGGAGGCTTTAATTAAGGAATACAGGTCCAAAAACAGACACGAGGCTCAACTCAGCTTTAAGACATTTATTTTTATTTTTTCAGCTTCTTCTTTAGCAGTAGTAGAAGTAGTAGAAGTAGTAGAAGTAGTAGTGGTAGTAGTGGTAGTAGTAGTTGCAGTAGTTACAGTAGTAGTGCAGTGGTAGCAGTGGTAGGTCAAAAACCACTATGTTGAATAATGAAATTCAATTTACATTTTACATTTACATTAGTATTTTAATCTATTTTAATGATAATATTTTTTATTAATATACATTTTACATTAACTTAACTAGGCAAATTTTAAATTACATTTTAACAATTAATATTTTAAGCTTCAATGCAACTTATTATTTCTACAATTTTAAATGACTAGATATATGATCTAAATTTAATATTTTATTTTATATAATATTTTCATTTTATATAATATTTTCATGAATTACCAAATAACTTTTAATTGCTCCTATAAATTGGTTAGACTAATACATTTCACAACAAATTGGAATATATTTAACCATATTTGCCAAATAGAGTAAATTATCAATTTTGTCCTTTAACATTTTCATAACTTAAATTCAATAAATTAATTTATTAGTTTACTGTCAACCTAAATTTGGACATTTCATAAAATAAATCAGCCAGTTGCATTTACAGTCTAACTAAGGCTTCTCATTATGCTGTTAATTATACTTAAATTAAACAGAATGTTCATTTGAATAAAGACAGATTATTTTTTACACTATTGTGTCCTTAGGGTGTTGACTTTATTTAACACTAATTTTGCAGGTACATTTCCTCACCGGTGTCTCACAGTGTGCACAGTTCAGAGTGTGGTTTTAAGGGCACCACATGGGCGTCGGCGAAATGGGACAGGCCCCGCGACTACCAGATGCAGCCGCTGACTCCCGTAGAAGAAGTAGCGCGTGGTGCATGCTGGGATATGAGTGCAAGAAGTGTGCATGGATGCACAGTTGGTTCATGCCCCAATTTCCATGGAAACGACTGCGGTTTTCAGGGTGCATTTTAAGTGTGCATGGGACAAAAATGAAATGGAACAGCAGTTGTCGCGCCGGAAGTGACGTATGCGCCGTTAAAACCACACTCCGAACTGAACTGTGCACACTGAGAATTGAGACACGACTTCTGTGTTTCCCTTTGCATTCCTGGTTTGGTTTTCCTGCCTGTGCACCTGGACGTAATGAAACAAGTGCAGCGACACAACCGGATCACCTGTATTTTCGGTGCCCTCTACTGGCCAGACTAGGAATACGATAATAAGAACGGAAAGAGAGGAGAGGTGAAGACGATGAGCTTTTTTGACTTGACAATAAGAAGCAGAGTGATCGGTTGAACAGGTATCCACACTTCAAACTCCGCCCCTTTCTGGCTGTAATGAAGGCAGTCATGTGTGATGTCACGTAGTACTTGAATGTTGCCTGGTTTACACCTGACCATATCACAAGTGAGATATGGTCTGGGAGCCACCTACAGTACTGAATATCTCGTACCGGAGGTGTGGTTTACGATCGCCAACGGCCGTTTATTGGGCGTTACGAATGTCTATCATTTGGCATATACGTAGCCCATAGCCAATCATGTCAGTTGTCAGTTCAAACTGCAAGCTTCCATTTGTCATGTAGTACGCGTCACCGTCTTTCCACCCCTCCCCGCTCTCTGATTGGCTCCCAAAATCAGGAGAGTTCGCTTAGCCTAGTTGCCAGGCTGTCTTTCAGATCGGAACGAACGAAAGCAACCTGGGATTTCCCAGGTTAACTTGAATGTGCAATGGCCACTAGAGGGAGCACACACAAAGCTTAACATTGTTATTGAACACAATGCTGCAAATTTACTTAGTTTTCACAAAATTTGCCAAAAAAAAGGAAGACAATGCGATTCAAAACCCATATACAGACGCTTTAGTTCCACTTTAAAAGGTGCACTGTGTAACTTTTCTTGAGTCTGCTGCTTGTCTCCATGGAGATATTACTGTTTTGCCTTGATTATTCCACAGTATGGAAATAAACTTATAAAATAAATCACAGTGGAGACAGGCAGATCTATGGAGAAGCAAGCCTGCACATGACAAGAACTCACGTTTTTTATTATATTTTTGAGCTATAAAACACCTGTAATAAAACAAATGCAAAGGAGATATGTTTTGTGTTTTATCTACTGTGGAACAGGTAAAGAAATCACATCTCCATGGAAACAAGCAACACCATTTTTTAAACAATGAACTTGCCCTCCTGGGACGTTCGGTTGCAGGACGGACGGGTGGGGGAAGTGACATGAAGAAGACATTTACCTATTCAGAACGATGATTACAGGCCTTTTCTGATTAGGCATAGCCCTGATTTTTTGAAAATTCGGATTACTGAGGCAGCTGTTCAAAGCCCCACATGGCACTTGGAGTTGATTGAAATGCTTGATTGAAATGAAAAGCTTCCAGTGCTCAGTCTGTGACTTTGAAGGGATCTTTGTACCGCATTTTGGGAAGCATCACAGAAAGGCTCGCCGCCGCTGACCGCAGGTTGGTTGGAACTGTGGCTCTAAATCGCAATATTGATAACATCTCGGAGAAACTCGTAGCTCTGCAAAGAGGAATGGGCAGACCTTGAGACCAATAACAGACAAGAGAGTAGTTGTGGGAATTGAAATGCGACTACTCGCCCTAAACCTGAATGACCCCAATCTTACTGGCCTCCCTGAGCCAGCACCGGTCTCGGCCAAGGCTGGAATCAACTCCCCCGGAGATTACATCAGGGAAATGCTCTCGTATTCCTTACCCACCTGTGAATGTTGTTTTCGTCTGCGCTCACGCCTTCGCAGCTTTGTACCCTCAGCAGGCGGGCGGGTCCTTCGAATCCAGCGCCCACGTGGCTACAGGATCTGGACGGCTGCTTGCCCGCATCGGGTAAACTTCACCCCACTCTCCTCCGCAGTTGTCGTAAATGTTTGTATTGTGTTTTGACGACAGTAGCTCAGTTGGTAGAGCGTTTTTGTCCACTGATCTAAAGGTTGGCGGTTCGAATCCTGCTCTTGACATTAAAAACATCACCAGGGTCATTCCAGAATTGGAGGACATTTTGGTTTTAAAATTCTTGAAAAATAAACCTTCACTTATCTGATTTTCTGCTACATATTCATCAATAATAGGTAATAAACTATCAAATTCTTGATTAGCTCAGCTTACGATCAATGGTAACATTTTTATTACATAATTTATATGGTTTATTTATTAATTTACTCTAATCACAGTAACAGGGTTGCAGGTAACAGGGTTGCAAATCTGCACTAATGTTCGCTTTATCTCAGGAGTAGAAGCTGTTTAGCTGTTACTGCTAATCAAGAGGAAAAACTTATTTATGCAAATAAGTAAATGGAAAAAAATAATTGTCTTATTCTAATAATTTGCATAACAGGGTTGCATGAGGTAGAGTGAGACGTTCAATCAAGGCTAACGATGTTATAAAAATATGAAAAATAGAAGAGAAGATAAACCTTTGCTCTGCCCATTCTTTTGGAAAACTGTTTGATGACGTCGAGTCCAGGGGATCATGTGGTTCTGCTTTCTTCTTCTTCTACCAGGCTAAAAATGTTCTGGTAACAGGGTTGCGTTCATGTTGTGGGACACATGTTCCATGAATAATAATAATTATTTGAAATATTATGTCTATTAAAGCATGTTCCCACAGTTACAAGAGTTGGCAATGAAACAAATAATAGTCATACCTCTCTCACCTTACGAAATTAATTCGTTCCAGAAGTGGTTTCATAACGTGATTTTTTCATAAGTAGAGTCACAGTGTAAAAGGCCTGATTCGTTCCAAGGCCCCCAATACCCCCCTAAACCCTGTTGGAGAGTGTATTTACAAGTGTATTTACGTTTTGAGGGATTCAGGCGGCTGCGAAGCCGAGCGCACATTATTTGAATTTTTGAGATTTCGCGTTTCGTAACTTGAATTTTCTTTCGTATTCAGAGATGAAAATTTTACGTAAAGGCGTTTTGAAACTTGGATTATTTGTTATTTGGGTCTTTCGTAAGGTGAGGTATGACTGTACAAAAAAACAAGAAATTTCAATTCAATTTTAGGGCCTGTTTACACGAGAACGTTTAAGGGTAAAAACGACAAAATATTTTATCAGAAGTGCCTTTCGTTTACACCGTGACTGTGTTTTTGGGGCCTAAAAACGCAAAAATCTGAAACCACCCTCCAGAGTGGAAAAGTTAAATACGCTCCGCTGTAGCGTTTCCGTGTAAACTGCCCAAGACGCAAAACTGGTCAGATCTGCTCACGTCGCGTACGCGTTTACGTCACATAGATGCGGCATACCTTGATACCACGGATGTTCAAGCTGCACTAGCAGCTCTAGTCAACATACAAGAGTAATTTCAACAATTGTGTAAATCGCACCCACACACGTCTACGGCGTACAAGTCTTTCTCACACTCTCACAGCCACACAGACGCCAAGACAAGCGACTTCCGCATGAGGCACTTCAAATGTAAAACCCGATGTGATTTTATATTTTCTAATTCACTGTAATCCTCCTGTAATGGAACTATTTTCAGTACAATATTCAAAAACATGAAAACAAAAATACAAGTCACTCAAATGTTTGGAGCGGAACTTAACGACTCATTTAAAACGCAACTAGAACATTTTATTTTGAAGTTTTACCTTTCTCTTTTCCGGTACAGTCGTGGTTAGAAATGTAACTTGACGCTGTTGTGATGGTTTTTTTGTGTGTTTTTTTTTCAGTCCAGCGCCTTCCTTCACTGGCTTTTGCGTCCACTTTTGCGTCTTCGTATAAACGCGGATAAAAAATTGAAGACGAGACGCCACTTTTGCGTCTTCTGTTTTGATCGTCGCCGTATAAACGTAGCCTTAGTTCAATTTGGTCATTAGAGGGGTGGGACAAGAGGAAAATGGCATTTTGGGGGGTACTCCAGACTTATTTGGTATTTTAAAGACGAACGCTGCCGTTGTGTCCTTGGGCAAGATACTTAACCCACCTCGCCCACAGTGTCTGCGTACACTGGTGTGTGAATGGGTGAGCGGTTCCTTGTTGTAAAGCGTTTTGGGTGGAAAAGCGCTGTATAAAGACGTGACCATTTGACTCTGCGCTGATGTCATGGAGGCGTTTTTTTATGTTCCATATTTTGCCCTGACAGGAACATGGTCTGGGGGTTGTTCTCTTTTTCTCTCCTCTCCCTTTCTTCATGTTATGCTGCATTTTCTTTCAGCCCAGTCCATGTCGAACACCCCCGTCGGCCTCTACCCATATCGTATCGTACTGTGTAATGTACTGACGGGGTGACAGGTCCCATTTCAGTTCCTTTGTTTGTCTCGTACACGTGAAGAAACTGACAAATAAAAGGCTTTCTGATTCTGCAGAAGAGGACGCTCCACCTTAGAAGTTCCACAAAAACTTCAGTGTCTCAGAACTAAACAAAACACAGAACCTTTTAAACTTGTAAGGGGAAGCAGTGGGTTTAGAATGAATGATATATTTAGGATTTAGGACTTCGTTGTTGCAGATTATATGATCGTAGTCCTCATAAGTCTTTGTCTTTGGTCTGCAGATGATTGTGGTGCATTCAGACGTGCACGTGGTCAGGTAACGGTTCTCTCACATTACAAATGCAGATCTTAAAAGCTTGTTGTCTCCACTCTCCACCACCACGTATCGATTTCTGAAAATGCATACAACACTTACAATATTACAGACAAAACTACTACAAACTCAATATGTAACTTGGAGATTGCTTTTACAGGTAGATTCAATAAAGAACTCTTTGTACATTCTTCTTTTTTATTAGTAGTAATAGCAGTAGTAGTGGAAATGTTGGTTGTATTGCAGTAGTAGTAGTAGTAGTAGTAGTAGTAGTAGTAGTAGTTTTGTTCATAGCTCCAACAAAGAGTTTGTAATCAAAATAGGAATATGATTTCTAGTAGTAGTAGTAGTAGTAGTAGTAACATGACTTGTAGTAGTAGAAGTAGTAGTAATAGTAGTAGTAGCAGCTGTGGCAGTAGTAGGAGTAGTGTTTATAAAGAGTTTGTACTAGTTAAAGTTGTAGTCAAAATAGGAATATGATTTGTAGTAGCAGTAGTAGTAGTTGTAGTAGGAATATGATTTGTAGTAGCAGTAGTAGTAGTTGTAGTAGGAATATGATTTGTAGTAGCAGTAGTTGTAGTAGGAATATGATTTGTAGTAGTAGTAGTTGTAGTAGGAATATGATTTGTAGTAGTAGTAATAGTAGTTTTAATACTTAATGTTGTAGTGTAATAGTAGTAATAGTTGAAAACACTCTTCAGTTTACATCAATTCCATCAAAGCTTCATAATAAACACATATACAGGTATATACAGGTATATGCAGGTATAAGATAAGATAAGATATCCCACAGTGGGGAAATTCCAGTGTTGCAACGCACAGATCAAGAACAGCAGGAAAATGTAGCATGCAATAAAACAAGATAATAAATAATGGCTTAAAATAATTTAAAAAATAGACCTAAAAATAGACTCTGGAGTATAGCTGAGTATTGTAGTGCAGATAAAGTTGAATGACATGTTAACAGTGTTCGTTGTACAGTCTGACAGCAGCAGGAAGGAAAGACCTGCGAAACCTCTCCTTCACACAGCGAGGGTGAATCAGTCTGTCACTGATGCTGCTCTCCAGAGCAGACAGAGCGTCCTGCAGGGGGTGAGACTCATGGTCCAGCATAGAGATGACCTTAGCCAGGACCCTCTTGTCCCCCACCTGCTGCACTGAGTCCAGAGGACAGCCCAGGACAGAGCTGGACTTCCTGATGACCTTGTCCAGCTTCTTCTTCTCCCTCTCTGTGATGCTGCTGCTCCAGCAGACCACACCGTACAGGATGGCTGATGCCACCACAGAGTCATAGAAGGTCCTCAGGAGTGGCCCTCTCACTCCAAAAGACCTGAGTCTCCTCAGGAGATAGAGCCGACTCTGGCCCTTCCTGTACAGTGCATCTGTGTTATGAGTCCAATCCAGTTTATTGTTCAGATGAACACCAGGTACTTGTAAGAGTCCACTCTCTCAATGTCCCTTCCCTGGATGTTCACTGAGGGGGCAGTAGAGTGGCATCTGCGGAAGTCTCTCTCTCTCTCTCTCTCTCTCTCTCTCTCTCTCTCTCTCTCTCTCTCTCTCTCTCTCTCTCTCTCTCTATATATATATATATATATATATATACCTATATATACCTATATATACAGGTATATAAAGTCAGAACGACACACATTTACTCCATGAAATAAATTAAACATTGTATAAATATTGGAACATTTTTCATACATTTCTGTTGCATCTGCACAGTGTGTATTTTCACAGCTGTAACACAAACTGTGAGTGTGTCAGATACAGTGTGTGTGCGTGTGTGTGTGTGTGTGTATGTGTGTGTGCATGCGCACGTGTGTGTGTGTGTGACGGTGGAAGATGCTTAATTCTACATATTATAAATAAATGTACAGCCCTTATCATTGTTATTATGCTTTTTTTTTTTGGAATTAATCATGTTTTACTTGTGCAGCACCTTGGGCACTGATGTTTGTCTTTTTAAATAAACCTTGAAATGTGTAACCTCAGGTGTGGGTGTAAATATCAGATATATTTTGCGTCTGAAGTCCAGCTCTTTTCCTGAGGCTGTCAGACTTTTAAACAGTGCACTCTGACTTCCTGCCACTTTATCTTGCCGCACGTTTTACTTGTACTTGTACTGCAACTGCTAAATACTCTTAAAGTACTTTTGAATATTGCTTAATTATTATTGTTCTGATCTCCTAATCTCTGGGCCTCGAGGAACCATTTCTTTTTAAATTGCTCACTGGCCTGTGTCCTTGGGCAAAACATTAGCTCACCAATGAATAATGTTTAAAACTGTAAAGAGATTGGAAAAGTACTGTTTATGTTATTATTTATATGATTCATTAAAACAATTTTTTAAAAGCATATTTACTTTTTATTGATTTTCAGTATAACCATGTTGCCCCACAGTGATTTGCAGCAATGTAGTAGTAGGGATATGATTTGTAGTAGTAGTAGTAGTAGTAGTAGTAGTAGTAGTAGTAGTAGTAGTAGTAGTAGTAGTAGCAGTAGTAGGAGGAGGAGGAGGAGGAGGAGGAATATGATTTGTAGTAGTAGTAGTAGTAGTAGTAGTAGTAGTAGTAGCAGTAGTGGTTATAGGAGTAGTGGTAGTAATACATAATGTTGTAGTGTTGGCAGTCGTAATTGTAGTAGTCGTAGTAGCAGTAGTAGTAGTAGTAGTAGTAGGAATTTGATTTGTAGTAGTAGTAGTAGTAATAGTAGTAAAAGGAGAAATTCAATTTGTTAACTGAACAAAGTTTATTTGGTCGAAGGTTGTAGGATTTCATTCTTCAATTACATGTGTACATATGAAAACTGTATTCTCTGTGTATAAGTATACTGCATGACTTGTCTAGTGCTCCTGTATGTTTTTAACTTTGTGTTCTAAAAGCAGCTAAGTTTAAGTTGTGTAACTCAATACGTTGACATAGGCTGTGCTGGCTACATCACCTGTTCTCATCCATCAATTATTTGGCTGACTTCAACTACAGGGGGTCCTCGGGTTACGACGTTGATCCGTTCTTAAGACGTGTCGTAACCCGAATTTCGTCGTAAGTCGGATTTTGCCTTTGATCTTCCAACCAAAGCACCAATAACCTTTCCATCTCAATAATTAGACCACTACACTGCTTGGTTATTATCACTGTCGCTTTCATAGGAGCAGATCAGAGCCCACATCAGGTACTTCCGCCCACATTGGGCATGCACACGAGGCCGTCTTCTTCTCCCTACAACCACAACAGAGTGTATTCTTCCGCCGTGCGCCGCACGGCGCCGCATAATATATATATATTTACGACGAGACCGTCGTAACCCGAGGACCCCCTGTATTGGGAAACTCCTCCTATTATTAGTTAAAGGTCCCATGACATGGTACTTCTTGATGCTTTTATATGGCTCCTTAATGGTTCCCTAATACTGTAAATGAATCCTTCTTCAAAATCAACACTCAGTGCATGAGAAACAGAGATAAGATGAGAAAGAGTAATTTTTCTCTCTCTGAACACTCTATAATGGGCGTTGTTGCTTGAATGCAAATGAGGAGAAAAGAGATGGCCTATAGTAGAGGGTGGGGGCGTGGCCAAACTCTCTGCTCTCAGCTGTGCGCTCTGACCCACTTCTGTGTTTTTGCGCGGAGGGAGAGATGAGAAGCGTTCCATTGAAAAATAAACACATTTCCACAGAAAATAAAATTAAACCACTGCTGTTTCAGATATCCACAGGCTCAGATAAAGGACTTCCGAGCCTAGAAACACTCGCAAGTTCCTCCAGGCAAATAAAAAAACGCATTTCGCATTGCGTAGCTCCTCCGCAGTCCAAACTCTCTGGGCGTGATTTACAGAGACGCTGAGTACAGACAGACGGGGGTGGAACTGCATTTGCATTTCTTTTTTCGAGCTGGCGTCAATAAGTTTCCTTGTTCAAAATCGCCCGTTTGAGCTCCGATTTTTTGTAACGCAGAAAAGGATCGCAAATGCTCAGTTTAGACATTTCGCAACTTTTAACCATGGGGTGGGGGGGCTAAACAGGGTAGGGGAGCTCACATTAACATTCAAAAACCTCAGAAAGTGAAAATTTCATGCCATGGGACCTTTAAAGACAGCACCTTTGTGTTCTGTCTCTGTGTGGGGGGCTGCAGGCACACGTCTGTGAGGCTGCCGAAGGGACATGACCAGTGTCCGAGGGAAGACCAGTGAGACAACATGTGATCAATTGAAAGATCAAGTCATCAATTACGTTTGTATTCTGCCTAATGCGACTTGAAATGCTGATAACCTCAATCTCGATCAATGCCTTTCTTCAGATCTCTTTCGATCTATTTTTCTAAAACTGACAAGGTCCAGTTGACAAATTGAATTTCTTCTTTTGCCGTGGATTCTACCTGGACGACTGAGGGATTTTACACACAGTAGTAGTAGTAGCAGTAGTAGTAGTAGTAGTAGTAGCAGTAGTAGTAGTAGTAGTAGTAGTAGTAGTGGTTATAGGAGTAGTAGTAATAGTAATACTTAATGTTCTAGTGTTGGTAGTTGTAGTAGTAATAATAATATGATTGATATGATTTGATTGAACATAAAATAAAATGGGAAAAAAGTATAATAAATAAATTGTTATTATTATTATTGTTGTTATTATTATTATTAATAATAATGATAATAATCATAATCATAATAACATAAAATAAAAAATAAAAATATATAAAACAAATGTTTTATATAAATGTTATATAAAAACGTTTTAGCTGTTTTTATAATATAAATATTTAATCATATAACTATTTATGACTCAATACAAATAAAAAAAAAACATTATTTTTATCTAAATTGCTCACTGGCATGTGTCCTTGGGTAAAACATTAGAGACTGGAAAAGTACAATTATTATTATTATTATTATCCATTAAAGCATTTTTAAAAAAGCATATTTATTTTTTATTGCTTTTCATAACCTCGCTGCCTCAGTGACCTGCAACCTTCAAACTTTTACATGGATATTTAAAAAGTCCATCAGAAAAATGCACTTAAACTGAAAATGAATCCGAAAACTCAGATTTGAGCGGATATGGTTGAGTTAATTTAGCATTCTCCCCGTGTTCGAGAAAAACCTTGAACTTAACTCAGGACGTAATAACGCGGACTCACGGCTCAGCTGGATAATCGAAGAATCGCTTTTTGTGCTTAACTCCGATTCAGAATAAGACATTTGCAGAAGCTGATGCTCTGAAGGTCGCAGAGGTCGCGCAGAATAGATTTAAACCAAACTCTTCCTCATTGATTTCTCTGAAGAGGTGGGCTGGAGGTCCAAAGTTCACCAAAGAGAAACCGAGAAATAATGTTTTGTGCTTCAAAATACGTCGGTGTGTTTTGGTCCGACTGGATTAATAATCACGACGAGCGAAGGAGAAGCTAAGGTCAGCGAAATCTGCTTCAAATTGCGCGATTATTTTGTTACTTAAGGTCGCGAAGTCCACTCATTCTTTGTTTACTTTTACGTGTGTTTCGTTGAGGTAAGATAAGGTCAAATTTCAGTTTTCACCTTCCCCCTATCCCCGCCCACAGTCCTCAAAAATGTCATGCAGCCATTTTGCAATAAACTAAACACACCTAATGCCTCTAAACTTTAGGACATGTTTAAATACTTCAGCTTTCGTGTGGTCATATGATTTACTTTTGATTTGTGAAGGACGATTAACGTGGACAGAAAACATCCAGTGTGTACAGGACTAAACCAAGGACTAAAACGGGACTAAACCAGGACCAAAACAGGACTAAACCAAGGACTAAAACGGGACTAAACCAGGACCAAAACAGGACTAAACTAAGGACTAAAACAGGACTAAACCAGGATTAAAGCAGGACTAAAACAGGACTAAACCAAGGACTAAAACAGGACTAAACCAGGACCAAAACAGGGCTAAACCAGGACCAAAACAGGACTAAACCAGGGCTAAAACGGGACTAAACCAAGGACTAAAACAGGGCTAAACCAGGATTAAAGCAGGACTAAAACAGGACTAAACCAAGGACTAAAACGGGACTAAACCAGGACCAAAACAGGACTAAACCAAGGACTAAAACAGGACTAAACCAAGGACCAAAACAGGACTAAACCAAGGACTAAAACAGGACTAAACCAGGATTAAAGCAGGACTAAAACAGGACTAAACCAAGGAATAAAACAGGACTAAACCAGGACCAAAACAGGACTAAACCAGGACTAAACCAGGGCTAAAACAGGACTAAACCAGGGCTAAAACAGGGCTAAAACAGGACTAAACCAGGACTAAACCAGGATTAAAACAGGATTAAAACAGGACTAAACCTGGACTAAAACAGAACTAAAACAGGACTAAACCAGGACTAAACCAGGATTAAAACAGGACTAAACCAAGGACTAAAACAGGGCTAAACCAGGATTAAAGCAGGACTAAAACAGGACTAAACCAAGGAATAAAACAGGACTAAACCAGGACCAAAACAGGACTAAACCAGGACTAAACCAGGGCTAAAACAGGACTAAACCAGGATTAAAACAGGACTAAAACAGGACTAAACCAGGACTAAAACAGAACTAAAACAGGACTAAACCAGGAGTAAACCAGGACTAAAACAGGACTAAACCAGGACTAAAACAAGGCTAAAACAGGACTAAACCAGGACTAAAACAGAACTAAAACAGGACTAAACCAGGAGTAAACCAGGTCTAAACCACAACTAAACTAAGGACTAAACCAGGACTAAAACAGGACTAAACCAAGGACTAAAACAGGACTAAACCAGGACCAAAACAGGACTAAACCAGGAGTAAACCAGGACTAAAACAGGACTAAACCAGGACTAAAACAGGACTAAACCAGGAGTAAACCAGGACTAAACCAGGACTAAACCAGGGCTAAACCAGGACTAAACCAGGACTAAACCAGGACTAAAACAGAACTAAAACAGGACTAAACCAGGACTAAAACAGAACTAAAACAGGACTAAACCAGGAGTAAACCAGGACTAAACCAGTAAAATCCAGTGTGCATGTTTCAAATGGCCACAAATTCTTCAAATGTTCTCAGATTTCCATGTGTACGGCATTGTCTGAAAGCTTAGAATTTACAATTATTAAATGAAAAATGTCAAGCTAAGGTTTTGTACATTTTTGATACTTTGCATTTCATTTTATCAACATAACGCGGGGGTATGACGCAAACTGGAGGCACTGCTCCGTCTGAAGTTCTGTTAGATGTTACAGGCTCCTGAAAATGTGATGTTTTGTTTTTTTTCTCGAGTGGAGTTTTTGTTTTCAGTATTTTTTTTTCTTTCTTGAGATTATCTAAAAATGATCAGGCTGTGTTTACTAATGCGCACATTGTGTCACCATGGTAACTGCTGAACTTTCCTCCATAGACATGCATGCAAAGGTCTTTTCAAATAAAATCATCGCCGTCAAAATTTCAGGTCAAATGTACAGTAAGTCAGAACTAAAACGTACTTCTGCTGTGTTAAAGGTGCACTGTGTAACCTGCTTGTTTCCATGGATACCTCATTGCTCTGTCTGGAATGTTCCACAGTATAACATCTAAACATCTCTGCCTTACACATACTAAATTATATGGTGTTTTAAAGCTCAAAAAAGCCTAGAAAAACAGGGATTCTGACCGTGAGTGGGGTCGCCTCTCCACAGATCTGACCTGTAACATGTTCTGGTTTGGCCTCCATGAAGAAAAGTTTAAAACCGTACTGTGAAACATTCCCGACAAAACAATAACATACAGTAACTCCATGGAGAAAAGCGTTTGACGAACCCTCCGGCGGAAAAGTTACACATCCATCCATCCATCCATTTTCTTCCATTTATCCGGGGTCGGGTCGCCAGGGCAACAGTCTAAACAGGGACTCCAAGACTTCCTTCACCCCGTACACTTCCTCCAGCTCCTCCGGGGGGACCCCAAGGCGTTCCCAGACCAGCCGAGAGATATACAGTAGTCCCTCCAGCAGGTTTCCTGGGGCCTCCTCCCGGTGGGACAAGCCGGAACACCTCCCTGAAACAAAAAGTTACACAATGCAGCTTTAGGTCGTTTTCACACCTGCCTTGTTTGGTTCGTTTAAAACAAACCAGAGTTCGTTTGCTCCTTTGATTCGGACCTTTTGCGCTGGTGTGAATAAAAACCAAAAATCTCGATCCGGAGCAAAGAAGTGAACCGAGACCACCTAAAAAGCTCGGTCTCGGCACAGTTCCATTCGAATCCTGGTGCAGTTCGTTTGAGGTGAGAATGCAGACCGGACTCGATCCGACACAAGTTGGCTTTTTGTACTTAACGAGCTCCCGTCGTATGTCGAGCATTATGGGAAACTGAGGCTGACGAAAGGAAACTAAATGAAACGAAACTTACGAGGCTTACTTACGTTTTGCGTGAACAGCAAGAGTCACAACTTGATGTGCTCACATGAGCGCTGTCCTCCGTAGCCGTCTTGCCCTGTGTCTTCGTCGTTTGGAAATTGATTGTAAAATAGTGTAAACCTCACGATGCTGCTCAAACATTTGTGCGAACTGTAAACACTGAGCAAACCATATCGCTAAGGCTAGATTGAAAACAGCACGTAACGCCATAATTCTCCTCCTTCCATTTGGACACGGCGTTTTGACACGGCTCATTTCTGTCCAATGGCTGAGCGACCTCAGCACATGTGGTTTTGTTTATAGATGTTGGTTCGCTTGGGAAAAAACTGCAGTGTGAAAGCGAACCACACCAAAATAAAAAAAATAAAATAAAAATTGGTCCGGACCAAAGCAAGTGAACTATCGGACTTTCCTGGTGTGAAAACGACCTTAATGTGTCGACATAAAGTGTTTAACAAAGCCTGATCTGTGGAATCCTAATGGGAGTTATTATTACCTCATAACGGCTTGACGATGGAGGTTGCTGCTCTGGTCACTGGGAGCTTCGTTAGCGTGACCTTCCACAGACAAAATAATGAGAGGGCTAAAAATAAACTCCTTCAAGATTAATTACAAAAAAATTAAAATCTGAATACCAACCACTTTACGCACGCCGGACATGCCCGCCCCCCTCCCGTTTTGTGCTCCGATCGTCCAATTAATTCGCAGGAAAGAATCTCGCCGGACCACCGTGCCGGTACAATAATGCAATAATGATGTTTTGTTTGGGGGAATAATTGGTGTATAGATAACCCCGTCCACAGCAGAATGTAATTAGCCCCTAAAGAACGCACACACGTACACACATGCACACACACACAGATCTACAGACTCCTATGGAAAACTTCGGAGAGCTCCCCGACCAATTATCACGAGTTATCATTAGACAACTGTTAACATACTTTGAAATCTCGTTAAGGTTGCTTTGAGCTTTTAATTGTCGTCATAGTAGTAGTATGCACAGTAATAGGCACCTTACCGGCTGGTTAGCTCAACTGGTAAGTCACTGACTTTCCTCCAAGGGGTTGTGGGTTCAAATCCCCCCCGGCAATGAGCTAACCAGTGTGGGTCCTTGGGCAAGAACCTTCACGGTACTGCCCCCCGGGCGCCGAAAAAGATGGCTGCTCACTGCTCCTGAAAAGGATGGGTCAAATGCAGAAGTCAAATTTCTCCAGTGTGTCACTGTGTGTCATTGTGTGTGAGACCAATAAAGGCTTAATCTTAATCTTAATAACAGGCACCTTATTACGCACACTGAGAAGCACCTTTTAATCCGCACTTTAGGCTAAGCCCATAAATTGTATTTTTACTGTAATGTAACTAAATTTTATGCTACTATTGTATAGATACTAAATTGTTTTTATGCTTGTGATCATAACACATGTACTAAATTGTCTAATGTCTGCAACTGCAACATATTTTCTGTTGTCTGCTATATCTTTATGTTTGGGACTGCGGATGGAAATTAGCACTGAGCTAAATCCGGCATATTTATGTCGGTTTGTGTGATCTTATACAAATTGTGCGTTCATTAATATGCATTGTCCCTTCCAAATAAACAAATTAAAAATAATAGTTCATAATTCATAGTTTGCTTTATTGTCAAATTCTCCTATACATACACGACATACAGTGAATCGAAATTTCGTTTCTCCCTGGCCAAGCAGAGACAGTGACGGCCAGGGGAGGGGCCGCTGCGCATGTGCACGCCGCCATCTTGGAGATAACAGAGTAGAAAAAGATCCAGTACAATCAATAACAATTTTCACAAACATGTTACGACAAAAACAATGGGACAGGTAAACACACGGTGTCTTTTTATCGACTGCAGTTAGTCCAGAATGCTGCTGCGCGCCTTTTAACAGGACGGAAAAAAATATGAGCACATCTCCCCCATTCTTGCGTCTTTGCACTGGCTTCCTGTTCGTTTTAGGATTGATTTTAAGATTTTATTGTTTGTTTTTAAAAGCTTTGAATGGACTGGCCCCAAAATACATCTCTGACCTTATTAATTTTTTTCAATTTTTTTTTAATTTAAAAGGGACAATGCATATTCATGAACATACAGCTCTGGAAAAAAAAAAAAAGAGACCACTGCAAAATGATCTGTTTTTCTGATTTTACTACTTATAGGTCTGTGTTTGGGCAAAAGGAATATTTTTTTTTTGAGTCTATAAACTACTGACAACATTTCCCCCAAATTCCAAATAAAAATATTATCGTTTAGAGCATTTATTTGCAGAAAATGACAAATGGTCAAATAACAAAAAAGATACATGTTTTCAGACCTCAAACAATGCAAAGAAACAAGATCAAATTCATTTTAAAACAACGTAACACTTTATCATTTATAAATATAATAATAAAAAATGTAATTGAATAAATGCTACGTGTGTTAACCTGGGAAAATCCCAGGCTGCTTTGCACGATTGTTCCGATCTGAAAGACAGCCTGGCAACGGGGCTAAGCGAGGGCTCCTGATTTGAGGAGCCAATCAGAGAGCGGGGAGGGGTGGAAAGACGGTGATGCATACTACGCAACAAACGGAAACTTGTAGTTTGAACTGACAACTGACATCATTGGCTATGGGCTACGTATACGCCAAATGATAGACATTCGTAACGCCCAATAAACGGCCGTTTGCAATCGTAAACCACACCTCCGCTACGAGATATTCAGTAGGTGCTCCCAGACCATATCTCACTTATGATATGGTCTGGTGTAAACCAGGCAATGTAGGTGTAAAAGCAGGTTTAAATCAGGTTTAAAAGAGGACTAAAGCCTACCATGACTAGGTCTAAACCAGGTCTAAAAAAATGTTAATTCAATACAAAATTATCAACACAATTATTAATGTTTATACTATTTTTTTTCTTTTTTTTAGCAAAACAAAATAATGCAAGATCAAATTCATTTTAAAACAACATAATACTAATGTTTACACTTAAAGGGACAGTGTGTAAGATTTTTACCCGTTAATTACTGAAATTGAAGATACCCATTCAAAAATACATTGTTTTCCAAGCCTTTTCACTTCCATCATGAAATCAAAGTATTCTTTTGGACTTAGATATAGTCACATAAAAGGGGGATCTTCCCCATGCAGAGGCAGCCATTTTGAATACGAGAGCCGCAGAAGGACATTTGGGCTCCGCTTTCGGCAAGGCTCGTGGTTTTGGGTAAACAACACAAGCATGCTGCCGGATCAGACGTCGTAATGGATCTAACACGTGTTTTGGACTAAATTGTTTTACTGGATTTTATTCGCTGGATCCTTACGGACAAATTGAGAGCAAGTTTATGGTGAAATACAGAGTTTGACCTGTGCAAAGCATTCTAAGGTAAGCTAACCTCGTTTTGTGCTTTTCCGTATAAAAGCCCCATGTGCTCGGGGAGTGATTGTTGTGCAGGGAAATGAATTGCATAGTCAAAAAGAGGAGACTGTAAGGTTTCATTTGATGTGTAGAGTGTCATGGTACATGATCGGGAATGTGTGTTTTCATGAGAAAATAAAATAAATAAATAACCGGGACCGCGTTTTATTTATACAGTAGCGGCGCGCGGCTCATGCGCGCGCCCGGGTGACCCTCGAGGTCTGCCGTAGCTAAAACAGAAAGTGCAATAGCACCATCCACCTATGCGCCACGAATCCTACACACTGGCGCTTTAAGAAGAGTTCAGAAATCAATATTTGGTGCAATATCCCTTATTTTTAATCACAGCTTTCATGCGTCTTGGCATGCTCTCCACAAGTCTTTCACATTGTTCTTGGGTGACTTTATTCCACTCCTGGTGCAAGAACTGAAGTAGTTCAGCTTTGTGTTTGTGTTGGAATTCAACAGACGCTGGAATGGAATGGCTGTAATACATGTAGAGATGCTGATTTCAGAAAAAAATGCAGTGGTCTCTTATTTTTTTCCAGAGCTGTATGTTTGTAAATACGCCAGAATTAGCCCGAAGGTTCTTTACTGTACATCTGTCGTCCCGAGCAAGTCAGAAAGATAAAAACAACAAGAAACAACTTCACACAATCGACAAACATGATAGAAACACACAATAGGACACAATCATGACACACGACACTGACATTTACATAGAAGCAGAACATTATTGATCACTGATTTCTCTTCAGCCATCCAGCTTAATCTTATCCAGGTTTGATCTCTACGTCATGCATTGTCGGTCTTTTCACTGCGAGTACCAAAAGTCGTTCAGCCGTGAGCGTCGGGACCGGCCCCTGTTCAGATCTGGAGCATCCATCTTCTCAGTCCAGTCCGCCACGGCTCTATCAGATCAGGTTTGAGGTGAGTGACCGGGGACCAAAGAGGCTCCACCAATCACAATGCAGGCTTCAAACTTCCCCCAAATACTGCAGAGATCAAGTTATGAAAAGTTGGCAAGAAAATACAAGAAGATTTATACGGTGCTGCACCAGCTGTCCACAAGGGAAGACTTCTCCGTGGCCATGGTACGGTGGAATAAACTCAAGAACTGTCGCACCAGGTGTAAAATCAAGTACAATTCAGGTAGATTTTTGAAAATAATTATTTTTTTGGGGCTTGGTTATATTATTAAAGATAAGAAAACACCCAGACACAGGCAGAACATGCAAACTCCAGCTACATTCTGAAAATCAAACTTGTAATATTGTAGCTATGACTGAAAAATGATTAAAAACTAAAGGGTTGGCGACTAAATATTGAACTTAACTTGGACTAAACCAGGACAGACTAGATTAGGACTAAACAGGGCTCAAACCAGGACTAAAACAGGGTTAAACCAAGATTAGACCAGGAATGGACCAGGATTAAACCAAGACTAAGCCAAGACCAGGACTAAACCAAGACTAAGCCAAGACAAAACCAGGCCAAAAGCAGTGCCAAACCAAGACAAAACCAGGGCTAAACCAAGACTAGACCAGGACTAAACCAGGACTAAGCCAAGACTAGACCAGAATTAAACCATGACTAATCCAGGATGGACTTGACCAGGACTAAACCAGGATTAAACCAAGACTAAGCCAAACTAGACCAGGACTAAGCCAAGACAAAACCTGAACTAAACCAAGACTAGACCAGGACTAAACCAGGACTAAGCTAAGACAAAGCTAAGACTAAACCAGGACTAAGCCAAGACTAAACCATGACTAAACCAGGACTAGACCAGGACTAAACAAGGATTAAACCAGGACGAAACCAAGACAAAACCACGACTAAACCAAGAGTAGACCAGGACTAAACCAGGACTAATCCAGGATGGACTAGACCAGGACTAAATCAGAACTAAGCCAAGACTAAACCATGACTAAACCAGGACTAAACCAGGACTAAACCAGGATTAAACCAGGACGAAACCAAGACAAAACCAGGACTAAACCAAGAGTAGACCAGGACTAAACCAGGACTAAGCCAAGACTAGACCAGGACTAAACCAGATCTACATCAGAACTAAACAGGGCTCAAACCAGGACTAGTTGCGTGAACAAACTCCACTCTGGTCTCTGAAAGTTGCTTAAACTGATTTTGGTGAATAATTCAGATGTTCTGAACTCTGGACCAACACGAACAGTTTAAAATGAACTCGTTCTGTTTCTCGCATTTTGAGACAGTAAAAATCAGGTACAGCGTAATGAAATCCACCTCTCTGACCTGCTTTCACTGCCTCGGGAGTTTGTCTCGGGACAGTTTTCCTCTCGGACAAGCTAAAGGTCCCGGGTCGTGCTCTGGGTCTGTTCTCCGTCTGTGAGAGGACCAGTCCTGGCGTCAGACCATTATCCGATTTTAATCAGCGTTCGCTCGCTCGTTAGAAGACGCACAAACAAACACGGTATACACCTTTGTTTTTGCTATTTTTGATTTGAAAACACTTTGAAATATTTTGCTCTCTTAGAGGACATGCACTTTTAGTATTGTAAGTGCCAAAAAAACTGATTTTCCATGGAAGATACGATTAATTTAGGAATTTGCCGTGTTACAAGGAAGTTTTTCAGTGCAAAAAACAAGATTAGACCAGGACCAAAGTCTACATCAGGACTAAACAGGGCTCAAACAGGACTAAACCAGGACTAAACCTGGTTTAGTCCTGGTTTAGTAAATCAGGACTAAACCAGAACTAATCCAGGATGGACTAGACCAGGACTAAATCAGAACTAAGCCAAGACTAAACCATGACTAAACCAGGACTAGACCAGGACTAAATCAGAACTAAGCCCAGACTAGACCATAACTAAACCAAGAATAGACCAAGACTAAACCATAACTAAACCAGGACTAGATCAGGATTAAACCAGGACTAAGACAAGACTAAAACATGACTAAACCAGGACTAGACCAGGACTAAACCAGGACTAAGATAAGACAAAACTAAGACTAAACCATAACTAAATCAGGACTAAATCAGGACTAATCCAGGACTAATTCTGGACAAACTAGACCAGGACTAAACCAGGACTAAGCCTAGACAAAACCTGAACTAAACCAAGACTAGACCAGGACTAAACCAGGACTAAGCCTAGACAAAACCTGAACTAAACCAAGACTAGACCAGGACTAAACCAGGACTAAGATAAGACAAAACTAAGACTAAACCATAACTAAATCAGGACTAAATCAGGACTAATCCAGGACTAATCTTTGACAAACTAGACCAGGACTAAATCAAAACTAAACCAAGACTAAACCAGGACTAGACCAGGATTAAACCAGGACTAAGCCAAGACTAAACCAGGACTAAACCAGGATGAAAACCAGGACTAAGCCAAGACTAGATCATAACTAAATCAGGACTAAACCGGGACTACACCAGGACTAATCCAAGATGAACTAGACCAGGACTAAATCAGAACTAAGACAAGACTAAACCAGGACTAAACCAGGACTAGACCAGGACTAGACCAGGACTAAACCAGGACTAATCCAGGATGGACTAGACCAGGAGTAAATCAGAACTAAGCCAAGACTAAACCAGGACTAGACCAGGACTAAGCCAGGACTAAACCAGGACTAATCCAAGATGGACTAGACCAGGACTAAATCAGAACTAAGACAAGACTAAACCAGGACTAGACCAGGACTAAATCTGGATTAAGCTAAAACTAAACCAGGACTAAGCCAAGACTAGACCAGGACTAAGCCAAGACTAGACCAGGACTAATCCAGGATGGACTAGACCAGGGCTAAATCAGAACTAAGCCAGGACTAAACAATGACCAAACCAGGACTAGACCAGGACTCCTCTGTAGCTCCTCTCTCGCTCTTTGGTCGACTAGTCTGTCGGCTTGGTCTTTATCGTTCAGGGGCCTGCTCCCTCCTGCTCCTCCTTCGGGCAGATATGCGGCGGCGCCCACCAGAATCCTGAGCGGCGAAATCAAAAATCTTTAATCAAAAACTTTCTCCAGTTGACAGAATTGAATTTCTCCTTTGCAGTCGTGACGTCGTCTGAACCACAGGAATACTTGTGCGCTCGGGGAACACACTTTAGTCAAAAAGTGAATGTTTTTTCTTCATCTTGTGTTTATTGCGCTGAAAAACGTACTTGTAGCACAGTAAATCTCTAAATTAATTGTATCTTCCATGGAAAATCTGGTTATTTGAAAAACTTTGGTCCAGTTGACATAGTTACATTTCTTTTTTTACATTTTCTTTTGCATTCTGTGGGCCATTCATGTTTTATACAGATGGGAATACTGTTAAAATGCTGATTTCTGTGGTAATACAATGAGTTCTTGGATCTAGTCTAGATCAATAGAAATGATCAGGTTCAGCGTTTGTGTGTTTACATTTGGGATATTTCACAGTAAAATACAACGTAGTCGGAATGTCAATAGGAAAACCCCTCTGTCCCTATCACAATCTTTAAAGGAATAGTAACGTTTTTACAATCTGGACCTTATTTCGGTGATAAAACAACGTCATTTACTCACCCATTGTACTTTGGTGTCATTTGGAGCATTTCCGGAGATTTTGTAGTTTAGCGATATCCGTTTAACGTGAGTGCTCGGGGCAGACGGCTGCGGTCACCAAATAACACAAACTTTAGCACTTTTCAAATGACAGTTCAATGTGTTAGTCTACACTTTCGCTGGAGTCAAAAGTGGCCTGTAATCCGATATCCAGCCATGGTTTCGATTGGATGACGTCATCATGCGTGCATTCATTCCGCGACTTTGCTTAGAAGACGCTCAGAATTCTTCTGTTGCGAAGATTCGGACTTCGAGACTGAAGAGGACTTATTTGTGTATGATGGCCGTCCCTATCGTTTTGAGCCTGAGTATACAGATGAGGAGGTATTAGAAAGAAGGAAGCGGAGACAGTTTGAGGAGCAGCGTACCAGAGAACAGCCATCGGTATCGCATTACTTCTCAAAACCGTGCGCTGAATCCACTGGCCTTCCTTCTTTTCCTTTGCTGGTAAAAAAATCATCCTGACTGAAGTGGGTACTGCAAACACGATGGTCCAAACGTCTTACAGCTTTGCCTTTCATGTTTGGGTCCATTCTCAAGGCAACTAACCACAGCTTCAATAACACCGGATTGTGATGAGGAAGCCTGTGGAAACTCAACTTCGTCCAAGCTGCTGTTTTGTTTTCACAACCGGGATAAATACATGTTCACACCATTTTCTCACGTGGAGATATTTTCTACTTCTTATCTTCACGGCGGCACGGTGGCTGAGTGGCTAGCACTCATGCTTCACAGCTAGAAGGTTCCGGGTTTGATCCCCGGGTCGCCCAGACCTTTCTGTGTGTGTTCTGTGTGGAGTTTGCATGCATGGTCTGGGTTCGATCCCCGGGTCGCCCGAGCCTTTCTGTGTGGAGTTTCCATGTTCTCCCCGTGTCTGGGTGGGTTTCATCTGGGCACTCCGGTTTCCCCCATCAACCCAAAACATGCACCATAGGTACCTCCAGCTTAGGTCCTGACCAAGCCGAGCAATAAGATCATGGAGATGGGTCCCTGGGCGCTTGAAAGATGAGCTGCCCACTGCTCCTGAAGGATGGGTCAAATGCAGAGAAATAATTTCCCTACGGGGATGAATAAAGTCTGTCTTCTTCTTCTTCTTCTTCTTCTTCTTCTTCTTCTTTCTGACTGTAACCGAGAGCTGAGAGCGTCGTCTTATAATAACGTCAATATGATGTCAGTCCAACATGTGGAGACACTGGTATGACTCTTAAAAACATAAAATTCTGCTCATCCGCAAAACATTATCTTTACATGCAGCTACGCAGCTTAAGTATCCACTAGGTTTGTTTCTCGCGCACAGCTGATTGGCGGAAAAAGAAAACAAAAGAGCCCGTAATCGTCACGCGAATGATTCAAGATTCAAAATTGTTTATTTGTCATATGTAGGATCAACACAAGGTCAACAATGCAATGAAATGCTGAGATCAGAACACCCGTTGACTCACTGAGATAGTCGAGAAGTACTAATAGCGTACAAAAGGTCAGTACGGTAATTATGGTCATTTACACATGCCGTGATTATTTTAAAAAAACTGCCAATTTCAAAGACAAAATGTGTGCTTTTAAAACAACCAGTGCTGTTTTATGAAACAAGGAGTGGCTTCTTCATGATTTCTACTCGCACATTCTGCAAAAAAAAAAAAACAACAACACAAATTTTGAAAAAAAAAAGAAAAAAAAAAAAGCTTCTAACGTGATTTTCTCCTTTTTGTTTTGCCATGGTCGGTCACAAATGTTTATTGTTTTGTATTGTGATTCATGATTCCAGAATATAATATTTTTCAATAAATTGAAAAATATATACAAGAGGTTGCAAGAAAAACAGCGCAAAAATGAAATAAGCATTGACACGACATAAGGTTTTCTGTTACAGTTTTTATCTATTTACGATCTTTATCTATTACATTAAACCATCAAAGTAATGCGAATAATAATTAACCCAAACAAGGACAAAAACATGCATACATTTGTGTCTAAAGTAAACCCACGAAAGGCTACGGAAGCCGACAGAGGCCATGTTCGTTATGATTATTTTTCAGAAAATTAACTCGAGATCTCGAGAAAACGACACAATTCATTTGTGATCTCAAGAAAACAAAACTGTTATTTCAAGATCTTGAGAAAACAAAGAGTTTTTCCGTGATCTTGAGAAAACACTGTATCTCCGTCGGTAAAGATGAAGCCGGGCCAGTCTTCTGCGGAGGTGCCGCGGACTAATCTTGAAATGATCCCGAATTAAAAAACTTAATGCAATCTCCCCCTGTGTCAACCCCTGATCAAAATATTGCCTTATCAGCTGATCGATTATTATTCCAGACATTCTAATGACCAAAAACGTGTCTATTCAGAATGAGAAATAGCCCCGAAGTCAGCCTGTCACAACATGGCGGTAGACGTTTCAGTTCTCGGAATAATTCACTGCGTGCACATGGTAGGATCGGATTGGATTTCTCCAAATCCGATCCTGTCCTTAGATCCAAGTGCACATGAAACTCGTGTAATCAGATAATGGTCAGCGACCTGGCCGGCTCCGCTACGCTATGTGGCGCTGTAGTCCAACTACTTCCGGGTGATGGCTACTCAATAAAAACACAACAAACTACGTGGCGGTATATAAAGATGGCGCTCGAGGAGTTTGACGGAGCAGCATTGGTGTACGTGTTGTGCATTCTTTCTTCGCAGCCATGATTTTGTCTGACTTTTCCGGCAACAATCGCCTCCTGCCACTTCCGGGTGAAATCCCTGGTGAAAATTCCCACGCATGCGCAGTACGCCGATCCGATATTGTGCACAAGGCGGCACCAAGCGGATTACTATTGGGCTAAAACAGGGGTTCCAATCGGATTCAGGAAACCAATCCCTATACGATCCTTAGCCTGTGCACATGAATTGGATACGATCCCAATCCGTTTGCAGTCGGATTACACTCGTCCATGTGCACGCAGTGATTGTTTCGTTTTCTCGAGATCTCGAATTAATTATCTCATTATCTCGGGATAACAAGGAAGAAAAAAATATTGCTTAAGAATATGGCCTCTGTCGACTTCCGTAAGAAGCAGCCTGCGTATCACAGTTTGAGAATCGCCGCTCTAACTCCAGCGCCTTTCAGGAAACCAGAGTGCTTTACATTACATTATTCATTCTCTCCGTACTTAGGGATTGTACACAACAGCCCCACTGTGGTTCCCGGCGTTCCCATCAGTCTCCCATCCGAACACTTCCCAGACCCGGCCCCGCTTCGCTCCGGAGCTTTGACAAGGAGCTATTAACGGAGACTCGCACTCACCTGTTTTACACCGACTTACATGTGTTCTGTCTTCGTTTAGCCCGAGGGCAGCAGCATCAGGGAGCATATGCCTCCTCCTCCTCCTCTTTTCTTCTCTCTCTCCGGTCCACTCTCTCTGTTCTCATCCTCTATTCTCTCTGCTCTAGATCTCCCTCTCTTCTCTCTCTCTGCCCCTCTCTCTACTCTCTGTTATTGACCTCTCTCACTTCTCAGCTCTGTTTCTTTCCCTCTTTCTTCTCTCTGCTCTTGTCCTCTCTCTCTCTCTCTTCTCTTTCTCTCCTTTTCCCTCTCTGCTCTGCTTTTCTCTTTCTCTCTGCTCTTTACTCTCTCTCTTTGCTCTGGTCCTTTCTCCATCTCTTTCTCTATTCTCTCTCTCTCTCTGTCTCTGCTCCTCTATTTCTACTCTAGTCCTCTGTCTGTTCTCTCTTTCTGCTCTTGTCCTCTCTCTCTTCTCTTTCTGTCCTTTTCCCTCTCTGTTCTGCTCTCTCTCTCTCACTCACTCTCTCTCTCTTCTCTCTGCTCTTGTCCTCTCTCTCCTCTTTATTCTGATCCTCTCCCTCTCTTTGCCCTGGTCCTCTCTCTCTTCTCTCTGCTTTGCTTCCTTCTCTCTCTCTCTTCTTTCTGCTCTTGTCCTCCTTCTCTTTACTATGATTCTCTCTCTCGCTCTCCTCTCTGCTCTTGTTCTCTCTCTCTACTCTGATCCTCTCTCGCTCTCTCTTTGCTCTGCTCTCTCTCTCTCTCTCTCTCTCTCTCTCTCTTGATCTCATTCTTCTCTCTGCTCCCTCTCTTCTCTCTCTCGCTCTCCTTTCTGCTCTTGTTCTCTCTCTCTACTCTGATCCTCTCTCGCTCTCTCTTTGCTCTGCTCCTCTTTCTCTCTCTCCCTCTCTCTTGATCTCGTTCTTCTCTCTGCTCCCTCTCTTCTCTCTCTCGCTCTCCTTTCTGCACTTGTTCTCTCTCTGCTCTGGTCGTATCTATCTTCTCTCTCTCTCTGCTTTGCTTCCTTCTCTCTCTCTCTCTCTCCCCCTTGATCTTGTTCTTCTCTCTGCTCCCTCTCTTCTCCTCTCTCTTGCTTTCCTCTCTGTGCTTGTTCTCTCTCTCTCTCTGTTTTTGTCCTCTCTCTCTCTCTCTCTCTCTCTGCTTTTGTTTCTTCTCTCTCTCTCTCCCTTCTGTCTGCTCTTGTCTTCTCTCTCCTCTCTACTCTGCTGCTCTCTCTCTCTCTGCCCTGGTCCTCTCTCTCTGTCCTGGTCCTCTCTCTCTCTTGTCTCTCTCTCTCTCTCTTTGCTCTGCTCCTCTCTCTCGCTCTCTTGATCTTGTTCTTCTCTCTGTTCTTGTCCTTCCTCTCTTTACTATGAGCCACTCTCTCTTCTCTTTTTGCTCCTCTCTCTCTTTCTCTTTGCCCTGGTCCTCTCTTTCTTCTCTCCCTCTCTGCCCTTGACCACTTTCTCTTCTCTCTTTGCTCCTCCCTCTCTGTCTTTCTCTCTGCCCTGGTGCTCTCTTTCTTCTCTCTCTCTCTCTCTTGATCTCGTTCTTCTCTGTGCTCCCTCTCTTCTCCTCTCTGCCTTCCTTCTGTGCTTGTTCTCTCTCTGCTCTGGTCCTCTCTCTCTTCTCTCTCTCTCTGCTTTGCTTCCTTCTCTCTCTCTCCTTTCTCTCTGCTCTTGTCTTCTCTCTCCTCTCTACTCTGATCCTCTCTCTCTCCTCTCTCTTTGCTCCTCCTTCTCTTTTTTTCTTTTTCTTCTCTCTCTCTCCCTCTCTCTACTCTGGTCGTCTCTTTCTCTCTTTTCTCTCTCTCTCTTTGCTCTGATCCTCTCTCTCCTCTCTCTTTGCTCCTCCTTCTCTTTCTCTTTGCCCTGGTCCACTCTTTCTTCTCTATCTCCTCTTGTTCTCTCTCTCTTCTCTGGTCCTCTCTTTTCTCTCTCTCTCTCTCCCTCCTCTACTCTCTCTCTTTGCTCTCAGTCTCTCTCTCTTTCTCCCTCTCTCTCCCCCTCTACTCTGGTCCTCTCTCTCTGTCTCTGCTCTGGTCCTATCTCTGTCTCTCTCTCTCTGGTCCTCTCTCTCTCTGTCTCCGCTCTGGTCCTCTCTCTCTCTCTACTCTGGTCATCTTTCTCTCTTTTCTCTCTCTTTCCCTTCTCTCTACTGTATCTCTGCTCTCATTCTCTCTCTCTCTCTCTCTACTCTGGTCTTCTGTCTCTCTCTCTCTCTTCCTCTCTACTCTGGTCATCTCTTTCTCTCTCTGCTCTGGTCCTCTCTCTCTTGTTTACTCTCTCTGCTCTAATCCTCTCTCTCTCTCTCTCTCTCTGGTCCTCTCTCTCTTCTCTCTCTCTTTTCTCTCTCTCTTTTCTCGCTCTCTGTCCCTCCTCTCTACTCTCCCTCTCTGCTCTTGTCCTATCTCTCTCTCTCTCTCTCTGGTCCTCTTTTCTCTCTCTCCCACCTCTCTACTCTCATCCTCTCTCTCTCTTTCCTCTTGTTCTCTCTCTCTCTTTCTTCTCTCTTTCCTCTTGTTCTCTCTCTCTTCTCTGGTCCTCTCTTTTCTCTCTCTCTATCCCTCCTCTACTCTCTCTCTCTCTGTTTTCAGTCCCTCTCTCTTTCTCCCTATCTCTCCCTCTCTACTCTGGTCCTCTCTCTCTCTGCTCTGGTCCTATCTCTCTCTCTCTCTCTCTCTCTCTCTCTCTCTCTGGTCCTCTTTTCTCTCTCTCCCACCTCTCTACTCTTGTCCTCTCTTTCTCTCTCTCTCTCTCTTTCCTCTTGTTCTCTCTCTCTCTTTCTTCTCTCTTTCCTCTTGTTCTCTCTCTCTGCTCTGGTCCTATCGCTCTCTCTCTCTCTCTCTCCTCTTGTTCTCTCTCTTCATGCTATAGATGATCTGCTCTGACATTTCCTGGAGGACTCTCTTGACTCTGAGGTGTTTCTCCATGCTGGTTTCTCTGCAGTAGCTCCAGAGGTCAGGACCACCCCCACCCATCCCTCCATCACCCATCCTCCCACCACCCATCCCTCCATCACCCATCTCCTCACTCCCAGCCACAGAGGACACAGAACACAGGTTTGATGGAGAGATACCACCGGAGCATGAAACGTTTTCAGATTCTTGCCTTTACTCCCAGACGGGGGCATGAGTTTTTCCGATTGATCACATGTTTTCCTATTGATCACATCGTACTGAATTATTAAAAAGGTAAAACTCACGTACAGAATGTTGAATCTGATCGTTTCTATGGACCCGTTCATTTCTTGAATTCCAACAAAAATCTGCTTTAACCATCCTCATTTTACTGGACTAGAGTGTCACAATGTCACAGTAAAGAGATCTTTGTAAAAGCAGTACAAGAACGTTCAGTCCAGTTCATCTTTATGTCGTGTTTCAGTCACAGAACATTCCCGTTTTAACTCCCGGAATGTGTTTGCAGAATAATTCCATAAAGTGTGGGCGCTCCTTCTCATGTTCATGTTCAACTACAGTTACCGTTTACAGTTATTATCTCCGCACTTTAGAGCCGGAATAAAAGTCACTGTTACCTCCTCCTCTCTGCTCCTGTCCTCTCTTTTCTCTCTTTTCTCTCTCTCTTCTCTTTGGTCTGCTCCTCTCTCTATCTCTCTTTCTTTCTCTCTCTCTCTCCCTGGTCCTCTCTTTTCTCTCTCTCTCTCTCTGCTCTCATCCTTTCTCTCCCTCCTTTCTACTCTGGTCCTATCTCTCTCTGCTCTGGTCCTCTCTTTTCTCTCTCTTCTCTTTGCTCTGCTCCTCTCTCTCTGGTCTTCTCTTTTCTCTCTCTCTTTCTCTACTCTGGTCACCTCTTTCTCTCTTTTCTCTTTCTCTTTCTGCTCTGGTCCTCTCGCTCTCTATCTGTCTGTCTCTCTCTCTCTGCTCTGGTCTTCTCTTCTCACTCTCCTCTCTACTCTGGTCCTCTCTCTCTCTCTTTTCTCTCTCTTTCTGTCCCTCCTCTCTACTCTCTCTCTGCTCTCATCCTATCTCTCTCTCTGCTCTAGTCCTCTCTCTCTCTCTCTCTCTCTCTCTCTCTCTGGTCCTCTTTTCTCTCTCTCCCTCCTCTCTACTCTGGTCCTCTCATTCTCTCTTTTCTTTCTCTCTGCTCTGATCCTTTCTCTCTCTCTCTCTCTGCTCTGGTCCTCTTTCTCTCTTTTCTCTCTCTCTCTCCCTCTTCCCTCTCTCTCTCTCTCTTCTCTGGTCCTCTTTTCTCTTTCTCTCTCCCTCCTCACTGGTCCTATATCGCTCCCTGCTCTGGTCCTCTCTTTCTCTCTCTCTCCCTCCTCTCTCTCTCTCTCTGTCTCCGCTCTCGTCCTCTCTCTCTACTCTGGTCATCTTTCTCTCTTTTCTCTCTCTTTCCTTTCTCTCTACTGTATCTCTGCTCTCATTCTCTCTCTCTCTCTACTCTGGTCTTCTGTCCCTCTCTCTTCCTCTCTACTCTGGTCATCTTTTTCTCTCTCTGCTCTGGTCCTCTCTCTCTCTTTTTTTCTCTCTCTGCTCTAATCCTCTCTCTCTCTCTCTCTCTCTCTCTCTCTCTGCTCTGGTCCTCTCTCTCTTCTCTCCCTCTTTTCTCTCTCTCTTTTCTTGCTCTCTGTCCCTCCTCTCTACTCTCCCTCTCTGCTCTTGTCCTCTCTCTCTCTCTCTCTCTCTCTCTCTGGTCCTCTTTTCTCTCTCTCCCACCTCTATACTCTCGTCCTCTCTTTCTCTCTCTCTCTTTCCTCTTGTTCTCTCTCTCTGCTCTGGTCTTCTCTTTTCTCTCTCTCTCTCTCCCTCCTCTCTACTCTCTCTTTCTCCCTCTCCCTCTCTCTCTACTCTGGTCCTCTCTCTCTCTCTGCTCTGGGCCTATCTCTCTCTCTCTCTCTCTCTGGTCCTCTTTTCTCTCCCTCCCACCTCTATACTCTCGTCCTCTCTCTCTGTTTCCTCTTGTTCTCTCTCTCTGCTCTGGTCTTCTCTTTTCTCTCTCTCTCCCTCCTCTCTACTCTCTCTTTCTCCCTCTCTCTCTACTCTGGTCCTCTCTCTCTCTGCTCTGGTCCTATCTCTCTCTCTCTCTCTCTCTCTTGTTCTCTCTCTTCATGCTGTAGATGATCTGCTCTGACATTTCCTGGAGGACTCTCTTGACTCTGAGGTGTTTCTCCATGCTGGTTTCTCTGCAGTAGCTCCAGAGGTCAGCCTGCTCCTCTGTCAGGACCACCCACCACCTATCCCTCCACACCTATTCCCCCATTACCCCCACCACCACCACCACCCACCCCCTCACAACATCCCCCGCTCTAACGCTCCAACAAATCAACACAAATTCCAGTGATTTTACAGAAACTGTGATTACTGCACATTTAACGTCAACATTTCTCACAAACAAGACAGAGTTGAGCCACTGAAGTTTGACACCAAATAAAACTGATGATATGAAGGTGTTTCTAGTCTTCAATCAATTTTGACAAAACGCATCGGGGAGGAGAGGATTGATGGAGAAGTACTACCGGAGCATGTAAAAACTCAGAGAATATTATGATCTGGACAGATATAACTCCAGACTTCTGCAAAGTTTTAAGGCCATAAACCTTCACACGAATATGGCCAAATATTTACCTTTAACACATTCCAGATATATAATAATGGTAATGTTATATAATATACTGTATATCAGGGGTGCCCAACCGGTCAGTCACGATCTACCAGTCGATCACCTATAGCTACGTTCAGACTGCAGGGTTTAATGCTCAATTCATATTTTTTTTGTGAAATCTGTTTTTTTGCGAGGTCGTTCACATTTCCAATTAAATACGACTTGTATGTGATCTCCAGTGTGAACTTTAAACGCCCCAAAAGTATCCCACATGCGCATTGGAGGACACGACGAGGTCATGCGCAGTGAGCGTACTCAGTGTTTACGGAAGTCGCCTAAAGTTGCTGTGGTACCGGAGCCAAAACATGTACAGCTTATTTGTTTTAAGGAGAAGGACGAGGTTTTTGGCCACGGCGTTTTGTGGGGCAGTGGCAGCAACGTCTGTAGAAATGAATATCTTGGTGCGGAGTCGCAGACAAAGGTGGTGGGATTAGTACGTGCTTCGCCGCTTCACTGCAGGCATGAAAATCCCTCACCTTTCGGCGAAATTCACCGATACGTTCGGAATATGTCCGTTTCTCCGGATAATTAAAGTCTGTGGATATAAGCGATACGCGCATACACGTGGAAACGCAATCTGACAACACGGCAAACTGTTACAACGGAGCTGACGCGTTCTTATGGGGTGAGTCATATTATCATGTTATTTCTGCATCAAAGGGACAGATTAGCTGACAGCAGGGGCCCGGGACTAAACCGGGACTAAACCAGGTCTAAACCAGGACTAAACCAGGTGTAAACCAGGACTAAACCAGGACTAAACCAGGACTAAACCAGGACTAAACCAGGTGTAAACCAGGACTAAACCAGGAGTAAACCAGGTCTAAACCAGGACTAAACCAGGTGTAAACCAGGACTAAACCAGGACTAAACCAGGTCTAAACCAGGTCTAAACCAGGTCTAAACCAGGACTAAACCAGGTCTAAACCAGGTCTAAGCCGGGTTTAAACCAGGACTAAACCAGGACTAAACCAGGTCTAAGCCGGGTTTGAACCAGGACTAAACCAGGTCTAAACCAGGACTAAACCAGGACTAAACCGGGACTAAACCAGGACTAAACCAAGACTAACCTGCGACTAAACCAGGTCTAAACCAAGACTAAACCAGGTCTAAGCCAGGACTAAACCAGGACTAAACCAGGTCTAAACCAGGACTAAACCAGGTCTAAACCAGGTCTAAGTCGGGCTTAAACCAGGACTAAACCAGGTCTAAACCAGGACTAAACCAGGTCTAAGCCGTGTTTAAACCAGGACTAAACCACGACTAAATCAGGACTAAACCGGGACTAAACCAGGTCTAAACCAGGTCTAAACCAAGACTAAACTGGGACTAAACCGGGACTAAACCAAGTCTAAACCAAAACTAAACCAGGACTAAACCAGGTCTAAACCAAGACTAAACTGGGACTAAACCGGGACTAAACCAAGACTAAACCAGGTCTAAACCAAAACTAAACCAGGACTAAACCAGGTCTAAACCAGGACTAAACCAGGACTAAACCAAGACTAAACCAAGACTAAACCAGGTCTAAACCAGGACTAAACCAGGACTAAACGAAGACTAAACCAGGTCTAAACCAGGTCCAAACCAGGACTAAACCAGGACTAAACCAAGACTAAACCAGGTCTAAACCAGGTCTAAACCACCATCAACCTCAAAAGTAGATCCTAGTTAAAAAAAAGGTTGAGCACTGCTGTATATCATCTATAACTGAGAAAAGCAGCAGAAAAAATACACAGTGCACCTTTAAAGCCACACTATGTAACATTTAACCAATAAACTGATTAAAATAAAAGGATGTTTTTATTCTTCTAAAAATGTGGCCTGGAGCTTTGGAGAATTTAAGATTTTAACTTTCTATAATCGTGCGGTTGACTTTCCACCTTCAGAAAAGTTAGCGTAATTTCCGGACTATAAACCTCTAGTTTTTTCTCACAGCACAACAATGTGGCTCATATATGGACGGATTATTCGTTTATCAGCACATCGGATAAACGCGCAGTCTGAGTGCAGAAAAGCGCCGCTGTCTGTGCGGTGAACATGAAGTTGCAGCATTAGCGAGCGCCGTTGTCAGCACTAAAACGGTTTATCGCCGTGTGATAAAATAAGTTCTGATGCTAAATGAACATTAGTGAGTGGGATACGTCTTAATGACCCGTATGCGTTAAATGCAGGTGAGTGCGTAAATAACGAGAAGAAACATCTCAAATGTCAGTAGCCGGACATCCACTCATATCTGATCTATACACCTATCCCCGCCCCCGGGAGAGCCTGAAATCTGCTGACACTGACGTGATCCCAGACAGAACAGAGACATGCACAGTAGAGCTGACCAGTAGAGCATCCAGTCAGGTGTGTGCGGCGTGAACATGTTTTGCGCTTCTTGCCGTTTAGACGGAGACGCGACCCGGGCCGTCTTCAGAACTCCACACTCTGGAAGGAGTCTTCAGATTTTTGCGGCTTCAGAGCCCGACGGCGCCGCCGCCGTGTAAACGAAAGACACTTCAGATAGAATATTTTGTCGTTTTTAGTCGCAATCGTCCTCGTCTAAACGGCCCCAGAGAGAGAGGAAGAGAGAGAGAAAGAGAGAGAGAGAGGAAGAGAGGAAGGAGAGAGAGGAAGAGAGAGAGAGAGAGGGAAAAAGAGAGAGAGAGGAAGAGAGAGGAAGAGAGAGAGGAAGAGAGAGAGAAAGAGAGAGAGAGAGGAAGAGAGATAGAGGAAGACAGAGAGAGAGGAAGACAGAGAGAGAGAGAGGAAGAGAGAGAGAGGAAGACAGAGAGAGGAAGAGAGAGAGAGAGAGGAAGAGAGAGAGAGAGAGGAAGAGAGAGAAAGAGAGAGAGGAAGGGAGAGAGAGAAAGAGAGAGGAAGTGAGAGAGAGGAGAGGGAGAGAGAGAGAGGGAGAGAGAGAGGAAGAGAAAGAGAGGGAGAGAAAGAGGAAGAGAGAGAGGAAGAGAGGGGAAGAGAGAGAGAGGAAGAGAGAGAGAGAGAGAGGGAGAGAGAAAGAGTGAGAGAGAGGAAGAGAGAGAGGGAGAGAGAGAGGAAGAGAGAGAGAGGAAGAAAGGAAGAGAGAGAAAGAGAGAGAGAGAGAGGAAGAGAGGGAGAGAGAGAGAATGAGAGAGGAAGAGAGAGAGAGGAAGAGAGAGAGAGAGACAAAGAGAGGGAGAGAGAGGGAGAGAGAGAGAGAGAAAGAGGAAGAGAGAGGAAGAGAGAGAGAGAGACAAAGAGAGGGAGAGAGAGGGAGAGGAAGAGAGAGAGGAAGAGAGAGAGAGAGAGAGAGAGAGACAGAGAGAGGGAGAGAGAGAGAGAGAGAGAGAGGAAGAGAGGGAGAGAGAGAACGAGAGAGGAAGAGAGAGAGAGAGACAAAGAGAGGGAGAGAGAGAAAGAGGAAGAGAGAGAGAGGAAGAGAGGAAGAGAGAGAGAGACAGAGAGAGATAGAGAAAGAGAGAGACAGAGAGGGGAAGAGAGAGAGACAGAGAGAGAGAGGAAGAGAGATAGAGAAAGAGAGAGACAGAGAGAGGGAGAGAGAAAGAGTGAGAGAGAGGAAGAGAGAGAAAGAGAGGAAGAGATAGAGAGAGGAAGAGAGAAAGGAAGAAAGAGACAGAGAGAGAGAGAGGAAGAGAGAGAGGGGAAGCGAGTGAGAGACAGAGAGAAAGAAGTGAGAGAGCGAGAGAGAGACATTGTGCACTGTGTCATGTTTTAATCCGGTTCTGTGCACGTGTTCGTCAGAGTAATTACACCTACACTTCTCTCTCTTTATCTGTGCTCGTTATTGTCGGGATAAAACACGCCGTTACCTCCTCCTCTCCTCGTACACTTACCTCCTCCTCTCCTCGTACACTTACCTCCTCCTCTCCTCGTACACTTACCTCCTCCTCTCCTCGTACACTTACCTCCTCCTCTCCTCGTACACTTATGTAAATCCCACCTGTACTTGTTGAACACCACACTCGCTACAGCTTTACATTCTCCTGCGAGCGCGTCAAACGGGGCTATTACGGGACATTTGAAATGACGCAGGCTTTAGAACACTTTTGTGAGTGGCCTAGCATGAAATGAGAGAAGCGCACAGGCTCTAAAGCTCGTTATTGTGTCTCTGGAGACTGTGAGGCGAGGAAGAGGATGACAGATTAACAAATGTAATCTACACAAAATAATTATGGAAATAGACTCGTGCGTGAGTGTGCGCTCGTGAGGT